>OY804595.1:27449334-28049334 GCA_963680895.1 Fragum sueziense | reverse complement strand
TTTATCAAATTCAAGGGCACATAACTCTAATCTTTCTGAAAATCAACCTCATCTGAGATCTAATATTCTCCAACATTGTGTCCAAGATTTGTCTTGATTTATTAATAATTGTAGATTCTAGAGTGTAAACAAGGTTGAAAACAGCCCAAAATGGCAATTCAATCAAATTCAAGGGCGCATAACTCTCATCTTTCTGGTCAGATCAGACTTAAAATCAAACTAATCCCAGATCTTATAGCCTCCAACATTGTGTCAAAGTTTTGTCTAGATTTATTAATAATTGTAGATTCTAGAGTGTAAACAAGGTCGAAAACAGCCGAAAATAGCAATTTTATCAAACTCAAGGGTACATAACTCTCTTCTTTCCGGTCAAATCAGACTGAAAATCAACATCATTTGAGATCTTATGGTCTCCAACATTGTGTCCAAGATTTGTCTTGATTGCTGAATAATTGTAGATTCTAGAGTGTAAATAAGGTTGAAAACGGTCAAAAACGGCAATTTTATCAAATTCAAGGGCACTTAACTCTTGACTTTCTGATCACATCAGACTGAAAATCAAACTCATCCATGACCTTATGCTCCCCAATATTGTGTCCAAGTTTTGTCCTGATTGATTAATAATTGTAGATTCTAGAGAGTAAACAAGGTCGAAAAGAGCCGAAAACGGCAATTTTGTCAAATTCAAGGGCACACAACTCTCGACTTTCTGATCAAATCAGACTGAAAATCAACCTCGTCCATAATCTTACGCTCCCCAACATTTTGTCCAAGTTTTGTCTTGATTTATTAATAATTGTAGATTATAGAGTGTAAACAAGGTCAAAAACAGCAAGAAATGGCAATTTTGCCCAATTCAAGGGCGCATAACTCTCATCTTTCTGGTCAAATCTGAACTCATCTGAGATCTTATGGTCCCCAATATTGTGTCTCAAGTTTTAACTTGATTGATTCATAATTGTAGATTCTAGAGAGTAAACAAGGTCGAAAACAGCCGAAAACAGCAATTTTGTCAAATTCAAGGGCACATTACTCTCGCCTTTCTGATCAGATCAGACGGAAAATAGAGCTCATCCAAGATCTTATGCTCCCCAACATTTTTTTCAAGTTTTGTATTGATTTATTAATAATTGTAGATTCTAGAGTGTAAACAAGCTTGAAAACAGCCAAAAATGGCAATTTTGCCCAATTCAAGGGCACATAACTCTCATCTTTCTGGTCAGATCAGACTGAAAATCAAACTCATCCAAGATCTTATGGTCTTCAACATTATGTCCAAGTTTTGTTTTGACTAATCATTAATTGTAGATGCTAGAGTGTAAACAAACTTAAAAACAGCATTTTTCGATATTCAAGGGCAGATAACTTAGCACTTTCTGGTTCGATCAGGCCCATAATCGAAATTGTCTGTGAACTTATGATCCTACTTGTTTTGGCCAAGTTTGATCAAGATTGCCTGACTTTTGTGGATGCTAGAGTGTAAACACCCCAAATGTTGACGGACGGACGGACGCCGGACAAAAAGTGACCACAATAACTCACCTCGAGCACTTCGTGCTCAGGTGAGCTAGAAAGGATACCAGACTGGTATGATTGCATGGAAGTTTGGCCTTGATGATTTTAGTTTGGAGAAACATTAAAGTGTATGCCAGACTGATATGATTACATGGAAGTTTGGCCTTGACAATTTTAGTTTGGAGTAACATTAAAGTGTATGCCAGACTGATATGATTACATGGAAGTTTTGGCCTTGGCAATTTTAGTTTGGAGTAACATTAAAGTGTATGCAAGACTGATATAATTACATGGAAGTTTTGGCCTTGTCAATTTTAGTTTGGAGCAACATTAAAGTGTATGCCAGACTGATATGATTACATGGAGGTTTTGGCCTTGACAATTTAAGTTCGGAGCAACATTAAAGTGTATGAAAGACTGATATAATAAAATGGAAGTTTTTGGCCTTGTTAACTTTAGTTTGGAGAAACATCAAAGTGGATGCCAGACTGATGTGATTACATGGAAGTTTTGGCCTTGTCAATTTTAGTTTGGAGCAACATTAAAGTGGATGCCAGACTGATATGATTACATGGAAGTTTTGGCCTTGACAATTTAAGTTCGGAGCAACATTAAAGTGTATGAAAGACTGATATAATTAAATGGAAGTTTTTGGCCTTGTAAATTTTAGTTTGGAGCAACATTAAAGTGTGTGCCAGACTGATATGATTACATGGAAGTTTTGACCTTGTCAATTTTAGTTTGGAGCAACATAGGATACCAGACTGGTATGATTACATGGAAGTTTGGCCTTGACAATTTTAGTTTGGAGAAACATTAAAGTGTATGCCAGACTGATATAATAATATGAAAGTTTTGGCCCTGGCAACTTTAGTTTGGAGTAACATTAAAGTGGATGCCAGACTGATATGATTAAATGGAAGTTTTTGGCCCTGGCAACTTTATTAGTTTGGAGCAACATTAAAGTGTATGCCAGACTGATATGATTGAATGGAAGTTTTTTGCCTTGTTAATTTTACTTCTTTAAAAATAATTCCACAGGGAACTGTTCTATTATTTCCTTTATTTCTATATCCACTCTTCTTCAAATTTTCGGTCTCCTGGCCTTCTTCAGAGAAACAAATGTTGTTTCTCTGAAGAAGGTCAGGAGACAGAAAATTTGAAGAAGAGTGGATTGTTAATTTTAGTTTGGAGCAACATTAAAGTGTATGACAGACTGATATTATTACATGGAAGTTTTGGCCTTGGTAAATTTAGTTGAGCTACATTGAAGTGGATGCCAGATTGATATTATTACATGGAAGTTTTGGCCTTGACAATTTTAGTTAAGAGTCACTTTTAAATGTATTCTGATTTGAATAGTATGAAAACATGGCAGTTTTGGCCTTATCAATTTTAGTTTGGAGCAACATTAAAGTGGATGCCGGATTGATATGATAACATTGACGTTTTGGCTGGAGAATCTCGTATCAAATTGTCCATCTGGTTTGACTTATGGTCAATCAGGTCAACTTCCTCTTCTGCAATGGAATATGGACCTGGAACAGAAAACATTTTACTTAGATTTTATTCAGACTTTCGAGAATAGAGTTACAATTAACCCATCACCAAAGGACAAAGTTTTAACCCTTTCCCAAACGACAAAATTTTTGGGTGATCCACTTCAAAAACTGCCACAAATGACAAAATGGATGATATTAAAGTAAGGATTTGTGTAAAATATGGCACAGAAAATATTGAGACAAAAGGAGAAACTGCTGATTTTCAGCAGTTTCTTCTTTTGTGTCAATGTTTTCTCATGCCATTTCTATTAGGGATGTCAAAACCAGGTCTTGTTTGGAAAAGGGTTAACCTGTTCCAATTTGAAAGGTATTGCATGCAGAGGACAACTTCAATTTGGTGAAATTTTAAAAAGCTTTCCATTTTGGTTTAGAAAATATTGTATAAAATGAAGAAATTGTTTGACAAAAATATGTTTTCAAAAGCCATTATCTTGTAGGGCTTGAAAAGGCCTCACTGTGAGGTGATGGGTAAAATGTGATCATATCCCAAAAAAAAACTCCTTCTTGCAAAATAATTTAATGTCTCCCAAAAGGGAAGACAATCTGTCAAATGTCAATGAGGTTTTGCCAAAACTACAAATGCACACCAATGTTTGATACTAATTATTGAGGCTTAAATTAAATCTTTTTAAAAAGTATCAGAGAGACAACAAAAAGCTACAAATTGACCAAGGACCCTTCTACCCTATGCACAAAATAGCAGAGCAACAGATAAGAGGGGGTAAAGGCATTCTATTTTTAAAACAAATCAAACCCTATATTGTGTGTATTCAATGGAATCGTTTGGATGAGATGATTCCAAAGAGTGCACACATTATAGGGTCTGATTAACAATAATCTGTGTCTCTGGGGTAGGAATAAAGTAATGAGATTCCTGTATATACTGAATATATGCTGAATATCAGATTTTTCCTCTTTTGTCAACCTATTACAGGCATTACCACATGGCAAAACTTTAGACCAGTCCAATTTCAAAGATGTTGCAGACTATAATTTAAAGTGAATGAAATTTCATACTTTTTGGACTTTTTGTGTAGAAAATATTGTGGGAAATGAAGAAATTGCTTGTTACAAGCAATTTCTTCATTTACCACAATATTTTCAAAAGCCATTATCTTGTGGGGAGTCAAAAGGAGTCAATTTGTGGTAATGGGTTTATAATGTCCAAGTCATTTTCTATCAGGGATGTCAAAAGCAGGTCTTGTTTGGAAAAGGGTTAAAATCATTACTGGTATTTATAAAATTATTTGAAATCTGGCCATGTTATAGCATGCTTCATATTTAAACAAAATATCAAACACTAATATTTACATGTAATTTCTGTTCCTTGTTACTTTTACCATGCTTTTGAAGCGAAGGCTGGCATTAGATGTGTTTTAACCCTTTCCCAAACAAGACCGGGTTTTGAGGTCCCTAATAGAAAATGCTTGGGAAAACATTGAAACAAAAGAAGAAACTGCTGATAACCAGCAGTTTCTCCTTTTGCCTCAATATTTTCTGTGCTAAATTGTACACAATTCCTATCTTTATCAACACACAATATGTCGTCTGCAGTAGCTTTCAAATTCGGCCATTCTAAAATATTGCCGTTTGGTAAAGGGTTAAATATGGCTAATCACATAGTCACTTCATTGCAGAAAATAAGAAAAATACTACCACAGGGTGACTCCATATCAAATAAAGGTTTTAAAAAATATTGTGGAAAATGAAGAAATTGCTTGTATCAAGCAATGTTTTCTACCCAAAAAGACTAAAACAAATACAATTCTGCTCATTTGAAGTTATTGTCTGCATCATCATTGAATATGGACCACCCTAAAATTCTGTGTCTGGTAATGGGTTACTTTTTACCTTCTATCTCCTCCAGTTCAGTTTCCTCCGGTAACAGATAATCATCGGCATTCATGTTAACCATGGGCGGTGGTCGAGCACACATATAGGCCTGGGAGGAGACTTGAGCCAGGGTACGTCGGAGATCAAACACGCGACGTTTTGGCTTCATCTGGATGAATGTCAGGGCATTATTGTCTTCTGGAGAGTGTTCCATTTCTGGTTCCTAAAAAGGGAAAACTAATGCATTACTAAAGTACATAATTGTCCTTTGCAATTCCTTCATTTTTAACATGTTTTCCAAAACATATATCTTTAGGGACGTGAAAAAGGGTCATTGTGAGGTAATGGGTTAAGACAACAAAAATTTACTCTTTGTCCTTAACACTTTCCCAAAAACAAGACCTGGTTTTTATGTCCTTTATAGAGAAGGTTATGCCAGTAATACTCGAAAGGGGAGTTAGGCATTATATATAGATAGATAGATAGGTTATGGAAAACATCGATGCAAAAGAATAAATGGCTGATAATCAGCATTTTCTCCTTTAGCCTCAATACTATCTGAACTATAATTTACAAAGATTCCATGTAAATTTACACCAATTTTGTCTAGTGTAACAGCTTTCATTTGGAACATTTCATTTGTTAAACATCTCATAACTACAGCTTGTTTAACCCATCCCCAAATGGAGTACTTTAAGAGTGGCCTATTTTAAAAGCTGTTGCAGAAAAATCATCTGAAGCTCTGTAATCCTTACCTTAGGATTAGATAAAGATTGAATAACATATTGTACTTTGAGAAAGTTTTACCCAGTCCCAAACAGTGACTCTTTTTGACACCAAAAACATAAAGGTCTTGGAAAACATTGTGGAAAATGAAGAAATTGCTTGTGACAAGATTTCTTTGTTGTCAGAAAAATCTTAGCCATAAAGACTCCTCTTATCGGTAGCCCTATAATCCCTTCCAACTACATTGAGTTCTAAGTTTGTTATTTGAAGTCCAAACCCTATGTTGTGGGTACTCATTTGAATTGTCTCAAGGAGACAATTCCAATGAGTACCCACAACAAAGGGCTGGATGAAGATTGAATGATATATTGTAGCCCAGCAATCCTTACCTTGACTCTACTATTGAGGGCGTACAGCTTGTTGGTTATATCTCGTCCCATGATTGTATTCAGAACACTGGCTAGAAAGTGTTCCTTCATTAGTAGATACTCCAATGATTGTCTTGGCCAATAGATATACTTGCAGTCAGAACCAGCGTATATTGATACCTGTGAGAAATTCAATAGATCTATGTTAAACCTTTTAGAAGGTTTCTTACCGGTTCATCAAAAAGTGTCAGTCTTTGGAAGTTAGGGCATGCAGACATTCTAACTTTTTTTTTCAATTCTAAACCTTATATTGTGGGTACTCATTTACATTGCCTCGATATTCCCATGAGTATCCACAATAAAGGGTTTGATGGACAATAAATTAATTATTACATGACAGCAATTTTGTCAATTTCAAGGGCAGATTACTCTTTCTAGTCCGATCAAACTGAAAACAAACTTATCAGAGATCTTAACATGATCATCAATTTTGTGTCCAAGTTTTGTCTTGATTGGCAATAATAATGATGATAATAACAACGACTTTATTTAAAGAGGCCACACATTTAGTCAATGATTGTAGATGCTGGAGTGTAAACAAAGTCAAAACTACCTTTTTCTTACATTCAAGGGCACATAGCTCCAGACTTCCAAGTCTGATCAGTCCGATAATCGAAATCCTTCCAAAACTTATGGTCATACATGTTTTGAGATGTCAAGATGTCAAGATTAGCATATATTAGCTGATGCTAGAATGTAAACACCAAATTGGTGACAGGTGGGAGGACAGACAGACAGACAGGAGGGATAGACTGATAATGGACAAAAAGGGACCACAATTATAACTCACCTTAACCCTTTCCCAAACAACAAAATTTTAGGGTATTCCAATTTGAAAACAGTTGTAGACAACAAATTATATGTGAATAAAGATAGGATATGTGAACAAAATAGCAGAGAAATTTTTGAGACAAAAGGAGAAACTGCTGTCATCAGCAGTTTCTTCTCTTGTCTCAATGTTTTCCCAAGCATTTTCTATTGGGGATGTCAAAACCAGGTCTTGTTTGGGAAAGGGTAAAGCATCTTTAGCATGTTGTGCTCAGGTGAGCTATGCAAGAAAATCCTGAAGGACATGAATCGCTCCACATGCCTGACTTACTTTTGATAATTTAATGTTAATTACCTGGAATTTCTCATCTCCTGTAACACTGCTCTCAAACTCGGGTGAGTCTATAAACTCTGTCTCATGGATCAAATGTAGAAGATTCTGGTGGCTATACACCTTCATTCTGAAAACACCATTATCCAGAGCTATAGATAACACGGTGTATAATCACGTGATTCAGAATTTCCGATAATCTTCAATATATTTTTCAATACTTGACCAATTTGAATTTGGTTTAAAGCAGAGAAGGTGGAAATATGTCAGGAATACGCTGGACATGTTGGATTTTTGAAAAATCAACTGATAAAAAAGTTATTGAAGATAAACCAAAATTTTGGTTTATCTTCAATAACTTTTTTATCAGTTGATTTTTCAAAAATCAACCAAGTCCATCTAATGCGTGACGTCTGTCCACATTCTCTGCTTTAACTCTTTCGCTGCCAATGTCGCCTTTTGGCGACATACTAGGAGACTGCCAATGTCGCCTTTCGGCGACCTGACAATCACGTTTCTTTACACATGTTTTTAACATGTTTTACGGCATCGATTATTTACGACTTTTGACTCATTTACGGCAAATAAGTTTGTTTACGGCATTCAACCAGGAAATTAGATTATTTTCTGGATTTTCAATGATTTTGAAGCTGTTTCTAGACGACAAATTCTCAGATCAGTGAGGACCAACAAAATGGCGACTCGCCTCACTGTGGATGATGTTCTGACATTGATTGCAAACGATTCAGACTCAGGATCGGAGTTTAAATTGATAGAAAATGTATGTCTATAATTTTTACTGACCTATTTGTACATTCTTCATGTTTATTTCGTAAAATACCGTACTTTATTCTATTCTCACCTGTTCTCACCTGTACATAATGTGTATAGCTAAAACCCTTTACCTACCTATGATGAAAAACATGCCAGTCTCGTCTATTTTGATAATAGATATTCTCCTACTTTGATTTTCTTCTCTAAACATTTGATTAGATGTTTGTACAAAATTTTAACCATACTTTTATCTGGTTGAAGGTGTGCACTGTCTACACAAAGTGATTTCAGAGGATTTTTGTCAGTATTTTTTATATAATCTGGCAGCCCTTGGTGTGTAATAAATGTATAAAAAGTGTTTAGTTTTACTCATAAGTATTAGTTTGGTAATGTATTAGACAGATATTCCTTAAAACTGATTTTTTTAGTAGATTTGTACATATCAAATAACTTTTTTTACATAAAAACACCATTTTTTTCTATTTTTCAAGGTCAGCCAAGGTCACGGTCAAGGTCAAGGTCATACAATCACATATTTGAAAGCATATTTATTAAGCATAACATATAAACTTAATTTCCTGAAAGTTTCATTACAATCTAACAACAAATAAATATTTTAGAGTAATTTCTTTATATAGAGTATAATTTTTGGAATTTCCTGGAATTTAATTGGCACTGAGGAGTCTGTTTTCTAAGAAAATTTGGCAGCGAAAGAGTTAAACTGAATTCAAATCGGTCGCATATTAACAAAATTATTGAAGATTTTCTGAAAATATTCTATCACATGATTATCCACCGTGGATAAGAGGGGATGAGTTTTTCAAAAAGCTTTATTTGTTTTATTATTCAACAAACCTTATGTTGTGTGTAGTCATTTGAATCATCTCCATGAGACCATTAAAATGTGTACCCACAACATAGGGTTTGGAATTACAAAAAAAACAGTTAGAATGTTTCATTGCGATGTCATATTTCATGCTTGGAATTTAAACAAAGTCATGAATTGGCCATTTCAAAATTGTGTGTGTGTCCACCATTCGCATTAATTAGAGCCCTACATCGACTGCACATTGACAGTATGTAGTACCAACAATGAGGCTGTTTGCACAGGGTGCACATGAAATGCATATGCATTTGCATTTGAAAAACAAGATGATCAAGGAGTAAAATTTCAAAACATGCGAATTACATGCATTTTCCTTGAATATACTGCATGATTTTGTTTTCAGCACAACAAATGAATTGTTACTTGAGCAACACAAATTTGTGTGCTTCGTATTAGGCTACAAGATAACGACTTTATTTTTTATACTTTTGGTTTACGTCATGTCAAATTCAAAAAGAACAATTTTCAGATTATTAAAGATATTTTTTTGAAATTTTATTCATCGCATAATGTGAATATCATTTGCCATCAATTTTTTACCACAAATTACTTGTAACATTTTTCAGTTTTTACATCAATTTATTTACTGAATGTTTTAGAAGTTTCAATAACTAATTAGTGATTACTGAAATAATGGTAACATAGCATTTTTTAACAAATAAATCCATCAATAGGAACATAAGAGTGACTTAAGGT
This sequence comes from Fragum sueziense, assembly GCA_963680895.1. Lineage (NCBI taxonomy): Eukaryota > Metazoa > Mollusca > Bivalvia > Cardiida > Cardiidae > Fragum > Fragum sueziense. Next base: position 28,039,815 of record OY804595.1, on the reverse strand, counting down.
AGTCTACACCTAATGAGATTCGCATGACGTCAGTGACATTTTTGTCAGAAAGGATATTTTCCATGGCTGGGAATCTAACCCGGGACCTCTCAAGTGAGTAGCAGATGCTCTACCAACTGCACTATGGCCATTGCCTTTTATTAATTAGGAATAAAGCAGACATTCTAATGTACAAGTCTGTTTTTCCTTTGATATTTCTACACATAAATAATCTATAAACCAATGAGAGAAAAGGAATCTACTCACACTCCGGAGATAAGAAGCCCAAGTCTGTCAGTTTTTGTTATTCCTTGCACAGCGTATGCGTCTCCCTCATGCAATGTAGAGATCATGCAGAAATTCTCGTCCACAAGTCTCTTAAACTCAAACCTGGATAAAAATATTTGAGCCAGGATCTCAGGTGCGTTCTTTAGAGCAAGATTTTTTATGATTTATTACGATGTTTTAGATAAAGCACTTTTAAGAACTAGATGCTGATAGAGATGTTCCAAATGCTTCATACTTCATACAAATAATGTCATGATGACATCATTTGTATAAAGTATGGAGCATTACCATGGTACCATGGAGCATTCGGAACAACTCAGTCAATTCTCTCTTATTGTTTCTACAGAGTTAAGCGAGCGGTTCCAAACAAAATATAAGGTAATGAGGCCTCCTATTGAGCGTCTTAAAAATCTTGCTCTAAAGTACGGTTAAAACATCATAAGAAATCTCAAGATATCTCAAGAAATCTTGCTCTAAAGAAGGTGAACCATGTTGTTTTCAAAAGCCTCCAGGGACAAATTTCCAGATCCTGGTTTAATTGCATAGCTCATTACATAACTCTTTCCCAGAAATCCCTTAGTTTGGAGTTTGGGGTATAAAAAGTTTTGAAAAGAGTTGGCAAAGGATCATTCCTGCCAAAAAATTGATCTAAATAAGCCCATTGAGTATTTCACTCAAGTCTAATAAGTCTGGCCTTGCCAATCCCCTTTTTTATTGCAAATCAAAATTATTTTTATTTTGGAAAATTGACAACCAGGAAAATTCCTGATATTCATGTACAATATAGCGTGGAAAATATTACAGCAAAAAGGAGAAAATGCTAGATATCATCATATTCTTCTTTCGCCTAAGTGTTCTTCTGAGCCTTTCATATAAGGGACACCAAAACAAAGTCTTAAGGGTAGTTCCAAAAAAAATGCAGCAAAAGCGTGACATTGGGGGTTGAAATTCAAACACATTTCATCAAAGTTTTCTCTACTGTATTTGATCCGGGAAATGTTGAATTTTGAGAAACTAGAATGGTTTTTGGGTAGAAAATGAGCAAGATACTAAAATTTTTAGATTTTAAGCAATTTTGAAATCAAATTTTCACTGATATTAGATTATTTTAACTCAATATCTGAAGTCAAATATCAAGAAGAATATGAAAATTTTCCCCTGCTATTAATGAGGGATATATGAATACATGTTTTCAAACAAATCTTTCAAAGATAACATGCTTATTTATGTTTTTCAAGTTTTTTTCCTGAATATTTGGCCCAATTTTTTACATGTGTACTTACAAAAGTTTTTCTCTGCAAAAAAATGCACATCTTACAGCAAAAACAAGCAAGTTTTATTAGACTTGTGACTTTTCTCAGATCATATGCTAAATTACAAAGGAATTGGACCAGGGTGACTGAAGTTACTATGTGGCCAAAGTTTTCACAGAATGTGTTTCACTTGTGACAATTTCAGTGAAGTCAATCTAGAATTCCTTTACATTGAATATTATCAAGACAAAACTTAAACAAAATGTTTGTGACTTTAAGATCTTAAATGAGTTTGACTTTTGACCGCTTTTGATTTGCATATCCTGAGTTATTTGCCCTTGAGTTTGACAAAATTGTTGTTTTTGACTGTTTTCACTATAGCACCCTTAAATATTGAGAAATCTAGACTAAACTTTAAAAATAGGCTTGGAATATTTGGTCATAATTGAGATTTCTGATCGGTTTAACTTTGAGCCTGACTAAACTTTCACTTTCAGCCTGATAATTGTAACACTTCCTGAGTTAGGCGCCCTTGAGTTGACATTATGACAGAATGGATGTTTTTTCACTGCTGCAATAACAAGTATTGGGAATTCAATTTCTCTTTGCTGTAATTTAGCAACCATAGATATTGATCATTCAAGATGTGCTTGACTATGAGATCTGGTGGACTTTGACAATTCTGGCTTGATCAGAGCTGAAATGCATGAAATTTGAACCATTGGCTTACACAAAACTAATGTTTTTTACTTTATTTCACCCAGACTCAGCACTCTAGCACGAAGGAGTATTAACCAAGTTAAAAATTGGACCTTATATTACCTACAAACAATTCCAAAAGGATTTAAACTTTCAGCCTTATCAGAAACACATATCCAAACTTAAAGGCCCATATTTTTGACAAAATATTTTTTTTCATTTTGTTTTTGCTCTAGCACCCACAAAATTGGCCAATTAAGAAAATAATTCTATGTAATGTATTGACATTAAAACCTTTGAGAGACAAGTGCACAAATTATCATAAAAAGTTTATCATTACAATCTTTGAGACAAAGCTGCTGTTTTACTCTTAACTTCAAATAATGTCCAGTGTTGATCAAGGAAAAAAAGTTATTGACAAAAATTAGTGACCAGACCCGGGATAAGTTTGATATATGGCCTGATTAGAATCATACATGAAAGTATCTTGAGTTATTTGCCTTAGAATGACAAATTTCTCCCTTTTTACATTGATTGCACTTTCAGTATCCAGAAAATTGATATTGACAAATCAAGCCAAACATCTGTAAGCCTAAGTAAGACCTCTGATGAGATTCATTTTTTGGTCTGCTAGGAATCTCATTGTTTTATACACATAAGTGCCCTTGAATCAGACAAATTTGCTGTTTATTACTTAAATTTGTTCTTATTCTGCATTCCAATATATTCTTTATTGATGACTTGATGTCATATAGCATGTTGGTGTCAGGTAAGCCACTTAGGGCCACCATTATCTTCTGATTTATTAGTTTTTCTTTGTTTTTTCTTGAAGAATCCCTTTGATCTTAAATACCTGCTATTTTCACTAATATTTCTGTAAGAAATCCTTCAAATGATACATTTTTTGGGGCCTTTACTGTCTTTTCAATATATATCTTGTCTGAGAGAAATAAAAAAGAATTGTGCAAAAAAGGTAGAATTTTGAAATTTTCGTCACAAGTGAAACACTTATAGTAAGGTACAATACTTGTGTACAATATTTCCTGCATGTTTTTCTTTTTGTGCTTTTAATTACATTCAGAAAATATATATTCCAAACTATCATTTGATGGTAAATATGCTTACATTACATGTCACACAAATAAAATATGCTAGTCTAAAATCACATAATTGAAAAAATTCAATGTTTTTCTTAAAATATTTTTTCTTGAATAAGTTTTTATGGTTAGAATTGTATTAAATCTATTGTTTTATCACATTTGAATAATTTGAAAGAAAGAAAACTGTAAATCTTGAGGAAAAACTCAAATTACATGAGTTTACTTAAGGTGCCATAAGAGCGTTTCACTTGTGACGGCCAAAAAACTCAGATGGTGAAGCTATTACCTCAAGTTATTTATTGATCTTCTCTCCAGATTTTCTTTAAACCTACTGGATCTAGAAACTAGTAAAAGAAGATAAATCTACCGATGATTAACAAAATGCTGACACCTGAAACGCCAAATGTTTCACTTGTGACAATTCCACCATACTCTAATAAATTGAGTCTTATGTTAAGATTTTTTATATTTCTGACACTTTGTTAGATTTACATCATAGCTAAGTGAATATCAGTTATATCAAAACCATTCTTTTAGCCATATACTATATAATAGCTTAAATATGACACTTGCAATGCTAATGATTGGAATATTTACATGAATTTAAGTTCAAAGGGTATGCTCATGATATATCAACATATGTGAATATATCACACCATATTACCATAAAAATCAGTCTCTCTTACAGCTTAAAAGTTAAAGTTTTACTGCAAAGAAAATTATACTAGTAAAGCCATAGGTGCATTTAAAATCCAATGTTGAAATGAGGAGTAATTTCAAAATGTCACGCTAAAAGTGTTTCACTTGTGACATTTTGACCACCTTTTTGGTCATAACTTTTGAATGGCTTGTGATAGAGGCATGAAATTTTCCACACTTATAGAGAACTACAAGATACACATTCTGGTGCATAATGACAGGGATTTTGTTGTCTGAAACTGAACTCAAAGTGGAACAGCATGAAATCTTTTTGTTCGGAGCACCCCATATCTTAAGTGATCACTGTCATGGTATATACTATTTTCCGTAATTGCACAATTTTTCACTCCCTAGATATTTATTCATCGGGTAAATGGTAATAGATTTGTACCCGGGTGGTGGCAATTTTGTACCCTATCCGTGGGTACTTGGGTACTAGTTTCAGCCCTACTACCAACATACCTTGTAACATTCATTGGTTGGAATGCCTTGATATAGAGTGTCTCCAGTCCCTCCTCAAACTTAATAGGTTTGATGTGGTAGATAATCATCAAGGTATGAACAATGTTTAACACCATGAGGACAAAATTCCAGGTGAAATAATCTGCAGCACATAAAATTATCCATGACCAGAGGGACAGTAGGAGAAATCCTGTAAAAAATAATGATAGATCAGTGCTACAAATAAGAGTGGATGAAGGCATTCTATTTTTTTTTTTTTTTTTTTTTTTTTTCAAATTTAAACCCTCTACTGTTGGTAATCATTTGAATTGTCCCCATGATTTGCTAACTTCAGTAGTTGTGAATATCAGTTAAATTTGCCCAACAACTAATATCATATATATTGACAATCTTCTTTTCTAGCCCTCATCATGTCCAATATTATTTCATATTCCGATGGCTTTTGATCAAACAGGGAATGATTTTATCCAGTTAATCGTGACATAACTTTGGAAAAACAATGGTATTGCATTGGTGTTGTTAAAAAATCTCCTAACTACAGCTTAAATTTTGTAAAAACATTGACGGTTTAACAACAGTAAACCAAGTCTATTCTTCGAGCAAAATTCATTGCTGTTGAGGGTATGTTTGTAGCATAAACAAGGGAGATCACTCCTTTTGCCTCTATAATTTCTCTACTAGATGTACATATACATATTATACACAAATCCCCTCTTTATCAACATAATTTTTTGTCGCATATAGATTTAGTATTTTTCAAATTGTACTAGTCTTAATTTTTGCTGTTTGAGAAAGGGATAATAAGTTATTTAGTTATACCAACACAGTGAGTTAAGGAGACCACAAATCGGGGGCCAGTGCATGGGCGGATCTAGAGGGGGGTTGGGGGTCCGGGCTTGGATCCCCCCTGGCAAAGCCCCCCCCCCCCCCCCCCCCGCAATGTTGGTCAAAAATTCAAAATTTTCTTAATTTTACACTGAAAATTTTGGGAAAATCCAAATTAGCCCCCCCCCCACCCCAATATTTAGGACAAGGGCTTCAGCCCCCCTCCCCCTCCCCCCCAATATGAAATTGCTTCCTACTGGCTTGTGTATCAACAATTAACAGAAACTTCTAGGTAAAGCAATTGTTGTTTTATGTGTTTCATAAAACATCGGTGATTCAAAAATATGTCTGAAATGTTTTGATGAAACTGGCCCCAACAACTCACCTACAGCAAAAGTTGCATGAAGAAACAACACTCCATGTTTCCAATTTGGTGACAACAGGGCCAACAATATGATACCATTAGCAACCTAGGAGGAATAAAACAATGATTCATTACGTTCATAGAATGTAAATTATAACCCTTCCTCAAACAAAGCCTGCTTTTGATGACCCTGATTGAAAAGGCTTAGTAAAAGAAGAAAATGATGATAATCTCCTTTCTCCTTTTACCTCAATATTTTCTATGCTATATTGGACACAAATCATATCTTTTCAAAACCCATTTTGTCATAAACAGCATCTTTCAGGGTGGACCAGCCTAAATTTTTACCATTCAGTAAATGCAAATAAGTAGATTGTACATGGTAAAACATTCGTCAATGGATAGAGAGTATAGGAGCATGTGAAGTTGTGTGATGCATTGCATTGCATTTTATTATATACTTTGATATTGTCCCTGTGTATTTGAACGGGAGGAAAGTGTGCAATATTTTTTTATATTGCACACTTTGATATTGCACGGGAACTTTAACACGCGCAGTCGCCAAGGACGGAACTATAATTCCAGGCATCTCTCCCGCTTCACATTTTGTAAGCCTGATAATTCACTTATGAATCCATTTTGTGCATCACAAAGGCTTAGAGAACACCACAAAAGTTAATTGGAGAATAGACAAAATAGATTTTCCTTCAAAATATCACGGATATTGACTTTATGAAGCAAATCAACTCTGATTGCAAATACGCAAAATTAACAAATTTCCACAAATGAAAATATACAAAACGGCAAATGTGCATATTTTCAGGAAGATTGATACCAAAAATATCTAACAAATATCTGAAATTCATAACCTTTTACAAAGATTCCAGTCCAAGTCGAAAAGAATGGCCGCCGCCATTCAAAGTTGTTTATACTTCCTTAGTGACGTCCACGTAATCATACGCTGACGTTACTTTTCCCGCGTAAAATATGTTCAACCGCAAGACGTTTTAAAACATAGTAATTTCTACTGGAGAGGGTAAAAACTTTTTTTTATGAATTTGGTTTATGACATCTTTTCTAACACAATATCAAAGTATATGATAAAAAGGTTATTGCATTAATATGGGAATATATTGTGTCGAACTCGTTCTTTTTGGCGTAGTAACCCTCGCAAGCTCGGGTAACTCTGCCAAAAGAACTTGTTCGACACAATATATTCCCATATTAATGCAATAACCTATAATATCTTGCAAGAAACAAAATATTTTTGGATGTATATCACCAGTTTACCTTATTATAGGAACAGATTTGTAAGACAACATTTCCTTCTTTTGTCTCAAAATTTTCTGCAGTATATGATATACAAATCTTATCTTTTTAAACAGTGTCACATCCAGAAGGGATCCCAGGGTTCAAACGAACCCCATCTGCAGCCTGAGTATTTCATTTTCAATCAAGTATATAATACTAAGAAAACGAAACCCCTCCTCCTCCCACCCTTTTGATCATACACCCTCGACATAAATCCTGGATCCGCCCTAAATAAATGTACATTTTGTTTACTGCAACAGCTTTCAAATTGGATCAGTCAGTAATTCTGCAGTTTGGTAATGGATGGGTTAACCCTTTCTCAAATAAGACCAAGGTTTGCATTCCCCAATAGATAGGGATTGGGAAAACATTGAGGCAAAAGAAGAAAATGCTGATGGTCAGCATTTTCTCCTTTTGCCTCATTATTTTCCAAGCTATATTGCATACAAATCCTGTCTTTCATCAGCATGCATTTGTCATCTGCAGCAGCTTTCAAATCACACCAGTCAATAATTCTACAGTTTGGTAATGGGTTAACCCTTTCCCAAACGACAAAATTTTATGGTGATCCACTTCAAAAACTGCCACAAATGAAAAAATGGATATTATTAAGGAAAGAATTTGTGTAAAATATGGCAGAGAAAATATTGAGACAAAAGGAGAAACTGCTGGTTATCAGCAGTTTCTTCTTTTGTTTCAATGTTTTCCCAAGCCTTTTCTATAAGGGATGTCAAAATTAGGTCTTGTTTGGGAAAGGGTTAAATAATACCAGTAAATAATTCTACAGTTTGGTAATGGGTTAAGGTAGAATACCAATAATGTGGCCATTTCCAGATTCATAAAACATCCGATTTTTTCGAGCGGTGTCGTTGTGTATCCGAACTTATTCAGGCGCGGACCGTCGTAAACATTCAACGGTGGAACTTTCCACCGCCGAATGTTTTTGACGTCGCTCGAATAATTCTGATGTCGCGCAATTCCCAGTAGGGGCAGACTACCTTAAATTCAAACTCACCTGGAACAGTGGGTGGTTAGGCAGTTTCCACTCGGTGCATCCCTTTGGATAGCTGGTCCAGTTAGTCAGAATCTCCGATCCATTAGGAAATACCGCATCCTTCACCTCATGAACCCAATTAGTAGAATTGGTTGTGTTCTCCATCCCTCAATAGGGTCCTCACAATATTCATACCAGAGCTGCAGATAATAAGGGTTTATGACTTTTAAAAATTATGCATAGTTCATTTATCATTTATCAAACCCTATGTTGTGGGTAGTCATTGGAATCGTCTCATCGAGACAATTCCAATGAGTACCCACAACATAGGGTTTGGAGTTGAAATGACAAATTTATATTGTCTTCATCCCTTTCTTTCACTTATGTAGCTCTTTTCATACTGTTTTATTAGCATCTGGATATCTACAATGATGTGGATCATGTGACAAAACTTTTTTCAATATTTTTAAAAAATTCTGTTAATACATGTACCAATATATGACCAATTTGACAAAAAATTAAAGCAGAGAAGGCAAAAAACTGCAACATTGATCTTTTGCCTCAGAGATTTGCTGAATGCAAATCGTCAGTTTTCTTTGATAGCCTAAGAACTACAGCTTATTTTAAACTGCAGTTCTGGGGTTTTCGATGAAAAGCAGTGAAATGGTCTTTTAATAATCAAAAGTGAAACTAAAATTTTGGTTGGTCATCAATAACTTTTTATCAGTTAACTTCTACAACTGCCATCTAATCCCTGATGTATTTCTGCCTTCTCTGCTTCAAAACGAAATTAAATTAGTCAACTATTAAAAGAATTAGTGAAGATTGCAAAGCCAATGGTTGGGTTACATGATTCCCCGCAATGAATGAAATTTCCAACACAATAATTATACCATTTTGTAATAAGCATTTTGGAAAATTTAGAATGAGGAGAAGGTAGGAAAGGCTTGTAGTCAGCATTTTTTTTCTGTTTGGTAACTGGTTGATATTTTCTAATTTAAAGCTTTCAATTCCATTCAATCTGATTAAATTTAAAAAAATCCAGTGTCAGTTGACAGTACCAGTTAACAGCTGATAGGCATCAGTTAGGGGTCACCTTCTATGACCCTGGGAAAACCAAAATTGGTTTCATTTACTCCAATAAGGCTAAATATCTCATAATATCAAATATGATTTTCCATGGCATTGGCACATGCAAACACATGGTTCTGTAGTGAAATGTGACATTCTTGTGGCCTCATTGTTGTTTTTATAGCTTTCAGAACCAAGAAGTATTCATTCTGATTTGTCAGAAGAAAAGGTCATTGAAGACAATGACCCCTTACTGGTCACTGTCAGGTGTTTTTGTAAGCTAACATCATTCAGGTTTTAATCAGATTGAGAAGTTATTACCCCATTCCCACACAGTGACACTTTTGGACGCCCTTAATGAGAAAGAAATGGGAAAACATTGTGGAAAATGATGAAATTGCTTGTCACAAGCAATTTCTTCATTCCCCATAATTTTTAAATGTAACTGTTTTCTACACAAAATGACCAAATATGTAAGATTTTATTCACTTCAAGTTGTTGTCTGCAACATGTGTGATTATTTGGGACAACCTAAACTTTTGAAGTTATTAAGCAAACAGAATCAACAAATAGACAACAGAATCAACAAACAGTGTTTATTTTCAGGGCTCTGGACAGATAGGGGGCTCCTAGCTGCGATATCATAGCCACAAACTTGATGATGGGTATCGGTTTGTGGCAAACCCAGATCAAAATTCAAAAAGGTTTTGGTTACATTATTGCAACTAGGGGGCTCCAAGTAAGGGGAGAGCTTTTAAATTTTGCAAAACGCTGCAAACAATTGAGACAATTTCAATGGGTACCCAAGCTCCCGCACCCACACCAAGGGCGGATCTAGGGGTGGGGTCAGGGGGTCATACCCCCCCCCCCCTGGAATTGGCTGAAAATTGAATTTTTACTATATAACTGCTTATTAAAAGCCATCATATGGGCTTAGACCCCCCTGGAAAAAAAATCCTGGATCCGCCCTTGCACACCGTATGGTTTTGATTTTCAAAGCAATAATACTGTTCATCAACCTCATCTTATCTTATTACTTTTGCTCTCTGTATTCAGGGGTTTGCATTCATACTGTCACTCAGTTTCAGCTGCAAATTAGACTGTAGTCATGTAAAATGCATTTGTATATACTCTTGTTTAAGAATCTACTCTAAAACTGTCTTTAAAATGTTTATTTATGAAGATGAGAACTTAAAATGGGGCATTCTGGGTCCTCATTGAGAATTTTCACCAGAGAATTGGGAAAAAAGATACTTTTTGTCATTGGGAATGGGGCCCAATAACGGCCCCAAATTTTGGCAAACGAGACCCCTGGTATTTCTATTTATACGGTGATCAGAGTAAAATTATCATAGTTCATACTCATAGACAACTTACAACAAGAGCTTTATTTAACCATTTTAGGTTATGTTACGTTACGTTATACAGATTGATTCGGTCGGCACAATCTCTTCAGCCAATCAAAAACTTCGTCAGTCATTCAGCGCGCACCTGCACTCATTCGGTGGAGGTGAAAGCTTCGGACTTTTTCCTTAAAGCATTACCAACTTTCAGCATTAATATCTCGAGGACTACGCCAGATTATTAAAAATGCATTGGTAGTTAGAAAGTTTAAATCACATTCTTTAAAAAAAGAGTTTTGTTTATGAATTTTAACGATGGATTTTTTAAATATTCTGCCTCAAAAATGGTGTCCCGTAACGATAAAGACCGAGGTAGTACCCTCGATGAAAAAATGAAAGTGAGGCTATGACGTCATGCCGACTGATTCTATACTTTCCCCCGCTTGCTCTCGGGGCACCACTAGCTATGCTAGTGTATGACATCTTAAAGGGACATTTCATTCCAATTTCAATTTTTTAAAGTATGTCTTGGTGCCAAGATTGGTTATTCTAATGAGTATAAATACTATTAGTTTTTTTAAGTTTTTGCCAATAAGCGAGAAACACACATTCAAAGTTGAGACATAATCCATCAATTGCATATAAATCCGAACTGTTGTCCACAACAATTTGTTCAATTTTAACACATAAATATAAATTTCTCGCAAACGGTGCAATATTTTGGATTGAAATTTTCAGAATTTTCATAAGGAAATATGCTCTTTCAGATAAAAATAAAAGACGCAATCCCAGTTAAATGGGACAATTGATGTCTCCGGCCTTCAATATGTTCTAGCTGCAAATAGTCAACATTATATAAATGACCTCCACATTTATTTTCATCCAACACCTATAACTAAAAAATGTATCTATAATTTACGTTCGTAAGAACTCCATTTCATATGAAAATCATGCGACAATCAAACTTGGGGGTACGAAAAACCGATGTCTCCGGGTATAAATTCTAACCTTCAAACCAAAAATGTCAATTTCAACAATAGATTATCCTAACAGAAATGTCCCAATCTTGTACAGAAAACATAGAGCTCCAAAACGATACCAAGATTTATATAAAAATGTAATCCAAAATTTGTAGAACAGCCTCGAGTCGTTGTCTCCAAAATTCAAAAACGTACGGGACAATTTCTTTAAAGCTAAGAAACATTGACATAAATCTACATTTAATACATTAATCTAGCGTAATCTACTTTAGTATAAATATATATAATCAAATTGAAGTCGTATTTTGATATACTTTTGTCAATATTTTCAAAAAATCAACATCATTCTTAAACAATTTACCGTAATTTTAACTCTGTAACGTACGAGGCAAGAACTAAAGTAACTCTAGTTAAAAATGTGTAACTATAAATAGTTTAATTCTTCAAGTAAAATCACTATTCGAAGTGTCTTCAAATATGTCAAAAAGAATTATGCCGATTACTATAATAGCATTGATACAGAAGGCCAAATAAAATTGGGTACACATTAAAAAGTGACGTACGAATCCATAACGTTCGAGGCAATTTTTAGTTTTCAGTTTTTAAATTGCTGAAATGGAACGTTTCCTGTGCTTGTTTTATGTGTTTTGGGTTCCTTAAGGACTCCAGTTTAAGCAAAATAGACTTTTAATGCACATAATAGACTGTAAACGTACTCGTACTAGTCTCGTACGTAATGGTATTATGATTACGCTTAATTGATACTATTTTTACAATATTGAAGAAAGTTCCACAAAATATGCCAGTTTTTGTTGATATATATAGGAATATATTCATACCCATATACATTACACTAGATTGATGCATTAAAATAGACTATTTCAGCGTTTCTTACCTTTATAAAAAGTGTCCCGTACGTTTTCGTATATTGGATCCATCAGAGGTAAGGATGTCTAGCAAATTTTGGATAACATTTCACTTAATTAAGAAGTTATTACACATACCTCATGTGTCAAAACAATACGAACATCTCAACTTTTATAAATTGAAACTAATTTGGCTAGGAAGTCTTAATTTGTAAAACAACACACCCAGATGGCTTATAGAGTTGTATTTATTTTCCTTTATTCATTTCATTACAATTTTTTTTGACAAAGTGTCTGGCAAATGGATATTGCCTGATAATATTATGATTTGATTGAAAAGGTAATAACACAGAGGCTGTGATGTTAAAGGAAAGAAAGCATATTACGTACGGGACAAGCTGTAGTTACGTTCGGGACAGACCAGTTTTAAACTATTGTTGATTTGTAACAAATCATTGACCTTCCATTTCGGTATATCGATTAAGGGAATAACTCATTGCTTTTGTTTAACAATACGAGAGAAAATTAAAGGTTGTTTGGTGTATTTTAGAAGAGTTGGAAGTAGTCAACGTTTTATTTCTTACCATTTCTTACCATTTCTTACCACGGTCGACATCTATATAGGCAATGTCTGCCTGTCTTGATGCATTATGATATCTTCACTAATATTTCTCCCTGGGGTGAAGCATGACGGGTCAAACTTGACGGGGTTGTCTTTCCAGTAGTTGTTCAGTTGACTTTTGAAGCTGTTTAGGGAGGGTGCCATAACTAGTTTCTCCGGCAGGCTGTTCCATTGATTAACAACACGATTTGAGAAAAAGTTTTTCCTAATTTCTAACCTTGATCTGTTTTTGAATAATTTTAATGAATTTCCTCTTGTTCTTGGATCATTTGTAAATTTGAAAAATTTGTCTTTGTTTATGTCCTCAAGCCCATGAACTATTTTGAATACTTGGATTAGATCAGCTCTTATTCTACGGTATTCCAAAGTTGGTAGACCGAGTTTTAAAAGTCTTTCTGAATAGCTTAAATTTTTCAAAGATGGAACCAGTTTAGTAGCTCTACGCTGGACGTTTTCAATAGCTATAATATCTTTCTTGTAAAATGGGGACCACACACAGCTGGCATATTCGAGGTGCGGTCTTACTACAGATTTGTATAAGGATAAGAACATTTCCTTGTCCATATAAGTAAAACTCCTAAATATTAACCCTATGTTCCTATTTGCAGTGTTAACTTTTTTGTTGATATGTTCCGTAAATTTTAGCTGATTGTCCACAATAACCCCAAGATCTTTTTCACTTTGGACTGTTTCTACGATAGTTTGTTTGTTATCAATATTCATTACGTATTGCGAGTCAATCTCTTGTTTACCTATGTGTAAGTGTTTGCACTTTTGAGCATTGTAAGTCATTTTCCAATCCTTTCCCCACCTTACAGCTTCATCTAGACCCTCCTGCAGACTATTGACATCTTGATTTGTACTGATACAGTTGTACAGTTTGGAGTCGTCGGCGAACAGTTTTTTATATACTGACAATACATCTGGCAAGTCATTTATGTATATAAGGAATAGAATCGGACCAAGGACGCTACCCTGGGGAATTCCACTAGTAATTAAAGACCTTTCAGACGCAGCTCCATTTACGACTACTTGTTGAGTTCTATTTGATAGAAAGTTTGTCAGCCATTTATGCAATTTACCTCTGATGCCGTAGGCCCAGACTTTTTTCAGTAATCTTCTATGGGGGACCTTGTCGAAAGCTTTGCTAAAATCCAAGTATATAACATCTACGCTCTTATCTTCGTCCAAGAATTTTGTAATATCTTCAAGAAATTCAAGAAGGTTAGTCGTACATGACCGCCCTTTGATGAACCCATGCTGGTCGTCGGAGAATAGATTGTTGACTGACATGTGGTTTACTATTTCATCCCTTATAATACGTTCTAATATTTTACCAGGCACTGATGTTAAACTAATTGGACGGTAATTTTCTACTTTTGACTTCGGTCCAGACTTTAGAATTGCTGATATGTTAGCTTCCTTCCAATGTTGCGGGTTGGTTCCTTCTTCGATTGACTTCTGGTAAACAATTTTCAATGGATTCAAAAGATTAGTTTTACAATCTTTCAGTAACTTTGGATGGAAGACGTCAGGTCCATTAGATTTAGATTGCTTTAGGCGGTCAATGGCCGATGAGATTTTATCTTCAGTGATTTCTATACTGTTCAATTCGTTTTGGAAATTTCTGTCTTCAAATTCAGGTAACGGTTCGTCGCCTTCAATTTCGAATACACTGGTAAAGTAATTATTCAAAAGGTCGGCCCTCAAGTTATCATCTGCAGTTAGTTCTCCATTTGGCTGTTCAAGACATCCTAGACCCGTTTTGGTTTTCATTTTGGAGCGTATATAGCTCCAAAACAATTTGTTGTCAGATTTTATCTTTGCAGCTAGGTTCTTCTCATATGAATATTTTTCTTTGCGTATTTCTGCCTTAACAGTATTGCTGGCTTTGCGATATAGTGCATAGTCTTCTGGCTTCTTTGTATTCTTGAACTTGATCCATTTTGATTTTTTCTTTTTGATTTCTGTCAAACATTTTGCATTTAAACACCGTCTCTGATTTGATGATCCTTGAGAAATCTTAGTCTCTGGTATGTTTTTCTTCACTACATTGCTTAGGTTTTCATTAAAGATTTCCCAAGAAGCCTCAGTATCAAGGTCAGTAAGTAAATCTGTCCAATTTATGCTTGACAGTTCGTTGTTTATATTGACATAGTTTCCTTTTTTAAAGTTAAGTTTTCTGTTTGACGATTCTTTAATTACGGTGTAACAGTTAAAATTAAAAAATATGGTGATGTGGTCACTGGCTCCCAATGCTGGCAATTCTTCAACTTCATTTATCATGTTTTCTTCATTCGTGAAAATCAGATCAATTTGACTTGGTTGTTGATTTTGTCTATACCTTGTAGGATTTTTGACATGTTGATACAGGAAACTATCTTTAACACTTTCCAGAAATTTAAAAGATAGATGATTTTCATTAGCAGAGGTGGTCCAATTTTCCCAATTAATTTCTTTCAGGTTAAAATCGCCAGCTAGCAGTAAATGGCTAAATTGTTCTTGGTTTATCTCGCTGATAGTTTTCAATAGTTTTTCGTTATTTTCATTGCTATTATTTGGACTGCGATATAAACATCCTATCAATAAGCTATCAGAACCTTGTAGTTTCACACTACACCAAACAGAGTCTTCATATTCATTTACTATTTGAACTTGGCTAATTCGAAGGCCATTTTTTGAATAGATTAGGACTCCTCTGCCATAATTGAGATTCGAGATAGATATGTCATATCCTTTAAGCTTATATAGATCTTCATTGTTATCAAATAATCTATTTTTTGGAAAAACTTCTGTTAGCAATATCAAATCAATATCTTTTTCATTTGCTATTTGTTCTAATTCAGCCAGTTTTGTTTGGGTAAGACAGTCACAATTGCTATATATACATTTTAATTTCTCAATATTTAAAATATCTGTATGTACAGGACTAAAATTAAAACATGTCTCCTAGTTTTTCCCAATTTGATGCCCCACAGGATTAGGTTGACGTGGAACATCTCCTTGTAGTAGCCCACCAGGCAGGGTTACATCATCAGGGCCCATATTATCAATAATTTAAATTAAAGGAATTGTACAAGGATGGTCGTATTGAATTTTCATTCGCATAGGTACAATTCGCCATTTTTACCCATATTGTCAATTGATTCACATTTTATAAACAAATACTCATCAAAATGTATCGGATTTATTATTCTTTATGCATTACTAAATTTGAAATTAGACACACATTTCACAAAGGGGTCTATTTAAAATACGTAGTTTTTTATGTACACATTTGATCCTTTAAAAGTCTATAAATCCAAAACTAAGCAAGCCCACTTGACAAAACAAAAGAAATTTGCGCAGAAGATGTGATCCAAGAAGAAAATTTGTCCAGAATGAGTGAAGGGTAAAATGAAAAATTTCGAAAAAAAATTAGTCAATTGTCCACTTTAACTGGGATTGCGTCAAAAGTAAAATTTATGACAAAAAAATTCTGAAATGTCACTTTAAGAAATCAAAAGATATGATGAAGGTTATTATCAATATATAAAAATTATCGGATTTTTATCTTTTTTACCCCTTAAATTCTCTTGTTTTCTTGTATCTAATTATCAATTAACGTACTCAGCATCAGCAACCGGTGTCACAGCCAGTTAGTGTATTTCTCACGATTTTGCAAGTTTTACGATCGATCCCACAATGCTGCGTAAAATATGGAGTAAGGTAGTCAACACTGAGTCATGGTTTCAGAGAAAATGTTGAATTTTATAACACTGGAAAGTGTACTTGTCATTTAACATATAGAAAAGGGTAACATATTGCCTTTAACACCAGAAGGAACCCATTTGTTTTACTTACGTCACGCATAAATGACAAAATCTGCCCTCCCATTTGCACAAAAATGTAAACAAAACATTCTGTCGAAACACAAACGTTTGTTTACTTCTTAACTCATGAACTATTTCCATTTACCTTGACAAGACACTGTAAAATGTTACATGTAAGTTTATTAGTTGGTGTTTCTAAATGTGATCTAAAGGCTGTGGTCAAATGGGAACCAGTAAAACCGGCCCCTCGTGAAACCGGGGGAAGTTAAACCGGCCCCTACATTCAGAAAAACTGTAGGATTGGCCTTGCGAACCTCGCGGTACTAACATCTCGGAATGAAATTTTTCCATAACAACTCCTTACTTTCAATATTTCTGTTACTCGATGGTTGCATCAACATTTCTTGAGTTTATTTACTCAGAGATTTTTTTCGTGTAGTACTGCATAATATTGATTTCTGTGCCACGTGACTTTAGGCATGTTGACCTAGTTACTAAAAATAGGTATTTTGGAAACCTCACGGTATTCATTTGAGGCCCTGAAATGTGTACCACTGAATATCAGCAGGGATATTTTTGTCAGATCTAGATTAGAATATAATTTCTGTTAATATTTTTCCAACATCCGATGAATGTGAAAAAAGAAAAAAAGGTTCAAAATGGATCCCAGGAAAGAATTGCTTTGAACGCCAAACCTTTACAATATTTAGATAGTTCTCAGTAAGAAAACCCCTTTCTGGGCCCCTATAACAATCTAAAAAAAATTGCGTACTTACAAATGTTTAAAAAAAATGAATAAGCTACAATTTGTGATAAGAATTTTCTACTTTGGAGGTCTGAAAAAAACTGTTTTGAAATTATCAAGTTCAGTCTACCTAAGACACACATTCTGAACTTCTGTCTGGGCCTCCTTATTTCACTCCCTTATTTGGAAGAGCTGTGACGTCATCAATGACGCATCATCTGCCATTTTGAAACCATAATTGACAGAAGCAGAAAAGGCAGAAATTATTCACAAAATTCAGCAAAAATCCTTCACTTTGCGCTTTTATTGCACCAGCCATTTCATATCAGGGGATTAGCAAAATTTGGAAAAGGTCAGTTTCTTTGTAACGTCGCTGAAAATTTGTTTTGCTAACCAATTTAGTTATTTTTTTCATCTAGTTGGTGTCAGCTGTCAAGATTGAGTTTTAGGCTAATCAACGCTTACGAGGATAATTCTCGTAGATAGCACAGTTTTGCGCCATGGTAAATTTTGTGATTACCGCGAGGTTTAAAGTACCGCGAGGTTTGCACAAACGACTATAAAACCGGCCCCAAAACGGTAAAACCAGCACCAAAAATAGAAAGACCAGTCCCACGGTTTACAGTCAAAACGGCCCAAGGGCAGAACGGCCCAATACCAAAACGCCCCGGATTTTGGTCAAAACGGACCGGTTTTTGGTCAAAACGGCCCAAAGCAGTTTTTCAACTTGGTCAAAACGGCCCAAATTATTTTTAACATACAAATACAGTGCACTCCATGTATAACGAGTTCGGGTAATACGAGATACCGTCTATAACGAATACAGTACAAAGTCCCTGTCATTTCTCTTCTATTTTCCTTTTGTTTTATACCGGATAACGCGAGATTGGTTTGAGCGAAAAATCGGCTATAGCGTACATATTTCCTTGGTCCCGACTCTATTTTTCACACTTATTACAGTCTTCGAAATTAGCACTAGTCCGATAGTGAATGTCTAGTAAAAATCTTTTCGGGCTTGTAAAAATTCCAAGATCACTAGCCCGACTGTCTAGTAGAAAAATATCCAACTAAAACATTCAAAGTTGTTTGAAACAAAAGACGAGCCAGGATTGCACTCAATGGTCTTTGAGCTAATTTGTACAAAACGCATTCATTCTACTGCCAGAGAACACATTAAATTGATTTTCGCGGAAAACTGTCACCAATTGATGTTGTTGTTGTTCTTATACTGGTGGTTTATTTTCCGGCTTCCTGGGCCCTTCATATCAACTTTTCTTTTTTACTCATTCGAATGGAAGAAATCATTTTGAAATACAATTCCAATCAAGTTGAATTGAACATTAAAACTGTATCATCAATATTTTTCTTCCTGTATTTAATCCTTCTACTAGATCTATCTATTTTTGCCGACCTGGGATCTTTTTTCAACCAGAAAAAATCTATTTCTTTGACAGAAAACATAGTAAACAGACTGAATGGTAAATATTCATGACAGAAAATCTGATTTTGCTTTCTAAATGTTGTTAAAGAATAAGTTCTAATACTTTGTTTTGACACACACATTCTCTACATTTGTACCCAAAATAGTTCAACCCCAAAAATTAGTTCAATATCTTTAACTCCCCATTTCTTGAACCAAAAGATATATAAAACAATTAGGAAAGTAATATGAATGTGTAATAGAAATATTATTGAAGGCTTGCGGCATATTAAACATTGTGAGGAAGAATTTTTTTGTATAGATCTATAGTCATCAACTTAATAAAATATCCATCCATATTTTTCAAGATCCACCAGGATTTTTGATAGATGCGAACAGATCGCCCACTTTATTCAAATCCCAGAATAAACACTGTTCATGAAAAAATCATTGTTTTTGTTTATATTTTTTCTCTAGTAATCAGATCATTCTGTACCTTGATGAATCATAGTGTAGCTCTTTCAGAAAATATGTTTAAAAGTCTAATCTAGTAGCATACATTATTAACCCTCTAAAGTTCTAAATGACCCCCAGAAATGAAGACAAAATGACTCCCAAAAAATGATCCTGGGAGAAACACTGGAATGGCATTTTCAGTAAATAATCAGTAATTTCTTCTGATTTGGAAATAATGTTACTTTGTTTCGGGCTAGTAATTCTTCTTTCGGGCTAGTGAAAATTCCAAGATTACTAGCCCGAATGTCTAGTAACTTTTTATCTAAAATTCAATGACTGTTATTAACGAGGTTTGATCACAAAGCGTGTCGTCTGCAAGCATAATTTCCCTAGCCCTGTCTGTATTTTTCACACCTAATTTCCTAGGTCTTAAAGCGTGTCGTGGGCAATAACATTTCAAGGTAATTGTGGATCAATTATCGGATTAACACGTTCTGTTCTTCCTATTGTCATATCGACAAAGTGTTATTGCAAAACATCGTAACTCCAACTTTAATCCAGCTGGAGTTATGAGCATTTGCTCT
Organism: Fragum sueziense; assembly: GCA_963680895.1. Classification (NCBI taxonomy): domain Eukaryota; kingdom Metazoa; phylum Mollusca; class Bivalvia; order Cardiida; family Cardiidae; genus Fragum; species Fragum sueziense. Next base: position 28,019,942 of record OY804595.1, on the reverse strand, counting down.
AACACCAACATGTGTTCAAGAATTTGGAAAATACGGGAGACACTACTAAAAAGCGGAAAGCTATTTCCATAGTGTTAAAATTTGAAACCATGAAAGAATCAGAAAAGGATTTTAGCTTTAATACGATAAAAACTCACGACGTTTTTCAAATAGAAAAATTGTAATGTACATAAACATTTGTATTTTTAACGCATTTATAAACTGTACAGTGTAATGTTCGTATTTTACTTTTAGTGGTGTGTATTAAAGTATCAAGAGTTATCTATCTTTATGCTCTCTAAAAAGGAGGTTATAAATGTGCCATAGTTTACTTCCGGTGAAAGCGAAAGTAGACATGGGCAAGTGGAAATTTTCTTGCGTTCTGTTGCAATTCGGCTTTAGCGAGGCATGGCTATAACGAGACATCGAGCGATGTCCCGGCGATCTCGTTATACACGGAGTGCACTGTATAATGATCGATCTAATTTGATATTATAATTATTATTTCAATTTTATTTCCTGAGTATATTTTTTTTGAAAATAGCATTAGAGTTTTGATTGACAATTTATATTTTAAAACTGCAATTTTGAATAGAAAAATGTCTTTAAACATTTATTGAATATTGTTCTTATGAAGTAAATTTCATCGCTTCTTTGTTATAAGTTTTTTGTTAATGACTAATATTATGTTAATTAATTAAAAAGATTATCAAAGAGTTGTTTATTGATCTTTTGATTGTGTCAAATTAAAGTCGAACGTCTATAATACATGTAAATTGTATGTGATGTTAGTTTAACAGTTATTTGTTGATTGTTTGTTAAATATTAGACAAATGCATAAATATCAAACACATAAATATTACCAATCATTTCAAAATAAATCTTTTTGAACTTGGTCATATCATTTGTCTCGTCTTGGCCATTTCCGTAACTCCCAATGATAGATCAGAACAGGAAATCTAATTGACAACAGACCTGCGCAGTCGCGATAGAAAGTGAAACTAGACGAGAAGGGTTGGTGTTTAAATTATACCTGTCCGATTTTTACTCATTTTTTACCCAGTAGACATGTTTGGGCCTGGAATTCAAATTGTCACCCAGTTTGTTGATTGATATAGCTTTCTAGCTTACAAATCGGTATCAATTGAGGGTGCACCACTATTTGAACCAGGCCATATCATTCCTCTCAATTCAGATGTATTTGTAACTCACCGAACGATAGGTTCTTATTTTTTGATCTAGCAGACTTCACTGGTGGTCTAGTAAAAATTATGAGCAACTAGACCACTAGACTAGTGATAAAAAAGTTAATGTCGAACCCGGAGCAAATGTAACATCATGCAAATTCACATTTTGAAGTTAAATGATATGTGGCATAAATCAGTGAAAAAAATGCATAAATGATAAGATGTTTGTGATATTACCACTACATTGGTGTTTCACAAACACATCTTGTTTTTAGCGAGCCGGGACTTTATGTCCGGGGAGCTAATGTCACAGCCCTAGTGTCGGCGTCAGCGTCGCGTCTTCAAAAACTTTAACCTGGTCTATATCTCAGGCACTATTTGAGATACAGCCTTGATACTTCACACATGGATACATCTTGCCAAAACCTTTCATTTGGGACCATGACCTTTGACCTAGTGACCTTGACCTTGGAGTTTGACCTACTTTTAAAAAACTTTAACCTGGCCTTAATCGCATGCACTGTTACAGATAGAGCCTTGATATTCCACATATGGATACCTCATGCAATGACCTTGACCTGGGGACATGACCTTTGACCCAGTGACCTTGACCTTTGACCTTGAACTCTTTTTTTTGCGACAAGCTCTTGTATAGGCGAGCTACGTTGTCCGCGGACAACTCTTGTTATATCAGAGGTTCCTTTTATGGTTTGGAGAAGGAGCCTGGTGCACTTAATGGGGGGGGGGGGGGGGTGCATGGTCATGGAACAAGCTGTTTTAGGGGAAAGAAAGAATTTTGTTTGTATACTAAAAATGCTTCAAACTATTTTAAAAACACAAAGAAATTAAATATCAATTCCTCTAACTTATGGCTCAGGAATGCACACTTTCTACACCCAACTTGAATTATGCATGAAGGCTGCAGACAAGTTATATTTTCCATTAATCTATTTTAATGTTTGAAAATATTGAGACAAAAATAGAAAATGCTGGTTATAAAATCTTACAGCATTTTCTTTGCCTGAAACCCCTTACCCACACATTGAAGCTTTTGGATGCCCCACAAAGTTAAGGCTTTGGAAAAGGAAAACATTGTGGAAAATGAAGAAATTGCTTGTGACAAGCAATTCCTTCATTTCCCACAATGTTTTCTACCAAGAAAGACAAAAGAATGTTAAATTTTGTTTAATGAAAATGGTCATCATTCTGCAACACCTATGAGTTTGGACTAGGCTAAAATTTTGTTGTTTGTTAATGGGTTAATGTTTTCCCAAACCTAACCTTTTTCGTCAAATAAGGGTAAGTTGGCTAACCCATTCCCGCACATTGACATATTTTGATGCCCTTTACTAAAATTGCCAGGAAAAAACAATGTACAAAATGAAGAAATTGCTTACATACCGGTAACAATCAATATCCTCTTTATCCACAAAGTTTTCTCACCAAAAAAAGCAAAAATTTCAAAGAATTTATCAACTTAAAATTGCCATCTGCACCACTTTTAAATGGAACTGTCCAAATTTCTGTCATTTGGTTAAGGGGTTAACCAGCTTCAATGTTTATTGCAGCCTGTATCCAGAGTTTTTTAACCAGATAGAATAATCACCAATGCAGAAGATTGGGTAACAAATTGTCTTTGTGTTATCCTGTTGGAATGGCCTCTCGCCATAGAAGGTCGCATAAGAAGGAAGAAGAATACGATACATATAGCAGCGACACAGATTATTATTCTGAAACTGACGACAGAAGGAAGGCCTGCATTAAAAGAACAAGGTAGGACAAAACATTGTCTCTGTCTTCAATTGTTTGCAATATGAAGATATGAATTGGAGAAATGATAAGAACTTTGTCGTGGCAATATACGGTACTCAAATTCTTTTTGTGTTAACCCTTTCCCAAAGTGAAACGACAAAATTTTAGGGTGTTCCAAATTGAAAGATGCTGCAGACGCCAAAATTAAAATTGAAAACCATTGGATTTGTGTAAAATAAAGCATAGAAAATATTGAGGCAAAAGGAGAAACTGCTGGTTATCAGCAGTTTCTTCTTTTGCCTCAATATTTTCCCAAGCCTATTCTATTAGGGACGTCAAAACCAGGTCTTGTTTGGGAAAGGGTTATACAAAACTACATGTTCATGTAATTATATCCAACTGATGAATCCCTAAAAATCAGTCAATTTCATTTTATCATGTTTACTTGTTATTATATAATGTTGTATTATACCCTATTTACATGGCTTTATCATTTTCCAAAACTGTGTTTGTCGTCCCTAAGAGAGACTGACAGGCCTGTTGTAAACATATGAAGAAAAGATTAGAAAGCTGAATGCTGGCATTTTATCCTTTCCCCTCCATGGTTTTGCTATTGATATAATATTGTTGTCTGCAATGCTTCAGGTTTGAGTCAGTTGAAAAGTTCGATTTTTTGAAAGATTAATGTTAGTTGAATCATGTTAACATTATTTGTATTTACAGTTCGCTAGGTGCTCCAAGATCCAAACCTTGTTTAGTGAACCGTGCCCGTTCTGCCAGTTTCGAGAACTCCAGTAACGATGACGCAGACAACAGCGTTTCATCCGTGAACTCGACTCCGGCAAGATCAAGATCAGCCTCCAGAACGAACTGCAGTCTGAAAAGTTACTCTGTAAGTAAACCCTTTTCCAAACGGCAAAATGTTGGACTTTCCCAATTTGAAATATATTGCAGACAATGCAATGGGAGTATATGGCTAGTATTATTTGTGTACATTATAGCTCTGAAAATATTGAGGCAAAAGGAGAAAATGCTGGTCACCAGCATTTTCTTCTTTTGTCTCAATGTTTTCCTAAGCATTTTCTTTTGGGGATGTCAAAACCAGGTCTTGTTTTGGAAAGGGTTTTAAAGTAAGAATAATTTATAGAAAAATGTGACCTGTTATGCTAAAAGATGCCTTCTGAAAAAGCTGAAATGTATCAACTCTAGTCAGTCTGTGCAGGTCGCATAGACTTACTAAGATCGAAAATTTTCACTCCAGAGTTATTCTTAATTAAAATGTTTTTCGTTGTCTTACTGTATGTTTCTTTTTCCCAAACACGACAACTATTGAGTCTTATCCAGAAAGACCAAAATAGGATTCACTTGAGATTGTCATCTGTAGTATCCAGTCTAAATTGAGATTGTCATCTGTAGTATCCAGTCTAAATTGAGATTGTCATCTGTAGTATCCAGTCTAAATTGAGATTGACATCTGTATTATCCAGTCTAAATTGAGATTGTCATCTGTAGTATCCATTCGAATATTCTCGGATCTTATCGTTATTCAAGATCGGCTCGAACATATTACAGTGGCCGGCATGAGCCGATCCTGCCCATATCACTACGCAAGCATAACAACGCTAGTCTGGCTATAACAACAGAAACAGACTAAACAACTATTTAAATCTAGGCCAGAGAAAAATATTTGAAACAAACAGCGTTCAAAAGTCGATTGTATCCTCATAAATGTGACAAAATTATATCAGATATAAAAATGATGTGATAAACCGATAATTGACAGTATATTTCACTTGAATTGTAACGTTAGCTGAAGGATTGATTTGTTTTGATGACGTCATTTACGCGCGTCTACTTTCACGTTCAATATGGCGGTCACTGTATTACGCTCGAGATCATGTTGCAACCATGTTCCAAAACGGCAAAAAGTTGCAAACAGTCTCCAGGGTCGCGATTGCTGTAGTATCCAGTCTAAAATTGTGCCATCTGATAATGGGTTTATCACAGGTACAGATAAGAGGGAGTGATGGCTTTTCAAATTGAAATATTTCACTAGATGTTATTCAAACCCTATACTGTGGTTACTCATTTGACTCATCTTGTCGCACAACATACCCACAGCATAGGGTTTTGATTTGAAATAAAAAAAATTATAATGTCTTCATCCCCTGTAATCTTTAACTCTTGTTTATTATATATCACAGGTGGATGACATAGACTTTGCTCATTTCATGGAGGCAGAAGGTGCGAAAGATATTATTTATGTAAACAAACCCGGTATGCCAAAAGATCAGTCAAGTCCCAGACTTGGGGAGAGGATTACATTAATTGTGGATGAAGCAAGAATTATTGTTGATCCTGAGTTGTTTCGCCAACAACCAAACACAATGCTGGGCAGGTAGGTGAATGATTTTAAACTTGAAATTGGGAAAAAGGTTCAAATAATTAGATTTGTAGAAGCTGATACGGATCCATGTTGGTCTCAAGTTAGTACCATACAGACCTTTTTAGCGAGCCGGGACTTTAAGTCCGGGGAGCTAATGTCACAGCCCTAATGTCGGCGTCGGCGTCAGCGTCAGCGTCGGCGTCACGTCTTCACTTGAAAAAAACTTTAACCTGGTCTATATCTCGGGCACTATTTGAGATACAGCCTTGATATTTCACACATGGATACATCTTGACAAAACCTTTCATTTGGGACCATGACCTTTGACCTAGTGACCTTGACCTTGGAGTTTGACCTACTTTTAAAAAACTTTAACCTGGCCAATATCTCATGCACTATTAATGATACAGCCTTGATATTTCACACATGGATACCTCCTGCCAAGACCTTTCATTTGGGACCATGACCTTTGACCTTGTGACCTTGACCTTGGAATTTGACCTACTTTTTAAAAGTTAAGCTGTTTTTGTGACAGGCACCCGTATAGGCGAGCTACGTTGTCCGCGGACAACTCTTGTTTAGTAAGCTGGTATTTTAAGTCCATAGAGCTAGTGTCATAGCAATATTATCGGCATCGTATCTTGACATTTAAACAAAAGTTTTGAAAAAGCTATAATACCTCTAACAAACATTTAGAACTTGGTATTATGGTTATAATCAAACACTTAAAAATTCAACAATCAGTGACAATTCAAATTTTTAAATTTAAGAACTGATAGTTTGTTAGTTCATTTTTTTTTTGTCTTTCTCTATAAGCGTAGAAACCATTACTGAAAAGAAAGACATTGCTTTTCACAAGCAATTTTGTCATTTTCTACAATGTTTACCAAAGCCTTTATATTGTAGGGCATCAAAAAGCAACAGCATGTGGTAAGGGGTTAACTCATTCACACATATGGATGCCTTTTGATGCCCCCAAGATAATGGCTCGAATAAACATTATAAAAAATGAAGAAATTGCTTGTCAAAATATTTTCTACCCAGAAGGACCAAGAAATATAAAATTTCATTTGCATGAAATCTCTACAGCATTCTTAATTTGGACAAACCCAAAATATTGCCATCGGGTAATGGGTTAACCAGATATTATAAGAAGGACACTATTATTCCAGAATGTTTACATCCTCACTAGAACATCACATGATACAGCCTAATGAGAGAGGAGAGTATCATGTGGCAGATGGGATTTCTCCGTCAGTGTTTCGGGCTGTCTTGGTGAGTTTATAAACTTATTTTTTATATATTGATTTGGACAAAAGCTAGAAGCGTATTTAATTCCCCCTAGATTTTGCTTCTGGGGAAATGCACCATTACTCGCTGAAAGCATTTTCTACTTTTCTCTCAATAATTTTCAATTTCCATGCTTAATTTTATAAAATTGATATAAAAGTCAAATTATTACGCATTTCATTTGACCTGACACTGACCTCTATGCAAAATGTGTTCATATTTTGCATATAGCGTAACATTCTTCAAAGAAACTTGTATCATAGTACACATATATAACAGTTATACAAGAAAATATTATCATATTGCTATTTTAAAAAGCCTAGGTGTCTAATTTATGATAATGAAAGTTAAAGCTGCGCCATGTGAAATGAAGTCTTTAATAACAATACTATTACTGTCTGTGAATCCTTTCAGTTTTGATTCAGAGCTCCAGATAAGAGGGGGTGACGACTTTTCAAACTGCAATAATTCTGTTATTGTTCATCAAACCCTATGTTGTGGGTACTCATTTGTATCGTCTCTACGAGACAATTCAAATGAGTTCCCACAATATAGGGTTTGGAATTAAAATAACAAAGTTAGAATGTATTCACTCCCACTTATCTGTAGCCCTGATTGATTAATCCAATATTTCCATCAATTTTCCAGGACTATTATAAAGATGGTATTATTCGATGTCCACCAAATGTGACGATACAAGAGCTGCGGGAGGCCTGTGATTATTTACTTATACCATTTGACTCGATGACAATCAAATGCCAGAATCTTAGTAAGTATTTTATGTAAGAGCAGCATAATCGACAAACAATTACTTAAAAGTCAATCTTTTTGCTTGTAAAACCAATTGTTCATGTTTGAATCATTAATCAGATTGTTTCTTTCTATCTTTTAACGAAATCATTTTCAAGCGTAGCAAAATATGCCTTTCATATAGCATATTTTATCTTCTACAAATTGTTTACGTTGTTTCAAAAATATACTTTGTATGTCACAGCGACACCTTTTGACAGCCAAAGGCTTGGAAAACCATTGTGGAAAATGAAGAAATTGCCTGTGACAAGCAATTTCTTTATTTCCTGTTTTCTACCCAGATAGACCAAAAATGTAAAATTTCATTCACTTGAAATTGTCATTTGCAACATTTTTGAATTTTAAGAAGTCTAAAATTTTATAGTCTGGAAATGGGTTATGTACATGTACTTGTTTTTGTGCCTCCGTATGAAAGGATCAGGGGCATATTGTTTTACTCATGTCTGTCTGTCCATCTGTCTGTCTGTTTGTCATTCCGAAAACTTAAGATTGGCCTTTTCGGGGGCATTTGTGTTTCACCAGCACATCTTGTTTCAGGGGCGTTACTTCATGAGTTATCAAATGAAGGTGCAAGAGAGCAGTTTCAACAGTTTCTAGAAGATATGATTCTGCCACAAATGTGTGCTTGTGCTCAAGTGAGTCTGCTATTTACAGAGCTCCAGATAAGAGGAAGTTAACACTTTTCAAAATGCAATATTTTATTTATTGTTCATCAAACCCTATATTGTAGGTACTCATTGGAATCGTCTCATTGAGACGATTCCAATGAGTACCCACAGCATAGAGTTTGGAATTGAAATAACAAAGTTAGAATGTCTTCACTCACACTTATCTGTGGTCTAGTGGTATGACACGGTCTTCAGGATCGAAGGGTCCTGTGTTCAAATCCTGCCGGTGCCATTGGATTTTTCCTGAGCAAAAAAAATAGCCCCATGTTGCTCCTCTTCACCCAGGTGTATAAATGGGTAGCCTACATGTGAGAGTAAACGCCAATGCGCTGTGGCTAGGCATAGGCGCCATGTGTTAACAGACGGCTTGAAACTCGATGATTGTGTGTTTAAGTAAGTGTAAAGTCAGTGAGACTTACTCCAAGATATACCGACTTTAAACCCCCAACTTAAACTTTATCTGTATCTCTCTGTCTATATCTGTCACATTCACATGTAATGATGCATTTTGACACCGCATAAGAATAGCATATAAGACTCTCACTAAGGATGTTCAGAGATTGATCCCCGGCGGAAACAGGCATAGGGCAGTTAGTATTGCATCAACTGTTTCTAGAGGAGATGATTTTGCCACAAATGTGTGCTTGTGCTCAAGTAGGTCTGTTGCACTCTGCTTACATGTCACCAAAACTTTCACCAGACATATTTAACCCTTTCACAAAAAGCAAAACTTTTGTTCAAATTTGAGAGCCGTTTCAGAACACATGAAAATGATAAGTCGGGTAGAAATTTTTAGGTTACAAATTTGTATGTTATACAACATTATAACACGTTTCCGTAAAATCCTTGTATAGCGAAAGAAGAACTGCATCCGGTTTTATTTGACCAATAATGACTCTATGTAATTATGCTTTGTGTATGCGCCAAAACGTCACATAGCGTCAAGGTAACGTCAAATGATGTCATCAATGACGTCACTTGACCATCAATGCGTTTCCTACGCCGAAAACTAGTTCATGGCAGAATTTCCACAAAATAACGCATTTCGAATGTGGGTTCTGTTATTTTGAGTGTTATAATGGAGATAATAACAAGTTAAACGGTCTTTATTGCGCAATTATGGCAAATACCTCGGCGCTTTGCGCCTCGGTTTTTACCTACACATGTAGTCCGTCGCACATCGGGTTTTATTTGCACAATAAAGACCGCTAAACTTGTTATTATTTCATAATTAAATAGCATGAGAAAAGGTGATATTGCTGAAAATCAGAAACCATGTTGTTTTGCTATTAGGGACCTTTTTCTGGACCCGACTCATTTGTATGATTACAAAGGGGTGACCTCGAGTGCCATATGGCCGTGTCATGTGATATTTATATTTGCTTGTGTAAGTTTACACGCTGTATATTTATACAGCATATACATGTATTTGTATGTTTGAAGTTGGGGCATGGTGAGTGCCATATTGTATTTCCATGTTATGTTTACATCATATATGTGTATGTTCACAGAGGGGTGACCGTGAGTGCCATATTGTAGTGCTATGTGATGTTTATATATGTATAAGTTATCACACTGTATGTTTCCACGACATATATTTGTGTACTTACAGAGGGGTGACCGTGAGTGCCATATTGTAGTGCTATGTGATGATGACATTGTGGACTGGGACGAGGAATACCCACCACAGATGGGCGATGATAATCCACAAAGTAAGATTTACTCAAATCTTTTTCAACGACTTCAAGATTAAGGCATTCTGGAAAATTAAGAAATTTCTTGTAACACAATGTTTTCAATTAAAAAAGACAATGTTTTCTATCAAGAAAGAACAAAAAACATAAAAGTTTATTCACTTGAATGAAAGTGTAGTCTGCATCCTCTTGAAATTGGATTATCCTAAAATTTTGTTGTCTAGCATCATACTTTTAAAATGTTGATAAAGTATAACCTAGCATGTGTTTTTGATTTATAAGGAATTAGGCCTACTAGTGACATCCCTGACAGAAAAGTCTTGAGAAACATCGCGACAATAGACAGTGTTTCCTTCTTTTGCCTGCCCCTTTTCTACGCAACATTGTTAAAAAAAAAAACAAATCTTTCTCAACATCTATTTTTCCATCTGATGCAGCTTTCAAATTGGAGCAGACTATAAATGTTTATTATTTTGAAAAAGGGTAAATTTCATTTTCAAAACAGCATAATTTTGAACTATTCCTGATTGAAGGGTGTTGCAGAAGACCATTTCAAGTTCATAAAATCTTAAATATTGCTGCATTATAGATTAGAAAACATTGTAGAGAATGAAGAAATTGCTTGTTACAAGCAATTTCTTCATTTTCCACAATGTTTTCCCAAGCATTTTTTTTTCAGGGGCACACAAAATTGTCACTGTATGGGTTAACCTTTTAACTACCTATAGCGACGGATATTTCCGTCGCAAAAAGTGCTCAGCGTATACCATACAAGACGTCTTTTTCAGTCGCAATAGCTATACTTCACAAAAAGAATGCTGGTATATTGTAATGATATATGCTTGGTATATGCTATGCATATACAATGTTTACAATGTTTGCCTTCATTTTAGAGTTTGGACGTCACATTTGCTGTCTGCCAAAACGGTGTAGGGGTAAATTATTACCCGTGTAAATTTACCTTTTGGTATATAAGTGACCATTTCCCTTGGTAGTCAAAAGGTTAAAAGCAAGAAGCTTTCATGGAATGATTTTATAAAATGTGCCTATTTAATTTCTTTCAGTAATATCCAGTGGAAACATGCACCGGTTCTTTAAGTACATTGAGAACCGAGATGTTGCCAAACAAGTGCTCAAAGAAAGAGGTCTTAAGAAGATCAAGATTGGCATTGAGGGTAGGTAGATGGTCTCTTCACTTTACCAGTATTAACCCATTACCAGACAGCAAATTTTAGACTGGTAGAAGATGTTGAAGATGACAATTTCAAGTGAATAAAATTTGATATTTTTATGCTCCCTGAAAAAATTTAGGGGAGCATAAATTATAGTCGCCACTCTGTCAGTCCGTCTGTCCGGGCCAACGTCCGGGGGTTTATGTGGTCCAATCCGTCCATAATTTATATGAAATAAGAACAATTCCACTTAAACCATGCCATTTTATGTTGCACTTTTCTCCATAAAGATCAAAGAAAAAACCCCTTAATCCTGAAATGTTGGCGCGTCCGTCCGGTCCGTGTGTCCGTCTGTCCACAGCCAGATCTCAGCAACCCTTAGACCAAATTCAATGAAACTTCACATGTGAACTCCTTGAGATAATTCCTAGGTATTGTTTTCTCCGTTATTTTATTTGAGGCTGCGTCATGGAAAAAGGGGGCCTTGATGTAAAAATTACTTTTTCTCTAATTTCTTTTCATCAAATGGGCAGAATTTAATGAAATTTTGTACTTATGTGGTAAATGAAATGTTCTAGACCATATTCTATAAATATTGTGTGTACAAAAAATCTGTCATGCGAAAAGGGGGCTTAATATATGATAGTTTTTATTTTGTGACAAACACTTACCATATAGCACTTTATTTCTGCGGGGTCCAAATTCTGCGGTTTTTCCCAAAATCACCTGGCTTAAATTCCTGCGGAACATATTTCTGCGGTCGTTAACTTTGCTAGATTAAAGATTTTATTTCTGCGCAGTAACCATTAATGGTCAATGTCAAACATATTTTGAAATACTGTTTTGAATGACGATGCTTACAAATTATTCCAATTATCCTATGATGATAAAGGGATATTAATCTTCAAATTTGTAATTTGGAAACAATACCTTTTATGCAGATATGTGTGAAAATAAAACTGTGTCAAACTGTTACCAATCAGTCTTGTTAAACCATTGTTCATGGACAAACAAAAATGTTCTAACTACACCTGAATTAAAGATGTAGTTACACTATTTTTGAATTGCAAACAACTCTATTGTTATGAAATTGTGCTTTACATTAGATGGTAACCCTGTGTTTTACTTGTCAACGTTCTGACTCAAACTATAGAACAACAACAACTTCTACATTCGGGGTAAATATTCTGCGGGTTTTATTTCTGCGGTGCCGTTCATGACCAGAAATAGCAGAAATAAAGTCCCCGCAGAAATAAAGTGCTATACGGTATTCGGGGAGCAAAATCCATCTATGACGGCTCTTGTTTTTAGCTCCACTGGCCGAAGGCCAGCGAGCTATTGTCATGGCATTGTGTCTGTCGTGCGTCCGTGCGTGCGTCCGTCCGTTAACTTTTTCTTAAACATCTTCTCCTCTTATACCAGTGGGCCAATTTTGACCAAACTTGGCAGGAATGTTCCTTGAGTGACCCTTTTCAAAACTTGTTCGCGAATTTTTGATTCATCAAAAAATGTGGGCGTGGCAGGGAGAAAGGGGCTTATCAGACTTAGAGAAATCATAAGAAAATTCTTAAAAAATCAACCATAGGGCCAATTTGAACCAAACCTGGCAGGAATGTGCCTTGAGTCATTCTTTTCAAAATTTGTTCACAAATTTTTACATTTGTCAAAAAATGTGGCCGTGGCAGGAAGAAAGGGGCTTATCAGACTTAAAGAATCATAAGAAAATTCTTTAAAAATCAACCATAGGGCCAATTTGAACCAAACCTGGCAGGAATGATCTTTAAGTCTCTCTTTTTAAAATTTATTCACAACTTTTTACATTTGTCAAAAAAAGTGGGCGTGGCAGGGAGGAAGGGGCTTATCGGACTTTAAAGAAATCATAAGAAAATTCTTTAAAAATCAACCAGTGTGCCCAATTGAACCAAACTTTGCAGGAATGTGCCTTTAGTCATTCTTTTTAAAATTTGTTCACAAGTTTTCCTATTGTCAAAAAGTGAGGCCGTGGCAGGGAGAAAGGGGCTTATCAGACTTAGAGAAATCATATGAAAATTCTTTAAAAATCAACCATTAGGCCAATTTGAACCAGACTTTGCAAGAATGTTCTTTGAGTCTCTCTTCAAAATTTATTCACAAATTTTAAGATTTTGCTGTGTAAGGCTTACAAGAAATCATGGGATAATTCTTCCACTTTAGCCAGTGGAGCGATTCAGGCCCTCCTGGGCCTCTTGTTTGTATTTTGGGGTAGAAAACATTGTGGGAAATAAAGAAATTGATTGTCACAAGCAATTTCTTCATTTTCCACAATGTTTTCCGTAGTCTTTTCTTGTGCAAATGTCAAAAGGCGTCATTATGTGGGAATGGGTGAATATGGAATATTCTGTAGTTAGCTCTTTCTGTGCCATGCTTTTAAATTTTCAAAATCTTGTAAGCAGTTCGAATAAGATGTTAAATTTTAATATGCCTTGGAATAATATTTCATGCCAGTTTTTTCTTAGAAAATATGCAGGTATGGCTAAACTACATAGGGGCAACTAAAAGATGAAAATGGATAGACATTTTACTTTGACTTGGTTTTGACATCCTCTTTGGAAAAAGCTTGCGAAAATCTTTAGACCAAAGCAAAACATGCTGATAACTAGCTTTTACCTTTTGGCTTCAATATTGTGTTTTCAATATTGCGCAAGTTGTAAACATGTCAAAATCATTATACAGTCGACACTCGTTATCTAGACATCAGATAAGTCGAATTACCGCTTAAGTTTAAGTGGAATCCTGGTCCCTTCCTCATCAATGAATGCAATAAATATTAAACAAAATTATTTTGAAATAAATGTAGCCATTGAAATATAGCAGGAAAAGGAAAGAAATTGCTCATGTCGAGCAATTTCTTTCCTTTTTCTACTATATTTCAATTATGAACGCGTACTTGATGAGCATCAAAATGGTTAAACATCATTTACATAGAAACAAAGAGAAATCGGATGAGTCGAACTCCGGATATGTCGATGTATTTTGAAGGCCCCTCTGACTTCGACACAACAAGTGTCGACTGTATATGATACCACAGAAGTTGATACAGAAATATTGTAACTTACAAATTAATCACAGAATTGTGTGTTTCATTTTAGGGTATCCTACATATAAAGAAAAGATCAAGAGAAGGAGGGGAGGCAGACCAGAAGGTAGGTTGTTTGATTTGGCTTCCCAAACAAGACCTGGTTTTGACGTCCCTAATAAGAAAGGCTTGGGAAAACATTGAAACAAAAGAAGAAACTGCTGATAACCAGCAGTTTCTCCTTTTGTCTTAATATTTTCTGAGCTATATTCTACACAAATTCTATCTTTCATAACATCCATTTTGTCATTTGTGGCAATTTTTGAAGTAGTGGATCAGCCAAAAATTTTGACGTTTGGGAAAGGGTTAACTCATTACCAGACCACAAAAGTTTACACGGGTTGAAATCCAAAGATGTTGCAGACGACAATTTCAAGCGGATGAAATTTTACATTTTTTGTCTTCCTGAGTAAGAAAACATTTTAAGAAATGAAGAAATTGCTTGTACCCAACAATTTCTTAATTGTACATGATGTTTTCCATAGCTTTTTTCTGCGTTGAAAGGTGTCACTGTGTGGGAATGGGTTAATTCACTTTTTTTAGGTTGATAACATTTACAGAGGGCCATGAAACAAGTTAAAGCTGGAGTATGAAGCTCATAGTTTAACAATAAAAACAAATGTTGCTATTTAACTAAGCAATATAAAATAATTGGGTCAAAGGTGTCAATTATTTGTTTTGAACGCCCATATCGAGGATAAGCTGGGCCTTAATGGCACATAAGTTTACTGAATAATACATGTTTTCTCCATTTAAGCAGCCCGTTTTCTGTTTGTTAATGCATCCCAATAACAGCCTGAAAACAAACAGTTTATGCATTATGGGGTTTAACACCTCTTTCAACTGCTATTGTCATGTAGTAGGGGTTGGAGCACCTAACCATGGATTCCTAGTATTTCTCGCACCAATACTACCGCAATATCTTTTCCGAGCCTCCAGCTGCTCTCTCGTTTAGATCACATTGATTGATAAGAGAGGAATTACATATGTCAAATGTAAGAAAGGATACTGGCTTAGCTGGGGTTGGAACTGCATTCATACACGATGAAGTCTTTTGACACCCCAACAAGACTTTAAAAAACATGATGGAAAATGAAGAAATTGCTTTTGACAGGCAATTCCTTGAATTCCCACAATGTTTCAACTTGTAATAGTTTGGCATCTGATAATGGTTTAATATTTATTTCACAGTGATATATAACTATGTACAAAGGCCTTTTTTACGAATGTCCTGGGAGAAAGAGGAAGCTAAGAGCCGTCATGTTGACTTCCAGTGTGTAAAATCCAAGTCAATCACAAATATTGCGGAGGCTTCTGCCGACGTCGCCCCACCACCAACTCCGGCTGTTGTACAGCAGCAAGAGGAAGACGGTTCGATCCTCGTGATTCCACCACAGCCTTCGCCCTCCGAACCTTATGTTGACGCTCATTTTCTACCTGACGGTGAGGTAGAATGAAATATGTGTAAATCGACAATCAGTGTATATTGTACATTGAGGCTTAGGCTGCATGATGGTGACTCAAAAATAAAACATGATAAGTAACTGAGACAAATCAGTGTATTATTGCTTTTAGAACAAGCTGTAGTTACAGGGTTTTTGTTGAAAAGCAACAACATATTGTACATTTAGGCTTAGGCTGTATGAAGATGATTCAAAGATAAAGCATGGAAAATCACTGATGCAGAAGGAGAAATTCCCTGGAAATTTCTCACAGTTAATGGAGACAAACTCCATTTGGTTCAATGTACATTTTGTCATTGAAAGCAGCTTTCAAATTCAGGCAATTTGAAATTTCTTGTTTTTTGGAAAGTGGTAAACACGGTGTAGTCCTTAACCCTTTCCCAAGTGACAAAATTGTAGACTGATAAAAATTTTAGCATGGGAAGCATCAAGTGAAAAGAAAGAAATGCTGGTCATCTTCATTTTCTTCATCATTCCCTATGACTTCTCTGGCTTTCTGTAAGACACATCATTATTTTGAAGGAAATTTAACCAAGATTTGATTGTAAACCACCATCTTGCAGCCACCCATATGAGTATTGTTACTCTTTTGTAGTATTTTTATAATTGTTAATGTATAGATTAATAATCTAGCTGTAACAGCTTTCGACACAAATAATGGAGTCCCAGATAGGAGGGAGCATTGGTTCATCTAAGCCTATGTTGTGGATACTCATTGGAATCATCTCAACAAAATAATTCTAATGAGTATCGACAATATAGAGTTTGGAATTGATATAAAATAGTTGGAGTGTCTTTACTCCCTCTTATCATTTGCTCTGAAATAAGTTATAAATGAAGTAGAGATGCACTTTCTAGATAATGTATAGATGTGTCTTATGATATATGAAGTATGTGACCTGTCAGACAAAAAGGGATCATTTGTGATGTCCCTTAAACTATAATATTATTACGAAGTGGATTTTGTCTTCCACTCGCAACAACACAGGGTCGACTGTAGCAGCAGCCTGTCATGTTGATATGGTTGTAAATATGGACACAAGCCGATGTAGAATTTGTTACAGTTTTAATAACGGTGTAATAAAATGTTCAACAAATGAATGTTCACAAAGTAAAATGAAGTGTCCAAAAATAAAAGCAACAAAATGTCCAAATTTCACAGAGAAATTGTCCAAATTTCACATAGAAATATCACAAAGTTTAAATTTAATTTTCTTGACACAAAGTCTTATTTGCACGAAGTACTTTTTCTAACTGACTACAAGACTAGATTTTGATACCAAAACAGCATAGCAACCAATCATTGGGTGACAACAAATTCTCCAATCAGACTTAAGACTAAGAAAAGATAATACAAAAGGATAATAACAGTGACAATGGCTTCTTTGGATTTGTTGATAAAGACAGCTTTGACTTGAGAAGGATATTGATGTAATATGTTTGATATGAAAAAGAATTATGATAATAGTTTATCAGCATTCATAGACTAAAATATTCTAAAATCAAAATAATGAAAAGTGAAATAATTCAATAAATTACAAAAATGCATGAAAGATAATAAAAAATATGAAATCTACATTTTGAAAGCTTTAGTTTGATACCTGATTTTACTATATTCATTAAGATGTTCCAAATTATGTATATTAATACAATAACTGCATAATTCACAAGATTTGCAACATATTAATATTATAAACAGATCAGACCCAGCAGAGGTCATCTAGATATTGCATTTCAGAAGTAAAGCTATAATAAGTTAGGAAAACATTCTAGATTCAGAAATGCACCGACTCTAGTCAGACTGCAGTCTACTCAGATTAACCCTTTCCTAAACAGAAAAATTTTAGGGTGGTCTTATTCAAAAACTGTTGCAGACCACAAAATGGGTGTTGAGAAAGAGTTTATTTGTGCGCAATATTGCATGGCAAATAATGAAGCAATTGGAGAAAATGGTGATAATCAGCATATCCTTCTTTCGCTTCAGTGTTTTCCAAAGCCTTTTTAATCAGGTACCTCAAAACCAGGTCTTGTTGGGAAAGTGTGAACTAACTAGGGTTGATATTTTTGCTCTCCTTAGATGTTCACCTGTATGCTACTGTCAACAAATTTCAAAGTTAAAAGGATCATTTTTTTTTTATGTACCAGATCATAAGTTGTAAGATTGTATCTGTGAGGAAATAATCTTTTTAAAATAGTTTACCAAGCAAGGCCTTGTTTAACCTATTCCCCCACATATTGATGCTTTTTGTCACCCCACAAGAGAAAGGCATTGGAAAACATTGTGTAAAATGAAGAAAAATTAGAATGGGTTATGATTTAGATGTTTGGGAATAAGTTAATTTTTCCAAAGAAAATGTTGACAATAGTAATTCAATACTGTTATTTGAAGGTTGATATATGCTTTTGGGTAATCATTGTGTTGAAAAAAAGGTGTAAATATTTGTATTTGTTTAATTGGCTGGCCCTTTTATATGGAACCCTTATGTTAACATTTTACATTTTACACAGAAACAGATAATTGGGGGTAAAGGCATTCTAGGTTTGTTATTTCGTTTCAAAATCCCATGTTTGGGAGACAATTCCAATGAGTACCCACAACATGGGATTTGGTGAGCATCGAAAAATAATTTTCATTTAGAAAAGCCATTACCCTCTCTTATCTTTACTTCGGTAGCTGTTTGTACACTTAAACCTTTCCCAAACAACAAAAGTTTGAACTGGTCAAAATTCAAAAGATTTCATGCCGACAAGTGGGACAAAAACGGGAAACTCTGTTTCCAAAAGATGTTTCCAAAAGACTATGAAATATTCATCTAAAAGGCCAATATGCAGGCATAATGAGAAATTGAGAATATTGTAATCAGCATTTCTCAATGTTCATAAATCTTCCTTTATCAGGGGCATCAAAACTGGGCATTGTCTAGAAAAGGTTTAACATTTTCGGGAATAGCATAATTTGGGCTATTTCAACTTGAAAAATGCTGTTAAAGATAGAATGGATGTTGAAACAAATACCATGTAGTCCTGAAAATATTGAGACAGAAGAAGGTTATCAGAATTTCCTTCTTTTGTGTCTATATTTTCCTAAATCTCTTTATCAGGGATACAAAACCAGGTCTTGTCTGTTAAAGGGTTAATAAACTTCAAATTATATATTTTTCATCATAAAACAGCTTGATTCAAAATAACACGACTGCTGAACGCAATACTGTTCTAAGTCATTTTTCATCATTTTTCAGGAGAAGGAAAAAACATTCTCATTTTGTCAAAACTGAATGAAATGATCTGAATTTTTGATATTATATAATCTGATAGACAATATTAAATTATATATATTACATTTTTCATTCAAGTTAATGATAAAAGAGAAATATGATTTTGTTGACTTAGCTTAGTATTGCAGTCAAATATCAGCAGTTTTGAAGTCAGAATTTGAATGCAATACTAGTCCAAGTTGATATAGACTAGTATTGCATGCAAAAATTGAATATATGAGACAAAATTATTGACTGCAATACTATTCTATGTTTTATTCTCCTTTTATTTCACTTCTTAGTAAGCAACATAGATTAGTGTAACCCTTTCCCAAACAACAAAATAGTTTGGTGATTTTATTTGAACGCTGCAGCAATGACCAAATTGATAGTGAAGAGAGGATTTAAGTACAATAACACACAGAAGATATTGAGGCAAAATAAGAAATTACTTATGCCCTTCTTTTACAAAGCATTTTTAGCATGACTATTCATAGAATATGGGGTTTAGTTTGGTCAACCAAGTGTCGGTGTTGGTGTTTGTATTGGTGTTAACTTTGGTTATGTTTTAACCTGCAAGTGTCATTTCTGTTCTTACTCATGCTATTGCTCTGAAACTTTGTACATGCTTCTGTGACCATAATATCAGTCATACATCAGTAATAACTATGTTTTTGATGAAGATATTGCTTTCAAATTTTCATCCTTCTGCGACCATGATATCAGCCTCAAGGCATAGATCCTACTCTGATATTTAATTAAGTTAACAGTTTTCAAAAAAAAGTAATGTCAGAGTGTCGAATCCAGGTCTTGTTTGGGAAAGGGTTGAATTATGAACGAAGAAGAAAATAAAAATTGGGAAATTTAAAACTTTAAAATAAGCTTACAAAAAATATGTAAAATGTGTTGCTCAAATTAATGTAAATGAATTATGTTTATAATTATAATGTCATTATAAACAATTCAAAATCTTTTACTAATGAGACATACCGATAATCAGATATAGGGGAATCGGGTTGGTAAAGATGACTATCGAAAAGTGCAAGTTGTTTCTATAAATAGATTTTCAATACAGCTATCCTACCTAAAATAAACCAAAATATTTGTATTGATTCTCGTTTAACTTTGAACATATAATAGTAGCCCATTGGTACCAGTTGTGGAACAATGTTTGCCCAAATCTGTCTGTTTCTGTCTATCTGTTTGTGTACACTTTTTGTCTGGGTCATACATCCTTTAAGGGTGGGCCATTCATATCATTTTGATACATGAAATTCGTAATCACATAATATCATTTCATAACTGCTTGGTATAACATTGAACTGTGTATAGTAGTACAGAGGGCATCCTTTTTAGCTCACCAGAGCAAGCACAAAGTGCTCAAGGAGAGCTATAATTGTGGTCACTTAATGTCCATCATCTGTCTGTATGTCTGTCTGTCAACAATTTGTTGTTTACATTCTAGAATCTGCAAATATCATTCAACCTTTACCAAACTTGGACAAAACAAGACAAAAAAAGTATGGTCATAAGTTTTCGAATGACTTTGATTATAAGCAGGATCAGACCTGAGGAAATCCAGAGTTATGTGGGTCATCCAATAAATAGTGAGACTGTTCCTATAGCAGAAATATCTTGACTTGTAAGCTTTCAAAGTCCCTATATTCCTTCAATATAAGATCTTCCCTTTTTAATGACAGAATTCAATCAGTGGGAAAGTCTTCTACCTTCGGTTGCTAGGCAACCAGAGTAAATGTTCTTCATAAGCCTGGCCATGTCTTATTCCAATGCATTTAAAAATAGACAAAAACCGTCATTATGGATATTTTTCATCACCTTTTGCTTCTGTTTACTGACCAGACCTGGGTTATTTCTGCACAAAAATCCTTTCTTCCTTAAACTTTGGAACCCACCAGAAAACAGCTGTACATGACAAAGTTTTGTCCAAAATAATTTTTAGTTAGATTTGAAATATCTCCGTCCTAGTATTGCCCTAAAATAATGCAATTTTATACATGCACAATTTTGTCTACCGCCACGCCGCATGAGACGCATCCACGTTACAATTGTTTGGATCACAAGAAGTGACGTCATAAATGTGACCTAATAACATAACAACATTTGGTGCAATTTTTCTATAGCTAATATGTTGGGCCATGTAAGTGCCAAGTTTCATTAAATTCTGTCGGACAGTTTTTGAGGACCATCAGATATCAGAAAAGTTTCATTTTGATCGGATTAGAAAGTCATGTGTTATCTGCCCTTGAATTTGATATAATTTCGTTTTCCACTGTTTTCGACTTTGTTTACACTCTTGCATCTGCAATTATTGACCATTCAAGACGAAACTTGGACACAATGTTCTTAATGATTTTATGTTGGATATGTTTGACTTTCATTTTGAAGTTATGAGTTATCTGCCCTTGAATTTGACAAAATTGTAGTTTTCGACCTTGTTTACACTCTAGCTTCTTCAATTATTGACCAATCAAGACGAAACTTTGACACAACTTTGGTGACAATAAGATATAAGATATCAGATGATTTTCAATTTGATTGGACAGGAAAGTCATGAGTGATGTTGCCACGAATTTTACAAAATTTGCATTTTCGACTTTGTTTTTACTCTAACAACTACACATAATGAGCAATCAAGACAAAACTTGGAAACACTGTTGGTGACCATAAGACTAAAATTTCAGCATAATCAGAGTAGAACTTTGTGAGTTATCTACCCTTGAATTTGACAAAATTGCAGTTTTCACCTTTGTTTTCACTCTATCACTCACAGGGTGGAGATTGTGCATATGGGATGGGTACCGTATACGGATAAATTTGCCCCGCTTCAGGTAAGAAATTGTGCGATAACTCTCTTATTTTTGCGTCAATTATCAAGCGGTTTGTTGCATGTACCCTGACTTATTGATATCTTTCCTCAGATATATGAATTGTTTGTGTAATCCTTGTACTTTTTCGAGAAAAAAAAACGATCCCAACCCACCAGGAAAACAACAAAAAATTTAGATCGTTTCTGTGATCGGTTGAGACCAATTTTTGGGAAAAGTACAAGAAATTTCTAAATATGTCATACATTTAAGGAAAGCGCTCTGTAAATTGACTCAGAATTAAGAAAGTTATTGCAAAAATTCTTACCCGAAGTGGGATTAATTTGGTCTCAGATGTTACTATTTTGCTTTCTGGTCGGTTGGGACAATATTTTAGGAAAAGTACCTAGAGTTTTCTTTATCGGATGAAAGACGAATAAGGCAGGGTACATGCAACAAACTGTTTGAAAATTGATGCAGAAATAAGGAAGTTATTTCAAAATGTCTTACCAGAATCGAGATTTATTTGTATGTAGTTGTTATCCATCCCATGATGCACAATCTCCACCGTGCTCTATCTACCAGAAATATTGACCAATTAAGATGATACTGGGAAAGAATGTTGGTGACCATAAGATCTTCGATGATCTTGGATGAATCTGAATTTCAATATAATCAAAGTAGAAATAGCAAAGTATCATCTTCAGGTGAGCGATTTAGGACCATCATGGTCCTCTTGTTAATTTATCATTTGACATTTTGCAGATCTCTGCTGAGATAAATTCAGTCTTTTCTTGATAAAATGATTTCAATTATTCAATATTGTAAGTCAGTTAAAGGAGAAATATTCTGCTTAGATGCACACCAGAGTAATAGTACCATATTAATTTACTCATCCCTGTTACTTTAGCTAAATATGAGAGCTTGTAACTTAGCTTTATTACTCCTTGCTAGTCACTTTTGAGGTTTACTCGGATATTGTCATATGGCACCTATAAAAACATATTTTGTATGATAATGTTACACTATTTCTTGCATATTTCATAATGCTTATTGGTGAACCAGGATGATTCCTGTTAAAAGTGTACTTGAGGAAGATTTGAACTCATGTAGGAAATATTATTAAGTTATATGCATACAAAAATGAAAGTGAAAAGTTTTGTTTAGCATTGTGACTCAGGCCCGTAGGAAGCAATTTCATGGGGGGCCCTTGTCCTGAATATCGGGGGGGGGGGGGGGGGGGGGGGGGGGGCTAATTTGGATTTTCCCAAAATTTTAAGTGTAAAATTAAGAAAATTGGGTATTTTTGGCCAACATTGGGGGGGGGGCCTTAGCCCCCCTCCCACCTTTTCCTATGGGCCTGTGACTGCTTTCCTAGCCTAGTTTATTTCTTCATAGAACTATGTATAAAAGACCTGTCTCTGGACAGCCAAGCGCAACTATCAAGTGCTAGATATTGAAAAGTTCTAAGTTCGAAAAGGGTTAAATTCCATTACATTAAATGCCAGAGTAATGAATCTTTGCCTAGAGCCTGATATTTTGGATTTTCCCAAAATTTTAAGTGTAAAATTAAGAAAATTGGGTATTTTTGGCCAACATTGGGGGGGGGGGGACTTAGCCCCCCTCCCACCTTTTCCTATGGGCCTGTGACTGCTTTCCTAGCCTAGTTTATTTCTTCATAGAACTATGTATAAAAGACCTGTCTCTGGACAGCCAAGCGCAACTATCAAGTGCTAGATATTGAAAAGTTCTAAGTTCGAAAAGGGTTAAATTCCATTACATTAAATGCCAGAGTAATGAATCTTTGCCTAGAGCCTGATATTATGGTCACAGAAGCATGTGCAAAGTTTGAAAGCAATTAGCTGTTACAGAAAAAAACGTTATCACAGATATAATTATGAAAGTCGGTAAGGGTAAAAATTCAACTAAATTATATGGTAGAGTGACAAATCATTGCCTAGAGGCTGATATTATGGTCTCAGAGTCATGTACAAAGTTTCAGAGTATTAACATTAGTAGAAACAGAGATTTGAAAAATGTGCACGTGAAAACTTAACTAAAGCATTACGCTAACAGCGATGCCTCAGTGACTAGAATAGCCGTCACCACATTATATCAATAGTCCTTCTAAAAAGCATCATGATGATGATACTATGTTAAATATCAAAGTCAATAAGTAAATGAACTAAATTTGGCTCTGAACAACCAATAAAAAGTACAAAATTAGATGCATAGATTAGTATTGCATTCAAACTTTGGTAGAGTTTTGTACATTTTTTCACTGCAATACTAGTCCAAGTCAACTTAGACTAGTATTGCAGGGAACAAATTTTAACAATTGAGATAGACTTTTATGGAATTATTGAATATCTCAAAAACCATCTTGATTTCAACTCTAAAATTTTGACAGTATATGCACCTATGATGAACACTAACATTCATGGCAAAAACTCATTTTGGCCAAAAAGTGACTTAGAACAGTATTGCGTTCAGCAGTCGAACATTTTTCCTGTCTTGGAAATTAACCCTTTCCCAAACAGTGGATTTTCAGACCAGTCCCTATTCAAAGGTGATTGTAGAAGAAAAAAATCAATGCTACCATGTGTGGAAAGTATGTATGTTATCCTTTCCCAAACAACAGAATTTGAGGGTGGTCAACTTCAAAAACTGCCACAAATGACAAAAGGGATGTTATTAAAGATAGGATTTGTGCAAAATATGGCACAGAAAATATTGAGACAAAGGGAGAAACTGCTGGTTATCAGCAATTTCTTCTTTTATTTCAATGTTTTCCCAAGCCTATTCCATTAGGGACGTCAAAACAAGGTATTGTGTGGGAAAGGGTTATATAGCATAGCATAAGAAGATTTGAGAGAAAAGAAAAGGAGAAAATGCAGCATTTTCTTTTTTCTGTCAATACTTTTCTAAACTGTGTTGTTTGGTTTGTGAAAATAGCACCTATTTGGGAAAGGATTAATATTTCCATCTTTAAAACCTTGAAATTTGACAAGTCCAATATTTTGTTGTTGATAAAGGTTTGATTGAAGCACTGCCTGATATGTGTGAATGTTCTAAATATATCTTTATAGACAATGTTTACACTTAGTAGTATTTTGTATTGCACTTTATTTTATTAATGACCTCCATGTGAAATGAAATATTGCTCCTTTTCAACAAAAGCCATGTAACTGCAGTTTGTTTTAACTCATCACCAAACGGCAAAATTTTAGGCTGTTCCAAACTCAAAGATGCTGCAGACAACAATTCAATGTCAATGAAATTTAACTTTTTTGGGTATATTGGGTAGGAAAACATTGTGGGAAATGAAGAAATTGCTTGTCACAAGCAATTTCTTCATTTTACTCAAAATTCTCCAAAGCCAATATTTTGTTGGGAGTCAAAAAGAGTCATTGTGTGGTAATGGGTTAAGCTGCAGTTACAAGGTTTTTGTTTACAGACAGCGCTATGAAAGAAGAACCTTATTATATTTGAAACGCCCAAGATACAAGATCAGCCTATACCTATGTGCATTCTAATCAAGACCTTTGCTGCTCTTTTACCGTAGTTACTGATAATGAACAAGTAAGTTTAGAATAACATGGATCATGATCAGACTGTGCATAAGAACAGGCTTATCTGTATCCACACTGGTTTTAAAGACCATAAGGGCCCTTTACTTACCTCATTATTTCCCTGCTCATTCAAATTTGAATTGAAAAAATGATGAATGTATCGTCTGCAACAATGAACTTTGAAGGAAGCCAATGTATTAAGAACAAATTTTTATTTCTGTAAAAAAGGTTTACAGCCTAGCTCAACCCTCTCCAGTTTTGACAAAGAGGCTTCCAATTAATTTATTATCTCACAACTCCGTACTTGATAAAGGCTTTGGAAAATGAAGAAATTGTTCTGACAAACATCTTGCTTAGGGTAAAATCCATTTCGTAGTTCTCGACACTTTATAATTTTCATCATTTGGGGGAAAAACTAACCTTTACCCAAAGGGGTTAAAATTTGAATTGTTCCAATTTGAAAGCTGCTACATGAAACAAAACTTATGTCAAAGGATGCCTGTATGTTAGGACTGAATATTTTTAAGCATAAGGAGCAAATGCTGATTATCAGAATTTTCTTGTTTTGTCTTAATGTTGTCCAAGCCTTTTACACAAGGAATATCAAAAGCCGGTCTTGTGTGGGAAAAGATTAAGCATGATAAGGTGTTTCGTCTAGTTTAACCCATTACTGCACATTGACTCTTTTTGACTCCCTGCAATAAAAAGGCTTTGGGAAACATTGTGGAGAATAAAGAAATTCCTTATGACAAGCAATTTCATCATTATCCACAATATTTTCTAACCCAAAATAGATAGAATTTTGAAAAATCATTAACTTGAAATTGTCGTCTGCAACACCTTTCAAATTGGAACAGAGCAAATATTGTGCCGTCTGGTAATGGGTTAAGTAGATGGAATCAAGACTTTGTGCTAGTGAATGATTAGTGTTGAAATTGTCAAACTGTTTTTTCACGCAAACAATTCTGTTGATCTTTTATGATAATAATCGACCATGTTAACTATCTTATAAAGAAATAATAAAAACGAGGTAAAAACACAAAATCAGTCGTTTGTTGAATTATTTTCGACGGGCCCATTTTGACTGGACAAAAGGTGGAAGAACTACAGCTCTATTCATGTTATCACTTTTCATAGATGTTCTCCGCTTTTACATGGACCTGAGGGGAGATCTTGGCATCGAAGTAAAACGGAGAATATGGCGGCCATTTCTGTCTCTTAATATGAGGAATAAAGAATTTGAATGAAAATTGCAGAAACCACAATGTTTGTTGACAGCTGTAAAGGGAAATATCGTCGGTGTTATTGCTTAAAGCTGGAGTTACGAGGTTTTGCAACAAGACCGACGATACATTATAACAAAGTCAAATGACTGCCGGGTACTTTTGTCTTTTCATATGGGGAGTAAAGTATTTGCATAGAAATTAAAGAAAAAGTGTTTGTTTACAACGGTATATGGAAATGTATGATTATAAAGTCACGTGAATGCCGCCTGTCATATAGAAGAATGAAGACCATATGAGATAAGAAACATTCGGTTGAAACGCTTTCCCAAACCAAACTGGTGTAAACGTCCTTGAACTTTTCCCAGCGAAGACATTGTTTTGACGTCCATAAAAGAACAAACATGCGAGACATTGGGTAAAAAGAAGAAAAATCTTATAACCAGCGTTGCCTCCTTTATCTCATTATTTTTTTGTGCGATCCAAACTGTTTCCATCAAAGAAAGAGTTCAACCTTTCCCAAACGACAAAATTTTAGGATGATCCACTTCAAAAACTGCCACAAATGACAAAATGGATGTTATTAAAGATAGGATTTGTGTAAAATATGGCATAGAAAATATTGAGACAAAAGGAGAAACTGCTGGTTATCAGCAGTTTCTTCTTTTGTTTCAATGTTTTTCCAAGCCGTTTCTATTAGGGACGTCAAAACCAGGTCTTGTTTGGGAAAGGGTTAAACCTTCTCATGATGCCCATGACATATTCATGATGTCATTAAAGTATTTGCAGGCAGTATAGACTAAGATTAGCCTGCGCAGACATACAGTCAGACCATAGTTATACTGCCTGCTGCCTACTAAATTACAGTGGCAAAAGCTTGAGATAGATTTATTGACATGTCTTTTTGGGTAATTTGGTTGAAACAACATTTGTAGTCGGCAGAAGAAGGACAAATCTGTTCCCGGCCGTGAAGTGCACACATTACTCTTTCCCAAACGGTGAATTTAAGCTGAAATTCAAAGATGGTGCAGGCAACAATGTCAGGTGAATGAAGTTTCTTTCTTAGTGCAAAACGAAAGTGGGAAGCGTTCACATACACCGAAAAAAACTTTCGCTTTAATGTTTGAAGAAACCACGGATTTCGGAGCAGAGTGAATTACAAACGGGAATAGCCCTCTTAAATGCGCGTTCCGTGCACTTTATCTCGTCAAAATCAATAGAGTATAAGCTGAGAAATTAAACAAAACATACCTTGAAGCGGACGATTTTTTCAGTGTTAACGCTTCCCAAAAGTCACGTTGGTTATCCACCGTGAATTAGATTTGTAGTCTTCAACACGTTTGTCTTTGGACCAGTCTAACATTTTTCCGTCTGGCAATGCGTAATGTCGGTCATTTCTTCAGTACAGTGCCGTCTAGACGCATTATGAAATAGTGCTATCTACCGAGAACATGACGAATCTACTAATTTTCGGATCCGTAGTTCTGCTAAAAGTGGGATATATCGCGGGAATGTTAATGGACGATCCAGACGCGCTGTCGATCCGGATCAACCAGCTGGAGATGAAGTACATGCAGGCTGTGCGAAACAACACGATACTGCAGAATCAAGTCAGGAGTCTTCAGACTGAAATGGCTTCCTGCGGTAACTATTTTAATAAGGTAGTCAACTCCTAATGAGATTCGCACGACGTCGGAATTATTCGGGCGTGATCGAAAACATTCGGCGGTGGAACTCTCCACCGCCAAATGTTTACGACCGCGCCCGAATAGGTTCGGATACGTAACGACGGCACTAAAAAAGCATAGGTTTTATGAATCTCAAAATGGCGATATTTTACGGGTATTCTACCTAAATCCATTTCGAAAACAAAAAAAAAAAACTGTCTATCAGGGAATTCTACGAAATACCGATCATAGTCAGTCTGTGCGTACTGTGCTGGCTGATTAGGGCCAGTGCCTTCCTTTCTGAGATTATTTTCTCAATCCGGATCAGTTTTTAGCTCAAATGAATGTCTCACCAGAATCGTATGCATCATCTTTGGTTTTGGACTAGATCTAGGTCTAGTCTAAAATGTTTCCATCTGGAAATGGGTTAAAACTGGGCTATCTAGTAGTCAGTGACAGTTTGGTAGCACTAAAACGTGAAAAATCATGTGGTTTTTATTATCTTGTATCTTGACAAAAACAAATCGGGAAACTTTTTTTTTTTTTTTATTCGTCATTTTTAATGGGGATATTATTTTTTCGGGGATGGTATTCCGCGCCACCACAATAGTCTTAGTCAAACGTTTATTTGGGCATCAAACTGATGCCGCCTTTTTACATACAAAATAATGAAATTGTTTTCGTCTATATACATGTATAGTCTTCTTCTTGATATTATGTCCCCTTTCGAAGAAAATAGGGATAAGGCCTATATTGTTTTGCAAGTATCAATCGGTCGGTCCGTAGATCAACATTGCCTGTACCTCAAAAAGTATGCAATATAGAATCACAGAAATTCATGGGTGGCTAAAATTCATTATGGAGAGGTACGGTGCACAAGAAGCGTACAGGTCGTCCATCATATAAAAATGCATGTAAGGTAGAGTCATGAAACTTGATAGGTGGATAGATCCCATTATGGAGAGGTGTAATGCATAAGAATCATAACTCTGTTGGGGATATTGTCCTTTGATGATTTCCACACTTGATAAATATGGCCATTGTAGTGTTTAAATTGTTAGATGGCTACGCCAAAGGTTGGTCCGTATGAGGACATAGCCTACATGTGTCACCGATTTCCCCTTTTCTTATTCCAAATTACATTACAAGTAATCTAATTGGACGATACACTTCGAGACCTACCTTTTCGTATGTCTCGGCCAATCGAATTGCTGGTTACTTAACTTTAAATTTAATCTGAAAATTGGTTGGTGAATAATATTTATCACCGCATGTCTTGAAGGTTTGAAGGTTTGAAGGTTTTTATTCAATGACCGGGACCCCTAACCGGGGTATAGGTCTAAAATTTACAAAGTAGCAGTAACAATAAACAAAACATGAAAAACTATGAAAGAAAGCTCCAAAATGAGCCGACTAGATTTAACTAAAGGTGATCACGGAATGATATGAATAGAATGAATGGAATGAGTATTAGCAATTTAGACTCCGAGAGCCACACTAGACCTTGATCTCTGTATCGACCCGGTTTATATTGGTTATCAGAGTCTATATCGAGAAACCTGCTGACATTGGTGACCTAGCACACGGCCATCGTGTATATCAGTAATAATAAGAAAATACATAAAGACAGTGCGCCAGGTCATGGAAAGCTGTGTACTACTTTGTTGATCCTAGTAAAGTGCAGCCTCGGAAGACCAAATGAGATCAAAAAATAGGTGATGAGATATGACTGGTTCACATAGAATAACCCCTAGTCCAATACCAAGAATTTAGACTGTCAAACTTGTGAAAGATGATGCATGTAGACGACAAGATTGGCATTGAAGAGCAAGAATGAGATTTGTGTAGAATATAACAAGTAACACTTGAGAATTGAAGCAGAGCGAGACAATGCTAGTAATACCAGCATCACCCCACTCCGCTCAAACACTCGTACAAGCTTTACACAAAAATTCACTGTTTAAAAGGTCAAGTTAATATTATGAATTGTATATTACTTTAAAAGTTTTTAAGATTTCTTTACAAAATTTACTTAGTTTAAATAAAACTTGAATATCTCTTGTATTCATAAGATCATTGTACTGGATGGCATTAGGATGTCGTGACAGGTTTCTTGGAAGGCAAATCCGCCTATAGTCATCAAAGTAAGTACAATTAAAGAGGTAATGATATTCATCACCAAGTTCATGGTTAAAACACAATCTTCGGGTTCTTACTGAACGCTTTTTGTTGCTTTTGTTAAAAGAAATGGTGTATTGACTACACCAACTGTTTGAGCGCTTGCTTTTTCATCTTTGCTTTTTCATCAGCCCTTCATGCTTTTTGTCGAAATTGTTTTCTTTAACCAATATGCCATACGTATGATAGGGGAGACCGGGGCTATTTCGGCCCCGGGACAAGTTCGGCTAGTGGCTCTTTTGAGCCTGTCGACAGAGATAGAGAGCTATAACCCGGATTTTAATGACACTCATGACGAAAGCTTTTCGCAGAAGGTTTTTGGTCGAATTGAATACAAAAACATGGAATTTAGAACACGATTCTGATTTTAGACACTTTAAGTAACTTTTCCACATTTATGTAAGTTTTTATTTATAGTAATATGCGCCAGGATTCAGATTTCTTTTTTGTATATTTATGAAGACAATTAAGTCCTCTTTCATATTAAAACTAAAGATGAAGCGTTCATGTTATCTAAAAGAAGATATGACGTGATGTTGACATCAGGTCTGTCTGGGGCTAGTTCGGCCTTTGGGGTTGGGGTAAGTTCGGCCACCCCCAAACTTGCCCTTGAATAAAAAGAATAATCGCTGTTAGAATTGCCATTTCTTGACGACTCTGAATATATCAATTGCGCAAGCCTAGCTCTAACAGAAATGTAAAAAATGGGCAAATTCAAAATCACAGGCCGAACTTGCCCCAGCCTCTACTTGTTATCCCGAATGTCCCCTTACTCACGATGATTTGACTGAACATTATAACAATGCTTTTTCAATTTATACCTTCATTTGGAAGTCGTATACAGATTCCTTTAAATTTAAACAGTCTAAAAATCAAATATAAGGATGTATAGGTCTGTGCATACCTTGCCCCAAGGGTGGGCCGAACTTGCCCCATGTATGGGGCAAGTTCGGCCACCACGATCAAAACTCTAAAATTTGACATTCTCTTTATTGAAAAGAAATATATAAAAAGGACAGACGCAGTTTGAAAGGCTTTCGCTTGTCGAACTTAGATATATAAATCACGCCCAAATAACTTTCATATGTAATTCAAAATATGAGCAATCGAAATTAGGGGGCCGAAATAGCCCCGGTCTCCCCTACCAAATATTTTCTTGCCTGTAACATCCATCAAATTGGAAAACTAGAAATTGTTGCCGTTTTTGAAAAGGTCAACCCATTGCAAAGACAGCGACGATCTTTTTATGCCTGTAATAGAAAATTCTTGAGAAAATATGGAGACAAAAGGATAAAATGCTGATAACCAGCATTTTCTCATTTTGTCTCAATATTTCATAAGCTATCGGGTGTGTCACAATCAGATGTACAAACTATGTTTCACCAAGGGTGATTTTTCAAAGTCATTGAATACAAAAGATACGATATTTTTCTGAAAGCTAAATTATATATCTAGACGAAAATATTAACATTTTTTACACAGATTTAAGGATTTGAATTACTTTGCATGTTAAACTTGGGATTTTAGAGAGAAAAAAGTAAGTTGCATATAATTTCTTACACATATTTGCAAATATCAATTTCATTTGTTATGGAGAAAACATTTTACATCATAACACTCTCACAGACCAAGCTTTCAAATGACATGCAAAACAAAGTGACTATGATATATCTATTTTGAAAAAAATCTGATTTTCTCACATTTTATCTAAAGTAGGCATGAAATGACATATTTCAGTTTTCTATTTTCATCCAGTATTGTCTGCACAGCCCTAAAAGTAATCAATATTGACAGGAATTTCAATTTCCTTTAAAATGATATATACATTTGTTATCCTAATACGAATACTTACAGAAATAATGACTGTTGAAGTTGGTCGTATTTGCATTGAAAATTGTCTACGGACTGGACATTTTAACAATGATTACAGTTCAACGATATTAATATCATATTTAATTGACAAAAAACAACACCAAAACTTTTCATTTATTAAGACAATAAATTTTGATCAAGAAAAGTACAAATTTAGAGCAGTTATTGAACTGTTGAATAGACATTTGGACAAACGGACAGACGACAGACATTGATAGCTCGCAATACCCTAACTAGAGTACAATAAGGTCAGATGAGCTACAAATACTTAAGCCTCTCTTACAACCCGTCGTGCGTCTTTTTAAATCGTACGTTTTCAAACGCTGCAAAATCGCACGATTTATAAAGACGCACGACGGGTTGTAAGAGCGCCTCATAAGAATTGTCCGGTCAATTCTTTGCTGCGTGCAGTCTGCGTCGTGGTTGCGTCCATAAAAATCGTACGTTGCACGTGCGTGCATCGCACGACTAAAGACGCAGACCGCACGCAGACTGCACGCAGGAGCACGTACGACCGGTTGTAAGAGAGGCTTTAGCTATTGTTTAAGACACAAGCATAAAAAATTCACATATCAATTTAAACTTAAAAATGCAGCATTCATAATTTCAATGAATATGAATGTTACCCATTTCCCGAACAAGACTGGGTTTTGACGCGTGTACTAAAAGAACATGGAAAAACATTATGACAAAGGATGGGAGTGCTAGCATAACAGATTATTTATTTTTCATCAATATCTTCTTTGCTACGTTTTTATTCATGATTCCCAACTTGACGATAATATATTTTATCGTTGTCTGCAGCAAAAAGAGTCAAAGTTGTGACATTTCGGGAAGTTGTTAATAGAATAGCGTTTATGGGAGTTAAACTTTTAATTGAGATATGGTAGAAAATACAGGGGGGGGGGGGGGGGGGGGACTATCGGTAAATAATCTACCGGTATTCAATAAGCTATCTATTTGCCTTTGGTGTTTCAAACCTTTTCTCCTTTTCTCTTTTAGAGACCTAAAAATCAGGAAACATTTAACAATTTAGATAATTTAATATCAAAAGTTTAATTTAATAGGATAGAAAAGGTTAAGAAAGCAAAATATGTTGTTTATCCGCATCAAATTGTTTTTTACCTCAATGTACAGTACCCAATTTGGATAATGGTTCGTGGGAAGATTTTGTTTATTGATTTTGACTGTTGGATGCCAACAATAATGAAAAACATGTAAAAAATGATGATTAAAATGCGGCATGAGGCACTCATAATATCTGTTATGAAATTCTGTCTTGTCCGTAGACGCATTTATTTTTGCCTGTGAGCCACTATTTGACCTTATTTTCACTAAATATACATTTCTTTCAAGGAAAAGCACAATCATTAAGCAGAAACATGTCTACAATATCAGCTAACAAAGACTGTGTCCATTTAAGAAGCTATTTTACACCTGTCTACGGACAAGACATTTTGTCTACGGACAAGACATTCCTGTTATTGTGCATAAAAAATAAAGTACTCAATACAATTTGATAAAAAATCACGTCAATATAATTTTATAGATTTACTAACAGCTAAAGAATCTTTTATCACAATCTGTAGTGATATTACTTAAAAATCACTTTGTTAAAACGTGTCTACGGACAGGACATTTTAGGTCAACCAACTTCTGGTCGAAATAGCTTTGTTATCCTTTGATGCATTATTAACATTTCAATTTCAAATTTTGTTTACATGTCTTTTTTCAAATTAGAAATGAAAAAAAAATAAAATTCTGTAAGTCATAAGTTAACTTTTTTTCTCGCTATAAAAGATCATCTACGAAAGAAAAATATATAACGAAAGGGGGGTCTCAGTATTTTTGTAATAAACCAATCAATTCTAATCATATCTTCATAAAATAACCTGGAGATGAAAGCTGAATAATTTCTCTAACTGAATGCTGCATGTCGTGTAGAACAATAGAACAACTTTATACAAAATTCTAAAGTGAAAAATAAGGAAAATTCAAATGAAACATCATTATTTCAGTTTTACCCCATTTTTTCAATACATTTATTGCAATAACTTTTTTACCGCTAATGTATTCTTCCTAAGACTTGGAACACAACATAACAATCATTTTGCGATTAATATGAGATCAAAGGGGGGGTCTCACCCTATCAGAAATTCCCATAGGGTTGTGCCCACGCTCGGAATTTCATGAAATTTGGTATGAAGTTAGTATTTTTTATTACCACGTTATTCCCGAAATGTTTTTTTAAAAATCTTTTCTGGAAAATATTTTTTTTAAGAATTTTAAGATTTTTGCTTAAAAATGGGGGGTATCTTTAATTAACGAGGCCATACACACCCAGCTTTGTCGTATTCGAGCCAAATTGTCCCCAAAAATAATGTCTAATAATTTCTCATCGTGTATAAACCAGAATAGTATATATTACTCAACAAAAAACAATTTTCTAGAAGATTTTGTATGACCTTTTTTAAGTATTTCGACCCAATTCAGGTCTTAATTTCACCTAGTTCCAGTTTTTGTCAACCTGTAAAATTTACATAAAAATTGCCCTAATATATGCCCATGCTTATGGTAAAATATGAAGAAAAAATAAAACCGGTAACATTGTTGTTTTTGCATTTAAGTGCAAAGGGTCCAGATTTCTAAGAATGTAAAATCTAAGATTTTACTTAATTATTTTCAAATACATTTGTAAATAGCTCATTATGCTTTGTTGTGTCTTTATTTAACATAACCAACTTATACATGGCATCAATTTTAAATTTTTTCACACAAAAACGTGATTTTAAAGAATAATGGGCACATTGTCGTACCCCACCCACCAATAATATAATGGAAGAAAAAATCCCAAACAGCAGAGTAAATTATAAAATGTGGGGATGAAAATAAAGGAGATGCATAATGTAACATATTTTATCTATTATGTCACCCTTTTTAACTTTCCTTTATGGCTTATCAGCACTTAGACTACTTTCTTCTTCTTCCGGTTACAGTGCTAGGCCCTTATAAGAGTATTATCGCACCGTTATTAAAAATATAAACATTTTTTTCTTTACTACACTGCTCAAGATAATAAAAAGAACACAAAAACAGTTTTTATTGTACATAAATTGTGCTTTTGAAAGCAAAATTGCTAATATTTCTATTGTAATGATGAACTAGCCACTGCTTTGTTGACATATTAACCTTTTGACAATCTCAGATTTGAGAAGAACATGCATCATTTTCGCATGTTTGTATCAACAATATTGATACAAAAATGTTGTACGATGACTCCTCTTGCTATTCTGATTTAAGATTGGGGACTGATATCAATACTAAGTAGGCAATACTGAGCTTTTGCTAGATGGGTACCATTAAAATCCGGGAGCATTCTAAGGTGCCGTTGTTCACAATTCTCATTATTTGACCATGTTACCGGTTTCAAATTTTCACCAAATTCTGCATATGACTAGGAGACATATATGGCTAACCTTTTTATCAATTTCATAGGTTGACAAAGACGGGAACATGCAAGTGAAATGATTTGAATAGAAGGTTTTGAAAATTTCTCAGCTGTTTTTCTGACAATTCCTGACCAAATAAATTTCTGAGATTTTTTTTGCATGTTGGCATCAACATTGTTGGTACCAAAATGCTCTTCAATGACCCCTCTTGCTATTTTGATTCAAAATTTGGGACTGATATCAAAACTAGGTAAGCAAAATTGGGCTTTTGCTAGAATGGTACCATTGAAATCCAGGAGCATGTTAAGATGCCGTTGTTCACAATTTTTATAATTTGACAATGTTACCGGTTTCAAATGTTCACCAAATTTTGCATGCAAACAGGGATCATATATGGCCAACTTTCTTATTAATTCCATTGGTTGACAAAGACGGGAACATACAAAAATGTTTGATTGAATATATAATCATATAATTTTCAGGGTAGTTTTTCTGTCAATTTCTGAGTAAATAGATTTCTGAGAAATTATGCGGCATGTTGCTATTAAAAATATTGGTCTGAAAATGTTCTACATGTTCTACAATAACTCTTCTTGCTATTCTTATTTAAAATGTAGGACTGATATCAAAACTAGGTAAGCAACATTGGGCTTTTGCTAGACGGGAACCATTGAAATCCGAGAGCATCTTTAGGTGTCGTTGTTCACAATTCTCATTATTTGACAACGTTACCGGTTTCAAATTTTCACCAAATTTTGCATGCAAACAGGGGACATATATGGCAAATTTTCTTATCGATTTCATAGGTTGACAAAGACGGGAACATACAAAAAAAATTGATAGAATTTTAGGTTTTGAAAATTTCTCGACTACTTTTCTGACAATTTCTGACTAAATAAATTTCTAAGAATTTTTTTGTTCATGTTGATATTAACAAAATTGGTACCAAAGTATTCTACAGTGACTCCTCTTGCTATTCCGATTTAAAATGTTTTGTTGACATATTAACCTTTTGACAATCTCAGATTTGAGAAGAACATGCATCATTTTCGCATGTTTGTATCAACAATATTGATACAAAAATGTTGTACGATGACTCCTCTTGCTATTCTGATTTAAGATTGGGGACTGATATCAATACTAAGTAGGCAATACTGAGCTTTTGCTAGATGGGTACCATTAAAATCCGGGAGCATTCTAAGGTGCCGTTGTTCACAATTCTCATTATTTGACAATGTTACCGGTTTCAAATTTTCACCAAATTTTGCATACAAACAGGGAACATATATGGCCAACTTTCCTATCAATTTCATAGGTTGACAAAGACGGGAACATACAAAAACATTTGATAGAATTTTAGATTTTGAAAATTTCTCGGCTATTTTTCTGACAATTTCTGACTAAATAAATTTCTAAGAAATTTTTTGTTCATGTTGATATCAACAATATTGGTACCAAAATATTCTACAGTGACTCCTCTTGTTATTCTGATTTACAATTTGGGGCTGATATCAAAACTAGGTAAGCTAAATTGTGCTTTTGCTAGACAGGTACCATTGAAATCCGGGAGCATCTTAAGGTGCCGTTGTTCACAATTCTCATTATTTGACAATGTTACCGGTTTCAAATTTTCACCAAATTTTGCATACAAACAGGGAACATATATGGCCAACTTTCCTATCAATTTCATAGGTTGCCAAAGACGGGAACATACAAAAATATTTGATAGAATTTTAGGTTTTGAAAATTTCTCGTCTATTTTTCTGACAATTTCTGACTAAATTAATTTCTAAGAATTTTTTGCGCATGTTGGGACCAACAGTATTGGTATCAAAAGTTTCTACAATGACTCCTCTTGCTATTTGTATTAAAACTTGTGGATTTATTCCAAAACTATATAGCCAACATTGAGTTTTTGTAAGATGGGTATCAATGAAAACAGGGAACACTTTAAGGTGCCGCGTAAAGACCTATATGCACTCTTTTAGTAAAACGAATATATTTTTGAAGTTCATAAGTCAGGGGCATTCTATGAGTAAAGTTACAAGAAAATCTAAGCGTGGGCGCAAATGAGACCCCCCCCCCCCCCCCTTTATGTTTTTATATTGATTTGTATGTCAACTGGAATCCCATAACATGAGGCAGGTACAGGATGTACATCTGATTGTGACACACCCGTATGTTGGTAACATTTCCTAATTTTGATATAAAATACATTGTATTTTGTCGTCTGCAACTCCCCCCAAAATGGACTATTCCAAAATTTTGCCGACTGTTAATTGGTTAACTAACGTTCATTCCCGTTTCAGATTGTCAGATCAGCAAGCCAGTTCATCCTGCCTTCATGGCTAAGCTTGGTCCTCGTGACGTAACATGTGACAGAGATCAGACGCTCGTATTTGACAGCGTGGATCTAGACAGCGGCACACCGTACAGCCCTGTACAGGGCGTGTTTACGGCTCCGGTGTCCGGTAACTACGCCTTTAACGTGGCTCTCTCTACGGCACCGGGTAACAGATTCCACACCGTCCTCGTGAAAAATGACCCGGGTAACATCGTCGGCTATCTCTTCTCTGATGAGACGACTGTGTGGGAGAAGGACAGCACGTCAGTGGTCGTCCATCTTGACGAGGGAGATACTTTGTGGGTCAAGTGCACGGACAAGTCAAATATTACTGGACATCTTGACCACTGGGATAGAGGTAGCGGGGATTATCACTCGCACTTTTCAGGGTTTATGATTAATGCAGGTTGATTTGTAATCAGAAATGTGAAATATGATGATATACATGTATGAAATGATAATATTAAAAATAAAAACGAAGACCAAGGCCATGGCCAACTTTTTCTGTGTTTTATTTTTATGTCCCGACTTGAAATCTGCTGCAAACGAGAAAATTGACATTGATATAAATTAGAAGTAGGTCTATGTTGTCTATGTGCATTCTAGCGTAGGAAATATTGCGAGGAAGGGGGAAATATTGATTATCTTTCAATCTTTTCCCTTTCTAAGGACCTCAAAATCATGGGCCAGTATTATTTATAACGATCGTAGGCCCTACAACAAATTCACGATTATAATTTCTTGTCCAACTTGGAAGTAAGATCGTTGGTGATACGAGTCCCAAGTCTTGATGGGGAAAAGATTAAATAAATGTTGACCTTCACGTTGGATTCACTTGTCAACCGATATTTTTCATACTATATTCACAACGTATCACGACATTCATAACAAATAATATTGCTAACAAAGCACTGTTATTTCCGGTCAATTTTCAAATACTTTAGCACAACCAAAATCAAATAAAGCTTATTTATATGTGCATACATTTGCCAACAATGCTTATGCACATAATAATTAAGTAAAATCAGTTCAATTTACCGAACTTTTTTTCTATAAAATGGACCGCAAATTCATATTCAGACGCGTCACGTAAAAACGTGGATTATGCCGTTTGAAAAGGCTTGGGAAAACAATGAGAAAAAAGGAAACCAGCATTTTTCCTTTTGTCTCGATGATTTCTCAGCTGTTTCGTACACACATTCTATCTTTATGTACATCTATCTTGTCATCACTTGCAAAAGAGATTTCTATCGAAATCAGTCTGGGCAGTCCGCGCTGACTGGGTAGGTTCAATACTTTTTAGATACTTTTTAGAGATCCAAGAAGTTCCTTTTTAGCGTGGCGGGTCACAAATTTATTATTATTGTTGTGGCGTTCATTCTTAAATTTCCGAAAAATAAGTAGACTGTTATTTGTCGTTGAAATTATTCATTAAAATTCGATATGGACTTCTGTTAATTTTAATACAAGTCTGAGAAATTTGACACCATTTCAACATCGGAGGAAAATGTGTTCATATATCTGTGCATTGTTTGTGCTAATGTTTTGTGTTATAAAGTGCTCTCATGTAAGTATTTTGAAGTTTCCAGCTGTGAAAAGTAAAATTACGCCACGAGCGTAGACCTACTACCAGTCAATCAGATAAATGGTCCACCTTTTCTCAAACGACAAGAATTTCGACTTATTCAGCTGTATAGCCTACTTTTTCTTGGACATTAATTTACCCCTTTCCAAGTGGGAAAATTTTAGCACAATACAACCTAAAACCTGTCGCTGAAAACAATCAGAGGTTGAGGAAGAAGGAATATTTGCGCAATATAGTTAGGAAAATATTGGGGCAAAGGGAGAAAATGCTGATTATCAGCATTTTCTTCTTTTGTCTCAATGTTTTTCCCGAGCATATTTTCAAAGGGACGTCAAAACATGGTCTTGTTTTGGAAAGGGTTCCGTTAGATACTATGTAAAAGGTACCACCCTGGAAGTCTATAAAGCCATAATGTGGGATCAGCCGTAAAAATTTAACCGACACTTGTTGGAAGTAGCGTTAAACCAATTAAATCAATCCTTAAGACAGATTCCGCCTTGGCAAGGCAAGGATTCCACCCCTACCCTTTGAAAGACAACCATTCTGCCTATATCTTTTTGCAGGACAAGCATTCCACCTATACTCTTTTTTCCAG
The DNA here is from genome assembly GCA_963680895.1 of Fragum sueziense. Taxonomy (NCBI): domain Eukaryota; kingdom Metazoa; phylum Mollusca; class Bivalvia; order Cardiida; family Cardiidae; genus Fragum; species Fragum sueziense. The sequence continues at coordinate 27,979,862 of OY804595.1, read as the reverse complement.
CGAATCATTCCCCCTGTAACTTTTTGCAAGGTAGAGGTTCAACGTGTAACTTTTTGCACGGCAACCTTTCCACCTGTACCTTTTTGCAAGACATGGATTCCTCCTTTTCCTTTTCGTAAGTCAAGGATTCCGCCTCTACTTTTCCGCAAGGCAACGATTCCACCTGTACCTTTTTTGCAAGGTAACGGTTGCACCCTCAACTTTTTGCAAGGCAACGAATGTACCGCTCCGCTACCTTTTCGCAAGGCAAATATTCCATCTCTACTTTTTTCAAGGCAATCATTGCCCCTTTACCTTTTTGCAAAGCAACCACTTCACATGTACATTTTTTTTTGCAATACAAGTATTCCACCCCTAACTTTCTGCAAGGCAACCATACCACCTGTATCTTTTTTGCAAGACAAGGATTCAACCGCTACCTTTTTGTGAGTAAACAATTCCACAACTATCTTTTTGCAAGGCAATCATTACCCTCCTCCTTTTTGCAAGGCAATCATCCCACCTTTATCTTTTGCAAGACAATCATTCCACCTTTACCTTTTTGCAAGGCAACCATTCCCTTCTACCTTTTCGCAAGGCAAGGAATCTAGCTCTACCTCTTTGCAAGACAATCCTTCTACATCTATCTTTTTTGCAATGCAATGATTCCTCCTGTACTTTTTTGCAGGCCAATCATCCCACTTTTGCCTTGAGCAAGGCAACGATTCCGCCTCTACCTTTTCTGCAAGGCAAGGATTCTACTTGTTCCTTCTTTTACAAGGCAATCATTCCACCTTTACATTTTTGCCATGCAACAATTGCACCTCTACCTATTGCAATGTAACGATTGCACCTCTACCTTTTGGCAAGGTAAAGATTCCACCTCTACCTTTTTGCAATGCAAGCATGCCAACCTTACCTTTTTGCAAGACCATACTCCACCTCTACATACCGGTATTCGCAAGACAAACATTCAACCTCTATGTAAGGAAAACATTCCATCTGTACCCTTTTGCAAGGCAATGTTTCAACCTCTACTTTTATAGCAAGGGAAGCATACCACCTTTATCTTTTTACAAGGTAACAGTTCCACCTTTGGAATCCTTGTAAGGCAAAGATTCCACATAATCATTAACCTGTTTAACCTTTCTGCAATGCAAACAAACGTTCCACTTCTACCTAGTTCCTTAGGCAAGCATTCCCCTTATAAATATGAGCCAAGATCTGGAAAAACGTCCCTTAAGGCTTTTGAGCCCAACATAGATCCAGATCAGCCTGTGCATACGCACAGTCTGATCAGGATCAATGCTGTTCTCTAATAGCTTCTTCGTGACCTGTAGTAACTTAAAGAGAGCAGCATGGATGCACATTGGACTGCATTTGACAACAGGCTGATCTTGAAACTCTATTTTTAAAAATGCTATAAGGGACGTTTTTCTAGATCCCGGCTCATATCTTTTTGCAAACACATATTCCACCTCTACCTTTTTGTAAGGTAAGCATTCCACCTGTATCTTTACCTTTTTATAAGGCAACCATTCCACCTTTACCTTTTTGTAAGGTAAGCATTCCACCTGTATCTTTACCTTTTTATAAGGTAAGCATTCCACCTCTACCTTTTTGTAAGGTAAGCATTCCACCTGTATCTTTACCTTTTTATAAGGTAAGCATTCCACCTCTACCTTTTTGTAAGGTAAGCATTCCACCTCTACCTTTTTGTAAGGTAAGCATTCCACCTGTATCTTTACCTTTTTATAAGGTAAGCATTCCACCTCTACCTTTTTGTAAGGTAAGCATTCCACCTCTACCTTTTTGTAAGGTAAGCATTCCACCTCTACCTTTTTGTAAGGTAAGCATTCCACCTGTATCTTTACCTTTTTATAAGGCAACCATTCCACCTTTACCCTTTTGCAATGCAACGATTCTACTTCTACCTTTTTGCAAGTCAACGATTCCACGTTTGCCTTTTTGCAAAGCAAAGATACCAACCCTGCCTTTTTGCAAGTCAACGATTTCACATTTACCTTTTTGCAAGTCAACGATTCCATCTTTACCTCTTCGCAAGGCAAAGATACTACCCCTACCTTTTTGCAAGGCAACGATTTGTCATTTCTGCATGGCAAAGATTGTACATTTGTAGCGAACGAAGATGATGTAGAATCCTTGGTTACCGAAGATCCCAAACTCGTCTATCCCGATCTTTACTTGCAGGGTAATACAGCACCTGTGTTTACGCCTCCCAGTACACCTATCATAGTATCTGAGAACGAAGTTAGCCAGGTATCCTTATACAGGTTGACAGTTACAGATAATGGGGGTGGTACCGTCACGTGCACCATCCCCTCATCTGACCCCAGCACGAGCTACTTTGACATGGTACGGGTGGGAAATGGGAAATGGAATGGAAATGGGAACGGAGGTGGGAAAGGTGAGTTCTGTAAACCATTTACTTAACTATTACCAGATGACAAAATAATAGACTGGTGCAATTTGAAAGATGTTGCAAACGACAATTTTAAATGAATGAAATTTCACATTTCTTTTCATATACTTTAATGATAGAAAACATTGTGGGAAATGAATAGATTGCTTGTCACAAGCAATTTCTTCATTTTCCACGATGTTTTCTAAAGCTATTATCTTTAAGGAGTCAAAAAAGGTTATTGGGTTTGAATGGGTTGCGTCTTTTCTAGACAACATAATTTTATGCGACAATAAAATGAAGGTATTATAATTAGTGAGACAAGAGAAGAAAATGGCGATCATTTGTAGATGTATTTTCGGTTCATCCTTGGAATGTGTATATAAGATAAGAAGTAAATTAACTAATAAAACATTTTGGTCCTGATTGTTCTTGTTTTACAGGTAATTTTTCTATATTTGTTGTCCGGATCGTCGCTGGATTTCGACACTACACCGGTATATAACCTGACGGTAGATTGTTCTCGTTTTACAGGCAATTTTCTATATTTGTTGTCCGGATCGTCGCTGGATTTCGACACTACACCGGTCTATAACCTGACGGTAGATTGTTCTCGTTTTACAGGCAATTTTCTATATTTGTTGTCCGGATCGTCGCTGGATTTCGACACTACACCGGTCTATAACCTGACGGTAGATTGTTCGGACGGATCACTGTCTTCCTTCGGGAATATCAAAGTGAGCGTTACCCCAAATGTACCACCAACATTCACAAATCTGCCGGGTATGTAACTTATCGATGCTTTTCACCCATTCCCAAACGACAAATTTTGGACTGTTCCAATATGAAAGGTGTTGCAGACGACAATTTAAAGTTGCTGAAATTTTCAAAACCTCTCCATTTTGGGGTAGAAAACATTGTGGTTAATGAAGAAATTGCTTGACACAAGCAATTTCTTCATTTTCCACAATGTTTTCCCACGCCTTTTCTTGTGAGGGAGTCAAAAGGCGTCACTGTGTGGTAATGGATTAAACAAAAATCTCGTAACTGTAGCTTACAATAAACGGCAGTTACGATGTTTTGTTGAAAAGCGAAGATATTGAGATAAGGGCAGTATTCACCAACCAATCTAATTACAGGTTTACCTTTAAGATTACACAACAACTAATTAGATTGGCCGACACGTACATCTCGTCCAATCTGATGGGTGGAAACGTGTTTTTTAAGAATTCTTTTTAGAAATGTTGGTGAGTACGGCCCCGTCCACACGAACTCGCATTTTCTGCCTCGTTACTGCTAAATAAGCTACATGTGAATCATATTAAGGCCATGATGGCGACGCCAAGTTGTTTGTGACCAGGCTTAAATTATACACAGCAACATATCGTTCAACGATAACCTAGTAACCGCAGCTTGTTTTAAGTACTCTCTTTAGAACAGAGCACATTATCTCTTCATTCCATTTCGAATGAATGAGCTCTGTTCTCGCGGGGTCATTTCACGTCTAATCTCGGGGCCTTGGCGGGATTTCGGTATCCAATCGTTGCCAATAAACTACAAAACAATTGAAATTTCTGATACAAGTTTTCATTGGCTGACGCTTCAAATTACCGGCTTCGGCCAAAAACAGAAGCGACGTAATGTATACGTAATCAAACAAGATTAAACTGAATGATTTTGATTCGATAATTCAAATGTTACCGGCTTCAGCCAAAAATAGAAGCGGCGTAATGTATACGTAATGATCATGCAAGATAAAGCTGACTGATTTTGATTCGATGATTCAAATGATGTGCTAAAATTAGATTATGACGACCAAATAGGCTGTTGGAGTATCAAAAACGGCAGAGGTCATAATTGATGGTTAATCAATAGACCTCGGCTTTTGAGAGTAGTTTTAAGCTGCAGTTAAGATGTTTTTGTTGAAAAGCGACGATATAAGCTAGGATAAAGACATTCTTTAATAGTATTTTAGATTCCAAGCCATTTATTTTGGATGCTTACTGACATCATACCCAAGAATCCTTATGAACAAACTCTATTTGAACAATGTTTTCTGTGGCTCTGTCATGGATTGTTGTCTATATCCATTTTCAGGCACCTCTGGTAACGCTAACGCAAATTCCGTAAACATTGGTGACGTAGTATTTACGGTCACGGCTTCTGACGTCGACAGCACGTCTCTGACGTACTCTATGACGTCATTTCCGGCGTCACCAGATTTGTTCGAGATTGATCCGGGTAAGGTTACATCTACCTGTGTGCATGTTATGTTATTGTATATAATTCTCAGAAACCAATCGCACGAACATTTCGAACAAAAGACATTTTCGAACTCCATGAAAGTAATATAATCAAAGTAATGAAAGTACTGTTGTAGAGCATAATGTCGCCTACAGCGAAAATATGCGAATGGTCTTAATAATTTTAAAACAAGGAACATCCTGTGACGGTTTCATTCAAATCCATTCATAAATGAAGAAGATGTTGTGTTTAGCTCCGGTCACATACATTTTTCGCGTCCATATCGCGTCTACATCACGTCCAAAATTATACTGCACGGGTCCCCAGTTTTAGACGTGATATGGACGCGGAATGGTTATGTGACCATTCCTTTAATAAGGACGTTCACGTTTTAGTTTATAGTTACAGGCCAAATACGCACGCGTATGGACCTAAAAAATGCCGTAACAAGAGCGTATAACCTCAGAGTGACGGTGTCGGATTCTAAAGACAGTACCACAAGTAACGTCATTATACCCATCACAAGTAAGTGTATTTTTTTATATCATTAACCCCTTCTCGAACACACTGGTGAACTAAAACAATTTTCGCTACAACAAGGTATAGATATTTTGCCATTGAATGCGAGTTTATAGATTTTTTTTACTAATGACAATGAACTTGTTCTAAAAACAGACCGGGTTTACCGTTTTGTATTGAAAAATTGTCGGTGCTGTTATAATCTCGTAACTACGGCTTCGATAAAGCCGTAGTTACGAGATTTTATAACAACACCGACGGAATACATTGATCGCGAAAAAACGTCCCTCGCTTTGGTCGAGTTCACTACCAGTGGAACAATACTATCATAAACAGGGCTTCGATGATCTTTTCTGGTTCCAAAGCCAGCAACAAATACATGTATAACGTCAATATTATATCACAAGTGAATGTCTTTTTTATTCTTTTCTCTCAAGCAACTCGATATTATGACGTCAAAAATCAGAACAAAATGGAAAACATTGCGGGTAATGTTGAAATGTTGATAATTAATATTTTTTTGGCTTGAATGCCGTAAACAGAGCGTGCGTTCTCAGTGTGACCATGTCTGATTCTAAAGACAGTGCTACAACTAACGTCAATATACCCATTACAAGTAAGCCTGACTTTATCCTTAGTTCTCGAACAAACCTGGCAATGACGTCCCGAATATGTATAAAAAGGGGAAAATGCGGAAAAGGGGAAATGCTGATGTTGGTAAATTAATATTTTCGAAGATATGATGTATCTATACTAATATCACCACTAGTGTAGATCCTACGTGTTGTTGGCAGAACTGGCCGACAGAAATTATTAACGTTATCGGTATGTTATTATTATAAGCGTTATCATTTGTGCTGTGTTATATTTTAGACGGGAACATCGCACCCATTATCAACAATCTACCGGATACAGTCTATTTTCCTGAGTCTACGAGCTCCAACACTGTCCTGTTTACGTTATCCACGTCAGATCCTAACGCCGGAGATACGTTAACCATTACGTATTCCGTGACACCAACGCCATACACCTTCAAGTTTGAAATGAACGGTGGGTATTAGTTACAGGCTTACAGCTATTTGGGAGCTCATCTCATCATTCACTACAAAAAATCGTGCGTCTCCCGGTGCCATCCGTGGCAACGGAAATTGACGAGGATATTCCTCGTCAATTTCCGTTGCCACGGATGATGCCGGAAATTAATGAAGGTATCCCTGGCTAATGTGGGCGCTGTGGTCTAGTGGTAAGACGCGGGCTTTGGGATCGATGGGCCCTGTGTTCAGACCCTGCCGGTGCCATGGGATTTTTCCTGAGCAAATAACTTAGCCCCACATTGCTCCTCTTCACCCAGGTGTATAAATGGGTACACGTGAGAGTAAAAGCCAATGCGTGTGTTAACAGCCGGCTTGAAACTCGATGATCGTGGGTTAAAGTGTAAAGTCTGTGAGATCTACTCCAAGATATACGGACTTAAAAACCCCGAACTTTAACTTTAACTTTAGTTTCTGATGTCTCGGATGGCGCCAGAAATACACGAAATGTCTAATGATGAGTTGTAATCCTTAAAAGTACGCCAATAGAAGAATATTTAACCCTTTTCCAAACAACAAAATTTTAGGGTGATCCACTTCAAAAACTGCCACAAATGACAAAATGGATGTTATGAAAGATAGAATTTGTGTAAAATATGACACAGAAAATATTGAGACAAAAGGAGAAACTGCTGGTTATCAGCAGTTTCTTCTTTTGTTTCAATGTTTTCCCAAGCCTTTTCTATTAGGGACGTCAAAACCGGGTCTTGTTTGGGAAAGGGTTAATTTGCTATGAAGTATAATGTGGATTACGTCGAAGACGTCGTAACTACTCGTATATACAGTTTATCCAAGCAATAGTTACGTCATTTTCGAACGTTACTGACAAATTTAGTCTTCGATTCAAAAGTTCAGTTACAAAATTTCAATTGACGTTCACAGTATTTAGCAGCAAGGATGCGGTGGATAAAATCTAATGAAAATGGAAGAAAACTGTGAGGAATTAAGAACATGAGAGAAGGCATACTAGGGACGGTATCTTTCTGTCGTCTGGTTTTTTTTAAAGAATACTTTCGAACTGAGACAAAACTATCACCTTTTATAATAATGCCACGTTTTCTGCCGTTTGTGTTCCGTCCGATTTTATTAACACTTTCTTGTAAACGACAGACGTTTGGACTGCTCCAATTGAAAGCGGTTGCAGATGAGAAAATGGGCATTACAGAAAATAGACCGTGTGTGTTCGCGCTTTAGGCCTACCACAGACAATAGGCCTATTTAGGGGAACAGAACAAACGTTGATATTCTAGCACGTGAAAGTTTTCCCAGCTTTTCATTCCAGGCCGATATGAAAACGTGGTAGTCTCAAAACCTATAAGGGCTCTTTTTTCCAGAATGTTCCTGCAATATAAATTTTCAACTCCATTTCCTCGATTTTCAACGAAAACCTCGTAACTGCAGCTTAAAACAAGCTGCAGTTACGAGGTTTTCGTTGAAAAGCAGCAGTTTCCTCTCTACAGGAGACGAAGTTCGTCTGGCCAATAATGAGTTGTTCAATTACGAGGGACAGAATACGTTCACTTTGACGTTTACTGTTAGTGACGGTTTAGCGACCACCACTGACGCCGATTACGTCCTAAACGTTAACGTTGTCGACGTCAATACCGCGTGCAGATTTGAGTTTGGCAATTACTACGTCACCATGCAGGAGGGCAGCGTAAGTATAAGTTGCTTCAACTTACGTGTTGAGTGAAAATAGAGCAATTGACAAAGTCAAAAGAATGAGAAACGTCTATAAATTGTGGTTTATATTACGTTAGTCTGTCAAAGTCGGTATCGTTTGTATCGTATCAAACAGTATGTCACAGTATCGCCAATAATACGGTAAAAAAAGCAATAACATGTTATCTTGTAGACATATTCAACGTTTCAGCGATAGCCTTCTTCGTTAATGTTTTTATTTTTTCCTCCCCCTTTCATATTAGCTTAATTGTAAATGATAACAAATAACTAAGCGTCATCGTTGTGAACCACGTAACGTTTTTTGTTTGTTTGTTTGTTTGGGGGTTTTCAGGCTGGTGCCGTTAACGTAGATCCCGGTTATATTGTAACGGACGAAGACGTCGGTGACACGTTTGTTTTTTTCCTACATCAAGTAGATGACGCGTCCTACTTTACGATTAACCAGACAACGGGCGTTATTGGGTACCGTGTAGATTACGACGTTGACGTCACGCACGCTAACAGCACCAACTTCCGGGTGTACTGCCGGGATAACTTCGGAAATAACGGTAACAGAGGATGACAACACTTTCTCAATTTTGATGCATGAAAACACGAGAAAATTCGATCTCTGTGTTGTGGGTACTCATTTGAATAGTCTCGATGAGACGATTCAAATGAATACCCACGACACATGTTCTGATGTACAATAAATAATATTCGGCCGGTGTAACGTAGTAAAGTGACCCCCATAGAATACTGACCCCCCGGTCACTATTTTATATAGAAAACTGACCCCCCGGTCATAATATTATGACCGGGGGGTCATAGTATTATGACCTACTCACACGTAGAAAAGTGACCCCTAACGTAGAATTGTGACCCCCCATAAAATACCGACCCCCTTCTCCACATAAACACCAAAAGTCTTACTCTAATATAAACCCAACTATTGTAGACGTACAACATAATTATCTTTATCGATAGGTATCAGAGGTGCAATGGCACTCGTCTGTGCATGCGTCTGTCCGTACATACAGAGTGTTTTGACCGAAACTTTTCATTCATTATTGGGCGAACCCGATTCAAACTGGCTGGTTAGACGCTTCCACCGCATCTGAATTGATTTGATTTAAAGTGCACGCTGTTTTCAACTGTTATGGTCATATTGCGGCGGCTGGAGCACCTACTATGGATTCCTGATATTTCTCGCACCCGTACTACCAAAAATACAATCAAACCCTCCTGCTGCTCTCTCATATAGATGATTAACACCCATTGGTGAGAGACAAATGACTTTTGTCAAATGTCAGAATGGCTACATGCCGAGCTAGGTTCGAACTCACGACCCCTTGATTGGCAGACCCCGACGTTACCAACTAAGCTATCCGGTCTCGGACCAGCTGTATTGGTTCTTAATCGTATGCATAGTAGGCGTACAGTATGTTCATGGATCGAACTACTACCGATAAATATTTGTGTGGAAAGGGTAAATGGTTTTAAAAGGTTTCTGACCCAAAATCACTTGTCCCTCAGCGTTGTGAGTTCGAAGCCTACCAGAGTTATGTATGTGTGTCTGTCATACGCACTTTCCTACCTGGCGGTTGCATATTAGAGTGATTATGTTAACATTTAGTCACTTTAAATAGCGAGATAGTTATCTAAGCTTCTTAATCTGATTAAAATTCTGTGTTGACTTGACAGTAAATATGACAGGCACCAGAAGGGGGTCATCTTCTGTGACCCTTTTTCTGACCAATCAAACGCTTCAACGATAGGCTCAGCGATTTAATCCGAAACCTGGGTCACGATGATGTCACATTTCAGTGTAGAACCATGTGTTTGTCATGGGAAGGTATTAATAACCCGTCATGCTAGAGGGGACATTATGGGAAGTCCATAAAACTTAATTTAGAGAAATAAGTCAGACTAAAAAGGCGACAAGCAGCTGTCGCAATTGGAAATTTAAGATGTAAGATATGAAAAAAATAATTAATCGAATATAGAATTTCATTAAATTCTATCTAAATTAAAAGAAATATGAGAAAAAACTTCTACAACTAGGCCCCTTTTCCTATAACACAGCATCAAATTGAGAAACAGATAGAAAAGGTTCTTGACAGAATTTCACGCAGTTCATATTGAAGTTTCATCTAATTTGGTGCAAGAGTTGTGGAAATTTTGCTTCGGGCAGACTTAAAGATCTAGACGCAATGTTATTATACATTTAGTCCCCTTTTCACATGACAGGATTTTTGTAGATGAATTATTAATTATATAAGCTACAGAACATCTCATTTATCACTGAAGAACAAAATTTCATCAAATTATGTTCATTGAATGAAGAGAAATTAGAGAAACACTAATCTCTACATTAAGGCCCCTTTTTCTGTGACACAGCATCAATTTGAAAAACAACAACAACAACAACAACAAAAACCCGATAACACAGACTCAAAAGGTATTCAGAGATTACACATGTGAAGTTTCATTGAATTTGGCCTAAAGGTTGCTGACATCTGACTGTATATAAAAGGACGGACAGACAGACGTACGGACGGACGGAAGGACGGACGAACGAACGAACGGAAGGATAGCATGGCGACTAAATGCTCCCCGAAACTTTTTTCAAGGAGCATAATAAACACGGATGTGATTTGAAACGATATGTATACATGTAGTGTATGTTAAATTAGCAATAAACTAGGTGGGGGGGGGTCAGTATTTTATAGATAAAATCAGGGGGGTCGTTATTTTATATGGGGGTCAGTATTTTATAGAAAGGGGTCAGTATTCTATATAGTAAAGTGACCGGGGGGTCAGTATTCTATGGGGGTCACTTTACTACGTTACACCGGATCGCATACACGATACCATGTTCACATCACGACCGGAGTGCGTCGCGTATTCATGTTATTTGGGATTTGAATAGCCATAATTATATGAATTCGATGAGCCTAAAGATTTTCCCATATAAATAAAGCCTGTTTTTGACCAGGGTTACAAGAAATAATGTGATAAAAGAGGAAAATACTGATTACCTTTCAATTTGGACCAGTTTAACCCTTTCCCAAACGACACAATTTGAGGATGGTCCAATTTGAAAGCTACTACAGACTACAGTTCAGATATTAAGAGCAATTCTCTGTAACCACCAGAAAATCGTGACCACGCATAGTCACAGATTTTATCCAAACCTTATTTTTTGGATAGAGGGCCAAAAACCATACATTGAAAGTGCACTTCGTTTTTAGAATTTTTTCTTCGTTTCCGTGGAAACTTCGCTCAAAGTTCCAAAAATTGAAAATTCTTTGATAATGCATACCATCTCAAAAGAATGACTGATGTTTAACTAACTTAAGCAGAAAATCCCTATTGTTTGTAATGTATATTTATGATATTGAATTGCCTTTTTTCTGCATGTGTTGATTTTCTAATATGGCATATCAAAAGAATTATAAAATTATTTAAAAGTCTAAATTAGTGCCATAAAAGCTGGTTATAGGGGTCCTGTTAATGCTTCGTTAGTAAAAAACGCAGGCAAATTTAAGAAATATGATATATTGTATTTCAAATTACGGACATTACTGTTTCTAAAGAGGAAGAAATCTCGATGGGCAATCCAGAAACGTCCGTGTGAGGGTTCATTGAAATCCGCCAAAGTGAGCAATTTTGCTTCCCCCCTCTTGAAAATCCGGTCCTTTTCAGTGTTTTATACCCATCCATAGCAGTGAACAACAACAACTGTCATGGCCGCCACCATGCATCTGCACCAGTTTGTCAAGGTGAAAATATTAATTTTGCTCCATATTGAATGCCTTGGGGCCCAGTGAACAAGAACCTCGATAATATGAAAATAAGGCAGAGCCTCTAACCGGGGTCAAGATATAGGTCTAGTAGTTGTTATTTTCTATCATATTCATGCATTTGCAAGGACGGATCCAGGATTTTTTCCCAGGCGGGTCCAAGCCCAAGATTTTTTTCAAGGGGGGGGGGGGGGTCCAAGCCCAAATTATGGCTTGAAATGTAGTAAATATGTAACTTTACACTGAATTTATAAAGTCAAAATTTAATTTTTGGCCAATGCCAGGGGGGGTGGGGTGGGGTCAGACCCCCCCCCCGACCCTACCTCTAGATCCGCCCATGCATTTGTGATTCTGGTAGTAAAAGACAGATTCAGTGACGTGAAAAAATTTAGCTTTTGAATTAGTAACAGAAGTCGTTTAGTGGTGTAGGTCCCAAGCCATAGCCTAATTATAATGTATTTGGCCAAATGCAAGGGAAAAAAAGAAACCTCAAAACCTTGTTTCAATTTGAGTTCTCAAGACAACATTCTTCGTTTGTCTAGTCTTTTTCATTAGCCTTCAGAATTGAAGAAGACAAAGACAGATCTATGATGTATTGGAAAGGGTTTGTTCATGATTGACGTGCAAACTCCTAACATATCAGTTAAAATTAGAATACGTTCAGTTTGGTCTCAATTTTCTTTTCTTTCAAATAAAAATAATAATTATAAAAAAAAAAAAAAAAAAAAAAAAAAAAAAAAAAGAAGAAGAAGAAAAAAAGCTTTGCAAAGTTCAATCCGGTCACTCATGACTCATTATTTATAATGTAGAATCACTATTTGTGTCGTCCAAGGTGACTTCTTTGACCCTTTCAAAACAAGACATGATTTTGGTGTCCCTTAGAGACGACAAAACGAAAAAAATCAGACAAAAGATATACTTGTTGAAAATCAAACATTTCTCATTTTGTCTGTATATTATCTGTGCTATATTGTACATTGATCGTATGCTATCTTTATCAACGGCGAATTCGTCGTTTGCAGCAACTTTCAAATTGAACGACCCTCAAATATTGTCGTTTGAGAAAGCGTGAAATTGGACCAGTAGATCTACTTCCATTATTTGGCCATTTCGTAACCCTTACTCAATTCAGCGATATTGTATGAAAGCTTAACGGAAAATGTCTATAGTTACTAAAACGTTGAGACAAGAGAAGAAATTTCTGATAACTAGCATTTTCTCCTTTTGTACAAATGTTTCCGAAGCCTTCTCCATCTCCATGATAATCGTCAAGAAGGTCTTGCTTGGGAAAGGGTTGACACGAGATGCTGAGATCTATGTATATTTTGCTGTGAAACAGCCTTTAGGCCTAATGAAGAATTCTCAAAATGATTAGATCTATAAATCTTTTCCTTCATTTTCCCCCCCCAATATTTCCTTCTAGTCTAGATCTAAAATATTTTTGGTTAAAAAATGGAAAATCTATTTTCCTTTCAAATTAGCTGGCGCTTCTAGCTCCGATATAAGATAAACGGGTTTGAATAATAATTCACAAATCCTACACCCCGCAGACAGAATTGACGTGGACTAAAAAACTTCTAACGTCGTAGTCATTTGATAAAAAACGCGCGTTTCCAAACAACGCTACTTGACGTCTGATAACGCGCGGGAAATGAAACGTCGCGAGAACGCAGAAAAATCCATGTTGACGTCATATCGGCTAGTTATATGACGTCACAAAGTCAAAAACTGACTGGTTCACTAAACTCGGATATTTCAATGTCACGGGACCCCAGACAACGGAGGTAATTAGCACTAAACCAATTCACAATCTCAGTATCTTGGATAAAGCCTGGCAAAAGGACAACCGAGGGTGTCCGAAAACCGGAAAAAATTCAGAACGAGACTCGTGCAACTCAACCCAAAAACACAATATAACAAGCACTGAAATCTATACGCCCACAATACCGTAAGCCGTGGTCAATTCCATTGACCCCGGTATGATTCAACCAAATAAAGGTTTGTGTACATTTTCTTTCATTAAAAAATGCTGTAGCCAGTGTACTCTTACTGGTTTCAAACAAAACTAGGCCCATCTGTAAAATGTTTTTAGTAAAACTGTTTAACCCACAAATCTGGTACTGTTTGCCTAATACTTTCACATAAGGAATTCTAGACCATGTCTTGTTAACCATTTAAATCAATTTCCATAACATTTTCTTACTTCCTTTACAGTTTTGTAGATTTGTTTATCTCAAATTGTAAACAAACATTTTTTCTCCATTTGGGCTTTGTTTTCAACATGTTATACTTGCATAAAAACAAAAGCATACATAGAATTGTAGGTAAGGATATGTTTAATATTTCTGCCAACTTGTACTTGGAAAGTTTATCTAAATCAAATTCTACAATCAAATTTCTAAAACCATTTATCATTCATCTAATTTTTGTAACCATGTAAATTGTTTTTGTTCTATTTTTATTCCATTTCCAATAACCATGACATCATCAAACCATGACATCATCAAAATTGTTATGACATCATCAGTATAAGAAAAATGTATCTTATCATGTGATACCAAAATTGTCTCATGATATTTTTCCAATGTTTATTTTTAGAACGATTGAGAGGGGAAATAACTTTAACCCATTACCACACAGTGACTCTTTGTGACTCCCTACATGATGATGGCTTTGGAAAACATTGTGTAAAGTGAAGCAATTTCTCCATTTCCCACAATATTTTCCGTACAAAAGAACAAAAAGTGTAAAACTTCATTAGATTTAAATCATCGTCTGCCACATCTTTGAATTAGGACAAGTCTAAAATTTTGTCGTTTGTTAATGTTACATTTTGCTAAGGTGGATGAACAATTATGTCCCATGACTAAACATTGCAAGGCCAATCTAGGATTTTTTTCCTGGGGGGGGGGGGGGGGGGGGGGGGGGAATCAGAGCCCAAATTAGGACTTCTTAAATTCCAGCTAATGCCAGGGGTCAGGACCATTAGATCATTTCAAGATATTTCCTTTTGTTATATCGTTGGTGCAGAGTCTAAACCTCGTAACTACAGCCTGAATAAGCTGGAGTTACGAGGTTTTGACTTCCCACTGACGTTATATCGTTGGTGTTAATGCAAAACCTCGTATCTCGTTTTTCGGAAAATTTGAGAGGGTAGAAAAGAATTAAATAACTTTCCCAGAACTGAAGTGTTTTACTCGGAATTCGGACATATTGTTTACATGTTATGACGTATCGTTGATACTGACAAGTGAAAATATCACAAAACCTGCTTATAGTCTTGACTTAGACAAGTTTGTACTTAGAAAATTGCAAAAATCGACATACGATGTTTTGCATTTAGACTACACTGACGATATATAAATTAATTAGAATTTGAGAGGGTAGAAAAGAATTAAATAACTTTCCCAAAACTGAAGTGTTTTACTCGGAATTCGGACATATTGTTTACATGTTATGACGTATCGTTGATACTGACAAGTGAAAATATCCCAAAACCTGCTTATAGTCTTGACATAGACAAGTTTGTACTTAGAAAATTGCAAAAATCGACATACAATATTTTGCATTTAGACTACACTAACGATATATAAATTAATTAATATTACTTGAATATCTAAAGACAAATTCAGCTGTTTCAAAAATTTTCACAGCCCAGTAGAAAATAATATTTTAACAATGGGATTATTATTTTGAAATCTATGAATCATTTTACTCCACACATCAATCATTAAAGTACATTTGTAGAACTTTCTATAATGAGTTTAAACACTGATTAATTTCAATAACAATTCAGTTGCAGAAAAATGTGACCTGTCTAGCTTAAAGTGACCATTTAGGAAGCTGTCATTATTGTCTTACTCTAAATTGTCTCATCAGTTTTCAAAATTTCACATTTGATTTTCTAAGAGGATGGGATGTTCCATGTTGAAAATAAATCTTTTCCAATCACTAATAATGAATTTATTCTCTGGTAAATTTCAGACAGTTGAGATGTAGAAAAAAATGACATGTGAAGCTAAATGGGACCTTTTGGGAAGTTGTCATCATTGACACCAATCACCATCATATAATCATCCAATTAATACATAGGGCCTGAATGCATTGCTGGAATGTCGAAAAGCCTGTAATATCTTGTAACTGTCTGGTAAGTGGAAATAGTCTTATAAATGTTGCCCAAACTTTGTACAACAAAGACAAAGCACTATAAATGATACAAAAAAATAGTCTTCAACAACATGAGAGTTAAAATTTCCATAAATTTAATTTTTGTTTGCAGATTTCGTCATAATTTCTGCAGGATTTTGCACCGATAAGTTTGATTTTCTGTGAAAAATTATAGTTTATTATATAATTGTATATCATCGCTTTTCTTCGCAAACAGCATATCTTCAGATTAAAACAAGCTGCAGATACGAGGTATTCGAAGAGAGGGGACGATAAAGATTTTATACAAATTTTCCTTCATTTTTCCTTTTTTAGGCACATATTCACAAAAGGCCATACCTTCATGATTAAGTATCTGAAGTGATGAACATCAAGATTATTCCTTTTCCAAATAAACTCTGGTTTTGACATTCCTAACAAAAATAATTCTGGAGAAAACATAAATTCAAATGTGAAATTCTGACTGCTTGAGAAACCATTGATACTAATGAAGAATGCTGCAGATAACCAGCATTTCCTTATTTTGTCTTAATATTTCCTGTGCTATTAGTATTATATAGTCCACAAATTTTATTGCTGTCAACATCCATTTGTCATCTACAGTGTCATTCAAGCAAGATCTACCTAGAGTTTTGTCATTTGTGAATGGATAAATATTTTTTTTTCAATCGCAGTGAAAACTAGATAGTGCAGTAGTATGTGGTTGAACATAGTTTTATTTTTTAATTTCAGATGGTTGAGAGGGAATATTGACTGCATCCTAAATGATAAGTTTGGAAAAAGTACTACAGGTAAACAAACTGGTTTGAATTTCAGGATTGTATACCTCACGATATATGACCGAGCAGAGCATCCAAGCTTATTGACTAGGGCTGCTCTGCCAGTTCAATTATCGTGAGCTATACTTTCTTTCACAAATAAATAATGATAAGTTTATATGCATCCACTTGCAACATATTGCAGTACACTATTAACCCTTACCCAGAGTCCCAGACAAGACCTCGTTTTGATGTTCCTGTAAGAAAAGGCTTGAAAAAACATTGAGTCAAAAGAAGAAAATGTAGATGATCAGCATTTTCTCCATTTGCCTCAATATGTCCTGTGTTATATTATACACAAATTGATTCTTTGAGGACATCCATTTACAATGACTTATGTAGTCATTTTAAACAGCTTTCAAATAGAACCACCCTACAATTTTGTTGTTTGGGAAAGAGTTAACTCAAACTTTCTGAATCTATTCCATACTTCCCCCTGCTTGTAAGCCTTTCTCAAATAAGACCTACATGGTTTGGCGCCCCTAATATAGAAAACATTGAGAAAAAAGAAAATTCTGATAAACTACATTTTTTATTTTACCTCAATATTCTATGCGCTATAAATTATAATTATGAAACATTCACAAATTTCATATAGATAATTTACTACACCTTTGTTGCTTGCAGATTCTTCCAAAAAGGAGCAGTACAGTTTTCTGTTTGAGAAAGGATAAAGAATGACAACTTTGTAGGGTTCAAACCTTAAAAAATCATTTTAAAATTTCATCTTATTTGGATTTGTAACCCTTTCCCAAACAACATTTTTTGGGTGATCCAATTGGACAGCTGCTGTAAATGACAAATATTGCTGTGGAGTAGAAAAGGATTTGTGTAAAATATAGCACTGAAAGTATTCATGAAAAAGGAGAATATGTTAATTATCAGCATTTTGTTCTTTTGTCTCAATAATTTCCCTTGGCTTTTTGATTAGACACATCAAAACTAGGTCTTGTTTGGGGATTGGATAAATAAGAGTATAAAGGCTAGTTTAGAGGAGCTTAATGTATAACATAAATGATATGACTAAGTGCCATTTTTTCTCTCATCTTAGTTAAAAATGTCTGTTATTCATCTATCTTTTTTGTCTTTAAGTTGTACCTGATATGCAGTCTTCACATCTTATATAATAAATATTTCAGATTCGGCTGGACTAAACATCAATTTCTCACTGTCAACACAGCCCATTTCCAGAAATATGGATGGCCAGATATTGGTTTGAAGAAAAGAAGAAACTGTAGTGTTAGTGTAGAATTAACTATTTCAACTCCACGCAATGTAAACTGTAGTATTCCCTAGGGAAGCTGTTTAGGGCCATGGTTATACCTCATGTAGGCTGGAACTTTATTTGTTGTCATCCCAAAATCTATATCAGTTATTGTTTTGCAGTCGACCATATTGCAACAAAACCATGCAAACCGGCTGCGGACAGAGAGAGAATAGCCATAGAAGAATTAGAAAGTTGTGTTGTGACAATTGATGAGTGAATGAAACAAAATAAACTAAAAATGAACACTTATTTAAAAATAAAAACTGAATTCATAACTTTCGGAAGCAAAAAAACTGCTACAAAAGTGCACATTACATTCAACTCAAATCAACTTTGCTGGGGACCATGTAAAGTCGTTAAAGTGTATAAGACATGTCTTTGGTGCGTATTAAGAAGAGCACCTAAGCTTTAGCAAACATGTGAAGAAAAATGTAAATCTGCCATGTTCAATTATCTAATAATAAATGACATAAGAAAATATATATTTCGAAAGATGAAGTCTAATATGGACACAAACTGTTAACTTACAGTTGCTGCAAATGTTGAAGGAGCTATCAGACAATAGTATGGATTTTGATCAGACTGCTTACTCGCAGGCTGATCTGGATCCTTAGTGTTCTCAATTGCCATAGGGGACATTTTTCCACATCCAGGTTTATATATAATTCAAATAGAGGAACTGCATTGCTTCTATTAATTGAAGCTAGATATTGTTACATGAAATTGTAGTAGGTTGACACTGAAAACACATTTTTGTGTTTACCTTATTTGTGCTTAAATTAATTCAAATAGCATTTCAAGTAATAAGAGCGTTAGTATGGTGTACTTCTATTGTATGTTACCGTGGCAACAGTCACATTCTTTAAAATTCTTTGTGGTTTTTCATTTAAAAGCTTCCACACAGGACATTATAAAATAATACATAAATATAGTATTTGGCATTTTCTGCTTTTAAGGACAATTATGTGTATGAACAGATGTTCAAGCTTAATGAAGTGGGTGGGGTAGTGGTTGCCTTTCCGAACATAAGAAAAGACTTCAAATTCTGCGATAAATTGTTGAGTTATATATGGGTTTAAAAAAATCAAATGCAATTTATTGCTCAAATTCTAGTTTTGTTACACAAGAAACCCTATGGCAGATGTTTTATACATAATTTCATCAATAAGCCATCTGTTGCTATGGAGTTTGTCTGTTGCTAAGGAGTGTTCATCAAGTAAATTACCATGGTAACATATATTTCACTGATACAGACTTTTTTGAATTACATAAAGATTGCTTAATACATCTTTAAAAACAAATGAAATCACTGAGACGCACTTAAAACACCATTATGAGGTCTAATTGCACATTTACCTTTATCCTGGAAGTGGGTGGGGTAATTTTGCCTTTCACAAAGAATTTTAGACAGTAAAGTAAACCTTATTGACCATTTTCAAATCGTTTTAGTCATTTGAAATAACATGCATTGGAACAAATGATCTATGATAGAAAGAACTTAGTTACAAGCAAAGCACATTGAATGAAAGTACTATTTAATGTGATAACATGTGATTTTGTTCTACATGTTTCCATGGCAACCATTGTTGTACTTATGGCCAGCTTTGCAAATATGGTAACATAAATCATGTACATTTCTTAATATCATCAATGGATCACACTTGGTCACACTCCATTATCTTTACAAGATGTTTCAGCCTGAGCATGTATCAATTTTCCTGTTAATTTGAGTGGGTGGGGTAATTTTTACTCCATCTTTTATTATCAGAGATACAAAATTTGTGGTAAAAAAGATTTTTAGACTTAATACATCATTTCTGATCAGGTATATACTCAGAAACGTTACTAATAAAAATAAATTTGATTTTTGCATATTCTAAGCCAAGTATTGAGAAAAAGTCTTTTCTGGGCATCTTGCTTTAGTGGCTTCTTCTGAGAGCCGCTGAAATTTTTGTTTATGAGTTGCCCACTAAGATTTTTCTTTTAATTGCTTCTACTGTCTATGGTCATTCAAGGAAACTATGTCATGACTTTTGATTTTGCCTGCGATTTTTTTCTCAAGTTCTCAAAATATGACTAAAAATCAGTTTTTTGATAAAATTGGAAAATGTCTTACCCCACCCACTTTAAGTCTGCCATGGTTACGTGACAGTTCATTCTACTTAGATGCAAAGGTACATAATGTTTAAGGATGTTTGTCTGTAGCATATTAGGCATTTAGTATTAAGACACTAGGCCGAGTCAATCTGTGGTCATACTTGAAAAAGTGTCATTTTTTGCCTAAATTGTTAGGTTTTTGAGCCCCAAATCTTCTTTTGCGGTTACCATGGCAACGAAGCATATATTGAATAAAATAAAGTGCAGTAATTTGTTTTTAAGCCATTATTAACTTATCCCGAAAGTTTGAACAAAATCTATGACTATGCGTGCCGGGCCTCTCTTTAAATTTTCTGGTGGTTACAGAGAATTGCTCTTAATAGAGAAAGGAAATTAGTACAAAGTAGCTGAGAAAATATTGAGGCAAATGGAGAAAGTGCTGATCATCAGCACTTTCTTCTTTTGTCTCAGTGTTTTCCAAAGCCTGTTTGACTAGGGACGTAAAAAGCAGGGTCTTGTTTGGGAAAGGGTTAAATTCTGCCTTCTGTAAAGGATCAAAACAGAAAGAAAGAACACGTCTGCAAATTCTTACATTCTGTTACTTGGGAAGTGATAAATACTAGTAAAGAACGAAATTCACATCTTTTCTGATTATCTATTGACACACAGCGTTATTTTCCCATTTCTACAGACTATGCCAACCTGTACATTACTATAGATGATGTTAACGACAATGCGCCTGTGTTCAGTGAGGCTGGATATATTATGTACTTTGACCAGACCATGGCCATACCAACAAACATCGGGACACTTTCAGCATCAGACGCCGGTAAGTTTTTTTTTTTTTCTTTTTTGCTGTTGTTTTATGTCAGTCACTATACATGCTCGTTTGATTTAGAAAGGAAATTTTACTTGACATTTTACTAAACAAACCTACAGGTAGCAACATTGAAATATTTTACAGCATTGATCCAATGGATTTTAAAAGGTTTCATGGTTCTCCATCGTAATCAAATTAGCCTATATAAATCGATTTTGATAAAGAAAATAGTAATGATGATAAACATAACAAGAGATGTTTGTAAAACATATATGCCCCCTCAAGGGCCTACATTTGATGTAGGTCAAAGTCCAAGGTCAAGTTAACAAGGTCCAAGGTCATGGTCAAATATGAAAGGTCTTGGTAGGAGGTGTCTATGTGTGAAATATTAAAGCTGTATATGTAAAAGTAAAATGAAACATAGGCCAGGTTAAAGTTTTTAAAAGTAGGCCAAATGCCAAGGTCAAGGTCATGGTAAAATGTGAAAGGTCTTGGTTGGAGGTGTCCATTTGTGAAATATCAATGCTGTAGGTGTAAAAGGACATGATATATATGCCTGGTTTCAGTCGTTTTAAAAGTAGGTCAAACTCCAATGTCAAGGTTGCAATATTCAAGGTCATGGTCAAATGTGAAAGGTCTTGGTAGGAGGTGTCTATGTGTGAAATATCAAAGCTGTAGGTGTAATAGGACATAAGATAAAGGCTAGGTTAGATATTTCTAAAAGTAGGTCAAACTCCAAGGTCAAGGTCCAAGGTCATGGTCAAAGTGAAATATCTTGGTTGGAAGTGACCATGTGTGAAATATCAAGGCTGTATATGTAAAATGACATGAAATATAGGCCAGGTTAATGTATTATAAAAGTAGGTCAAACACCAAGGTCAAGGTTACCAGGTCCAAGGTCATGGTCAAATGTGAAAGGTCTTGGTCGTAGGTGTCCATGTGTCAAATATCAAGGCTGTATGTGTAAAAGGACATGATATATCGGCTAGGTTAAAGTTCTTTTTAAAGTAGGTCAAAGTCCAAGGTCAAGGTCACAAGGTCCAAGGTCATGGTCAAATGTGAAAGGTCTTGGTAAGATGTGTCCATGTGTGAAATACCAAGGCTGTATGTGTAATAGCACATAAGATATAGGCCCAGTTTATTTTTTTTAAAAGTAGGTCAAACTCCAAGGTCAAGGCCACATGGTCCAAGGTCATAGTCGTATGTGATAGGTCTAAGTCGGAGGTTTCCATGTGTCAAATATCAAGGCTGTATGTGTAAATGGACATGATATATCGGCCAGGTTAAAGTTTTTTAAAAGTAGGTCAAACTCCAAGGTCAAGGTCACAAAGTCCAAGGTCATGGTCAATTGTGAAAGGTCTTGGTAAGATGTGTCCATGTGTGAAATATCAAGGCTGTATTTGTAAAAGGTCATGAGATATATGCCGGGTTTATTTTTTTTTAAAGTAGGTCAAACTCCAAGGTCAATGTCACAAGGTCCAAGGTCATGGTTAAATGTGAACGATGTTGATAGGAGGTATCTTTGTGTGAGATATCAAGGCTGTATGTGTAAAAGGACACGAGATATAGGCAAGGTTAAGAATTAAGTATAAAAATCAACAAAGGGCAATAACTCCAAGAATTTGATTGGCAGAGTTACAGTCCTTGTGCACTGCACCTCTCCATAATGAAATCTATTCACCTGTAAAGTTTCATGATTCTACCTTACATATTTTTTGAGTAGTGCTCCGGACAAGAATCAAGTTATAAAATCAACAAAGGGCAATAACTCACAAAATTTGATCGGCAGAGTTACGGTTCTTGTGCACTGCACCTCTCCATAATGAGATCTATCCACCTGTAAAGTTTCATGATTCTACCTTACATACTTTCTGAGTTATGCACTGGACAATAATAAAGTTTGAAAATCAACAAAGGGCAATAACCCAAAAAATATGATCAGCAGAGTTACGGTTCTTGTGCACTGCACCTCTCCATAATGAGATCTATCCACCTGTAAAGTTTCATGATTGTACCTTACATACTTTTTGAGTTATGCTCCGGACAAAAATCAAGTTATAAAATCAACAAAGGGCAATAACTCAAAGAATTTGATCAGCAGAGTTACGGTTCTTGTGCACTGCACCTCTCCATAATGAGATCTATCCACCTGTAAAGTTTCATGATTGTACCTTACATACTTTTTGAGTTATGCTCCGGACAAGAATCAAGTTATAAAATCAACAAAGGGCAATAACTCAAAAAATTTGATCGGCAGAGTTACGGTTCCTGTGCACTGCACCTCTCCATAATGAGATCTATCCACCTATGAAGTTTCATGACTCTACCTTTAATACTTTTCGAGTTATGCTCCGGACAAGTTTTGGTCTACGGACAGACCGACCGACCGACCGACCGACCTTCCGACCGACCGACCGACCGACCGACCGACCGACCGACACTTGCAAAACAATATACCCCCATTTTCTTCGAAAGGGGGCATAATTATGATAGCTTATATCTTTAGTCATATTTGGAAGCCCTGATCGAAAAGGCTCGGAAAGCATCGCGAGAAAAGTCGAAATTTGTGTTACTAGCATTTTTTCTTTGACATGTGTGTTTCGAACATATACTGACGTCCTAAAGAAACGCTCAAATGAAATTTGTGCATATTTTCCTTGTGTCTATTACAATATTAGTGAAATGTATACGGTTTTAAAAACATCTGCCACATCCAGTACATTTCTGGTGTTTTTCCCACCTTGTGTGCTTCTCACAAAATTCAGATCGTGAGGCGTGATTTATATAAAACGTCCGAGACAATAATAGCCAGATTGTATTTTAGACTCGGGTACCAACGCCATCATCGACTACACGTGGACGACTACTGGTTCCGGGGGCTCGTACTTCCGACTTCTGCCGAGTGGTCTGATTATCATGCAGTCTGATCCACGTCCATACATCACATACGGAGATAACTATAGGTTCGTGGTCACGGCCACGGATAACGGCTTGCCGGCCTTGTCGGGGACAACAACTATAGACCTCATTTACATTGTACGTATTTATGGAGTGAACAAATTTCCTTTTACTAATCAGAACTTTCAACATATGTATGTTAAGGTTGTCTACCCCTAATGAGATTCACGCAAAGTCAGAATTATTCGAGTGACATAGATTAAAAACATTCGACGGAGGAACTTTTTACAGCCAAATGTTTACCACGTTGCTCGAATAGGTTCGAAAGAATAAAGACGTTGCACGAAAAATTTCGACGTTGCTTGAATCCCATTAGTGGTGGACTACCTTAAAGGTTTTCTTTTAGTTTACTGTCAGAATCTGTACGAATTCTAAGTTTGTAATCTTACTGCAGCATATTAAGATTTGATATTGTCCCATTTTCATTGCCACGTTGATCATTTTCTCTGCTAGAACTATTGGGCATGATTCTCAGTCTGTCTTCACATTTAGAAGTTCCAAATTAAGTTTCTGTTACCAAAATTTCAGGTAGTTTTTCCTTCTTACCTTTTTGACCATTTTTCAAACAAGACATTTTTTGGCTTTTCTAACAGAGAGAACTTAAGGAATACGTATTTTCTCTTTTTTCCTTCAACATTTCCTATGCGACATTGCAATTTTGTGTACAAACCCAACCAGTAATACCACACATACTTTGTCGTCTGCAGAAGCTTTTTAATCAGAATACCCATTTTGCAGTTTGGGAAAGGGTTAAGTGCTGAATGGATATACCCTGTTCGACCTGCAACTCGTTCATAATAGCATGTCTAGTCATCACTTCTCACTTTATGTATGAAGTAAAATGATGTTTAAAATGATTACAAATCTTAGGACAAGCGTTTTGACAAACCGGATTCCGTCCAACTATTATTTAAATGCGTGTCTTTTATTTCAAATCCTACATTTAGGAAGTTCATTCTTGTATTTCACCTTTTTTCATTCTCACATTTCCAATATTTGCATTAATTTTCTCATTTTAAGTTTTCCCGTTACAGGAGGTGACAGTAACGGCACATTTTAACATTTCATGTTCACTGGTGTGAACTGATTGGATAGTTTTTCTAATAAAAATGAATTTGTTCTAAAAATAGATCAGGTTTACCGATATGTATTGACAAACCGTCGGTGTTGTTATAAAATCTCGTAACTACGGCTTTATCGAAGCCGTAGTTACGATATTTTATAACAACACCGACGGAATACAATGATCGCAAAAAACGTCCCATGCTTTGGCCGAGTTCACCACCAGTGATGTTTTCACATTTATCATTTTCACGCGTCATGTATTCCCATTACAGGAGATGACGTTAACGACACAACACTCTCGCCTTTATCTACGACCACGGCACTCAGGACTAAGACAGTAACCATATTTTTCACATTTCATGTTTCCCCATTACAGTAGATGGCAGTTACGCGACACTCTCATCTTTATCTACGACCGCGACCGTATATCACGTTTTTTCACATTCCATGTTTTCACATTTCTCATTTTCCGTTGTAGGAGGTGGCAGTTACAACACTCTCACCTTTATCTACGACGACGACAGTTACGACCACGACAGTATATCAGCCTCCCGCAAATGACGATAAAGGTTTCTTTGACGAGCCAAGTAACGTAGCCTGTGTTGTACTGGGGTCTATACTGGGTCTGATGCTGATTGGTCTGGGAGTTTATCTGTCAGTGAAATATTTCAAACAGTACATGGAGAAGAGGTAAAAGTCATTTTAGATAAACTTGAGCATAACAACTCATCATTAGATACCAAATAATTCGTGCATCTCTGGACGCCATCCGAGACAACTGAAATTAAATTTGCCAATTTTCCGTGACAACTGAGAGATACCATTGACAATTTCCCAGCGTCATCCGTGGAAACGAAAATTGTCCATGGATATCCGAAGATGAACGAAGAGTTTTGTAGTTAAAAATGGGTTGTAATCCTTAATATCTTTTGATCGGCAAACTTTCTCTCAATTCATATTTGTTCCTTCCCTAGAGTCTATTCTGTAAGTTTACCATTCATGGAAAACCCTCTCTCTGCATTTAAGACATTTCAAGCACAACACAGACCAAACAACACATGTAAATGTTGCAAAAAATACCAATTTTTAAACAAAAGGACATAACTCATTTAACAATCCCGAAGCTTGCCCTGCCATGCCCATATTTTTCAATAAACCAAAAATTCACAACCATGTATTGAAGACAGTCAATCAAGAAACATTCCTGTAAGATTTGGTTCAAATTGATTTTTAAAGATTTTTCACATGATTTCTCTAAGTCCGAAAAGCCTCGCCCTGCCACGCCCACAATTTTTGACAAATCAAAAATTCACGAACAAGTTTTGAAAAGAGTCACCCAAGGAACATTCCTGCCAAGTTTGGTAAGAATTGGCCCAGTGGTTAAGGAGGAGAAGTTTTTTGAAGAATTATCTAACGATTTTCTCGAAGTTGGCTAAGCCCCGCCCTGCCACGCCCACATTTTTTTGACGAATCAAAAATTCGTGAACATACATTGAATACAATCACTCAAGGGACATAAGTGCCAAGTTTGGTTCAAATTAGCCAGATAATTGATTTTTTAAGATTTTTCACATGATTTCTCTAAGTCCAAAAAGCCCCGCCCTGCCACGCCCACAATTTTTGATGAATCAAAAATTCACGAACAAGTTTTGAAAAGAGTCACCCAAGGAACATTCCTGCCAAGTTTGGTAAGAATTGGCCCAGTGGTTAAGGAGGAGAAGATTTTTGAAGAATTATCTAATGATTTTCTCGAAGTTGGATAAGCCCCGCCCTGCCACGCCCACATTTTTTGACGAATGAAAAAATCATGAACATACATTGAATACAATCACTCAAGGGTCATTCCTGCCCAGTTTGGTTCAAATTGTCCAGATAATTGATTTTTAAAGATTTTTCACATGATTTCTCTAAGTCCGATAAGCCCCGCCCTGCCACGCCCACAATTTTTGACGAATCAAAAATTCACGAACAAGTTTTGAAAAGAGTCACCCAAGGAACATTCCTGCCAAGTTTGGTAAGAATTGGCCCAGTGGTTAAGGAGGAGAAGTTTTTTGAAGAATTATCTAATGATTTTCTCGAAGTTGGATAAGCCCCGCCCTGCCACGCCCACATTTTTTGACGAATGAAAAAATCATGAACATACATTGAATACAATCACTCAAGGGTCATTCCTGCCAAGTTTGGTTCAAATTGTCCAGATAATTGATTTTTAAAGATTTTTCACATGATTTCTCTAAGTCCGATAAGCCCCGCCCTGCCACGCCCACAATTTTTGACGAATCAAAAATTCACGAACAAGTTTTGAAAAGGGTCACTAAAGGAACATTCCTGCCAAGTTTGGTAAGAATTGGCCCAGTGGTTTGGGAGGAGAAGATTTTTGAAGAATTATCTAACGATTTCTTGAAGTCGGATAAGCCCCGCCCTGCCACGCCCACATTTTTTGACGAATGAAAAAATTATGAGCATACATTGAATACAATCACTCAAGAGTCATTCCTGCCAAGTCTGGTTCAAATTGGCCTGATAATTGATTTTTAAATATTTTTTACATGATTTCTCTAATTCCGATAAGCCCCGCCCTGCCACGCCCACAATTTTTGACTAATCAAAATTTCACGAACAAGTTTTGAAAAGGGTCACCCAAGGAACATTCCTGCCAAGTTTGGTAAGAATCGGCTGAGTGGTTGAGGAGGAGAAGATTTTTAAAGAAAAAACCAACAGACGGACCAACAGACCAACAGACAGCCAGACCAACAGACCAACAGACCGACAACCTGACTCCTATATACCCCCCAAATTGAATTTGGGAGGTATAATGACAGTACGGATATAAATCTGTAACGATCGTTCCATGAATTCAAAATAAAAATAAAGAGCACAAAAGATGAATGCCTCTACATTGACTTGAAATCATACTTTATTATGCTTTTACTTTTGACTGATATTTAATTCATTTAATATATTCCAGTCTAACCAAGAAAGTGGAGCCGTAAGTATTTTTTTACCTTGCTCCTTTGAGAACTGATCAAGATCTAAACTTTTTGCACTAAAAACATTTCAACATTTTCGTTATGCCAGATTCGCATATGATCCATGTTTCCGTTTTATTAAAGAGTTACAGAGAAGAGAGGGGTAAAGGCATTCTAAATTGTTATTTCAAACACAAACCCTTTGTTGCGTGTACTCAACATAGGGTTTGACGAACAATAAAGGAAATATAGACGAATAATAAAGGAAATATTGTATTTGGAATAGAAACAGTGAAAAAAGAACTTTTGTTCAAACTTTCCAGAGCTTCAGATTGACAGTGGGCCCGGGCCATTTGACACACTTTTTGCAAATATGGCCCATCACTTTTCAACTCCAGGGGCCAAGCGGCCCAAGCTTTTACAATTTTTTTTTATATCACTATGTTTATTTTCATTGCTATGGCCCATCATTTCCAAAAATGACCCATCAATTTCTCTGCCATGGGTCATTTCGACCCACCACTCTTCAAATAAATCTGAAGCTCTGAAAGACTTTCAATTCATTCAAACCAAAAATGGCAAAAGTTCCAGTAAAACGGGGCTTCTAGCTCCCACACAGAAACGTCTAATTATTGACTTAATGTTGCATTATAGCAGATTTCACACAAATTCAATCATTTCTTCAAAATTGTAAAATCAGAAAATGTACACAATGCTTTTTATGTAAAATGGAATTACGATTGATGTGTTAGACCTACATGAATACTAATGTGGTATATCAAAATTGAATTCTGTCATCTGTAAGAATATTTCCATTGGCACATTAACTTGAGTTGTTTGTATCGTTTTCTTTCTAGTAAAAAGACATTAAACCAATCAGCAAATAAAAGTAAACCAATCAAGTACAAGCCCAACCCTGAGAGGGAACCGTTTGCGTTTTGGAGCGTCCGTAAGTATGAAGTACATCAATGTCACCCATATTTTTCTTCTTTGACAACTGGCGTTTTAGCCACAAAACAAGACATGGCCTTCATGTTCTTACCACAAATAGTTTTGAAGTAATGGAAGAAAACAATGATAACCAGCATTTTCTTTTGTGTCGATATTTCTATGCTATGCCGTATACAAGTAATATCTTTGTTGTCAGCTGCAAGTACAATGGCAACGAATTTTGTGCTAAAAATTAACTGTGTTTACTGCTATGTTTTGATAAAGCATCGGTGTTGTTATAGAATGTCTTAACTTTGGTTGTCTCAATCCGAAGTTACAAGATTTTAACAGCATATATGAATTACTATTGTTTGTCCGAAATTACGTCATGAATAACTTGATAAAACCATCCCCTATTGGAAAAGTCAAAATTCTTGCCATTTGAAAAGTGTTTCCTTTTATGCTGTGCACGTCAAACTCAGGTTTTCAATTTGCTCGGAAAAGGGATAAATGTTGATAAAATGATATTTTGGGATTCACGTGGTGGCTTATACTACTGGCGATAAAGCTTCAAATTATCAATATTATATTATAATGGTATGTTTTTCAGCGGAGGGCCGTGGAATTTCTACCCCACCCTTGAGCACAAAGATGGATAAAGGCCCAGCATCAACTACATTCTCGTTCTAACATTGATGTCTGTGTTTATCTAACGTTCAACACTGATAGCCAAATCGACCTTGACCTCTTATTAGATGGCAAAATGTTAGTTTTGTACAAATTCAAAGATGTTGCAGATGACATTTTTTGACTAGATCTATCTGAGTAAAAGTGTTGTGGAAGTTGAAGAAATTGCTTGTTTTTGGACTTTGTATGAGAAATGTTTCGCCATGTTAAAATTTAGTCTTGTTTTAGTGGCAGTAAGTCAACCCTTCTTGTGCAGTTCATGTCATAAATCAACTGTGACCAAAGCTTTTACAGGCAGTATCCACGAGATCAGCCTGCACAGAAATACAGTCTAATCTTAAACTACGCTACCTACTTTGTACTGAGTTATTGTTGCAAAAACTTAAGACAAACAGATTGAACTGTCACATAAATGGGAATGTCAGAACAAGAGTGTTCATTTAGAAACCCTTCTAAAGGAAAATGCATGTATAGGGTAATTATCAAGTGTTGTCACAAACCCAAAGAAAGGAGCCGGGATCTGGAAAAAGGTCCCTTATAGCATTTTTAAAAATTGAGTTTCAAGATAAGCGTATTGTCAAATGCAGTCCAATATGCACCCATGTTTCTCTCTGTAAGTTACTACAGGTCACAAAGAAGCTATTAGACATAGACATATCTTTATTTTTTGGAATTAAACATAGTTTCTCTTCCTTACATATAATATTCAAATGTTAGAGAACAACATGAATCCTGATCAGACTGTGCATATGCACAGGCTGGTCTGGTTCTATGTTGGGCTCAAAACCCTTAACCCTTTGCCAAACAAGACCTGGTTTTGACGTCCCTAATAGAAAAGGCTTGGGAAAACATTGAAACAAAAGAAGAAACTGCTGATAACCAGCAGTTTCTCCTTTTTGTCTCAATATTTTCTGTGTCATATTTTACACATATCATATCTTTAATAACAACCATTTTTTCATTTGTGGCAGTTTTTGAAGTGGACCACCCTAAAATTATGTCGTTTGGGAAAGGGTTAAGGGACGTTTTTCCAGATCCTGGCTCAAATAATATTCCCTGACAACATTTGAAATTTCCATGACATCTTACAATGATAAATTTGTTTTTTCCGTAAGAATATTTGGAATTTGGGGATAATTAGAAATGTTTAATAGTTAAATATGTGTCATTGATTGTTTTGTTAACAAATTCCCTGAAATTCCCTGTTTTTTGCCTGTAATTCCAATTTTACCTGACAGTTGGAATAATTCCCTGAATTCTCTGAACTTGAAAAGAATTTGTTTCCCTTAACTTTTCAATGACGCATGGCAAACCCTGTCAGTTTTAACAATAATTCAATAAGTGCAGCAAATTCTACATAATGGACAACAATTTTATACATGTGTTTATCTTTTATTGTTTCTTTAACATGAACACAGTCTAAACTTCACAACTAAAAACAGCTATGAACAAGAGCTTCGCAGAGCGGCGCATATACGCCCGAGAGGGGCTTGTCAGTAAAATGGTATTTTTTTTAATTCAAGGACAGATAATTGAAAAACGAAAATAGTTGCGCACACAAGAAATTGCTAACAGACGGATGGACGGATGGACAGACGAACGGACGACCGGGACCATAACATAATACGACCCTTCGGGCGTATAATAAACAACTTGAATCACTAAATCATCATAAGGTTCTAGGTTCTTGATACGCTGGCGTTTTGAATGAAGGCTGCTGCTGTCAAGAAATTACATGCTTGTCAATCAGAACTATCTCACTCATAATACAATGTCATAAATTCAGAAAGCATTGTAGGAAAACTGATTTTGATTGAAAACAAGTTGCTGTTAGGAGACTTTTAACCCTTTCCCAAACAAGACCTGGTTGTGACGTCCCTAATAGAAAAGGCTTCGGAAAACATTGAAACAAAAGAAGAAACTGCTGATAACCAGCAGTTTCTCCTTTTGTCTCAATATTTTCTGTGCTATTTTATACACAAATTCTCTCTTTATCAACATGCCTTTTGACATTACCAGCAGCTTTTAATTAAACCACAAAATTTTTTTGTTGTTTTGGAAAGGGTTAAATATAAGCTACCAAAAAGTCATTTTTGGTCAGCCAGTGCTACAGATAAGAGGGGTTAAGGTTTTTCGAAAAATGCAAAAGGGGGGGTCTCATTTGCGCCCACGCTTAGATTTTCTTGTAACTTTACTCATAGAATGCCCCTGACCTATGAACTACAAAAATATATTCGTTTTACTAAAAGAGTGCATAAAGGTCTTTACGCGGCACCTTAAAGTGTTCCCTGTTTTCATTGATACCCGTCTTACAAAAACTCAATGTTGGCTATCTAGTTTTGGTATAAATCCACAAGTTTTAATACAAATAGCAAGAGGAGTCATTGTAGAAACTTTTGATACCAATACTGTTGGTCCCAACATGCGCAAAAAATTCTTAGAAATTAATTTAGTCAGAAATTGTCAGAAAAATAGACGAGAAATTTTCAAAACCTATAATTCTATCAAATATTTTTGTATATTTCCGTCTTTGTCAACCTATGAAATTGATAGGAAAGTTGGCCATATATGTTCCCTGTTTGTATGCAAAATTTGGTGAAAATTTGAAACCGGTAACATTGTCAAATAATGAGAATTGTGAACAACGGCACCTTAAGATGCTCCCGGATTTCAATGGTACCTGTCTAGCAAAAGCACAACTTTGCTTACCTAGTTTTGATATCAGCCCCAAATTGTAAATCAGAATAGCAAGAGGAGTCACTGTAGAATATTTTGGTACCAATATTGTTGATATCAACATGAACAAAAAATTTCTTAGAAATTTATTTAGTCAGAAATTGTCAGAAAAATAGCCGAGAAATTTTCAAAACCTAAAATTCTATCAAATATTTTTGTTTGTTCCCGTCTTTGTCAACCTATGAAATTGATAGGAAAGATGGCCATATATGTTCCCTGTTTGTATGCAAAATTTGGTGAAAATTTGAAACTGGTAACATTGTCAAATAATGAGAATTGTGAACAACGGCACCTTAAGATGCTCCCGGATTTCAATGGAACCTGTCTAGCAAAAGCACAATTTTGCTTACCTAGTTTTGCTATCAGCCCCAA
The DNA here is from genome assembly GCA_963680895.1 of Fragum sueziense. Classification (NCBI taxonomy): domain Eukaryota; kingdom Metazoa; phylum Mollusca; class Bivalvia; order Cardiida; family Cardiidae; genus Fragum; species Fragum sueziense. The sequence continues at coordinate 27,947,253 of OY804595.1, read as the reverse complement.
ATTTTAAATCGGAATAGCAAGAGGAGTCACTGTAGAATATTTTGGTACCAATTTTGTTGATATCAACATGAACAAAAAAATTCTTAGAAATTTGTTTAGTCAGAAATTGTCCGAAAAGTAGTCGAGAATTTTTCAAAGACTAAAATTCTATCTTTTTTTGTATGTTCCCGTCTTTGTCAACCTATGAAATCGATAAGAAAATTTGCCATATATGTCCCCTGTTTGCATGCAAAATTTGGTGAAAATTTGAAACTGGTAACGTTGTCAAATAATGAGAATTGTGAACAACGACACCTAAAGATGCTCCCGGATTTCAATGTTTCCCGTCTAGCAAAAGCCCAATGTTGCTTACCTAGTTTTGATATCAGTCCTAATTTTTAAATAAGACTAGCAAGAAGAGTTATTGTAGAACATTTTCAGACCAATATTTTTAATAGCAACATGCCACATAATTTCTCAGAAATCTATTTAGTCAGAAATAGACAGAAAAACTACCCTGAAAATTATATGAAACCTAACATTCAAACTTTTTTGTATGTTCCCGTCTTTGTCAACCAATGGAATTAATAAGAAAGTTGGCCATATATGTTCCCTGTTTGCATGCAAAATTTGGTGAAAATTTGAAACCGGTAACATTGTCAAATTGTAAAAATTGTGAACAACGGCATCTTAACATGCTCCTGGATTTCAATGGTACCCGTCTAGCAAAAGCCCAATTTTGCTTACCTAGTTCTGATATCAGTCTCAAATTTTGAATCAAAATAGCAAGAGGGGTCATTGAAGAACATTTTGGTACCAACAATGTTGATGCCAACATGCAAAAAAAAAAATTCTCAGAAATTTATATGGTCAGGAATTGTCAGAAAAACAGCCGAGAAATTTTCAAAACCTTAAATTCAAATAATTTCACTTGCATGTTACCGTCTTTGTCAACCTATGAAATTGATAAAAAGGTTAGCCATATATGTCTCCTAGTCATATAGTCCATGAGCCAGACACTTTTTTGGTACCACTCGGAGGGAGTAATTCTAATTGCACTTTCTGAACAGCTTGATATATGTAGTTAACTAATTGATATGATAGCAGTCTGAAATCGGTAGCTTATGCTGAGAAAATCGCCGTTTTCTTAACCTACCCCATTTTCACATGTCCACAAATTGGTCAGTAGGTGCTATTTCTTTTGGAAGTATTTGATTTATCAAAAGGCTTGTCGTGATTATTTTCTCTGCCAAAATATTCTTAAAACGCTAGTTTTGAGTACTTTTTAATCTGTTCCCAGGTATGAGGCCTCTGTAGGCTGTGAAATAGAAGACAATTTGTCGGCCCCTACACCGAACGAAATGCACGATTTTTTCAAGTGAATTTTTCAATTCTTTGAAGCAGAAATGCAAGTGGCTAAATATTTTTACACTTAAATATATTTTCAAAGGCGTATCCATCGATTCATGCCAGTTTCGTGACACAAAACACTGGGAAAAAGCTGTAAAACGCAAAAACATTTGGTCGATTCGGACCCTGAAATGTTCGTACCTAGAAACTAAAACGCATATTATGAGTGTTTTAAGGCTTCTAACTGTTGCTAATCTATTGACAGCACTGTGTTTTTATCCAAAAAAATTGGATTACCCATTAGGTGGCTATTTCATGCATATATGTGCTATAGTAATATAAAATGGAGAAATTTATGTTAGGCCTACTGAAAGAATGCTGGACTCAATAGCATTTTCACTTTAAAAATATATAAAAGGGCCTCATATATGTTCAGTTGAATGTCCAATCAATGCAAATTAGAAAATAATTACTGGAAATATATTCAAATGCACAATATTTGACGGTTCGTAACTAAATTGAATGACCACATAGAATATATGAAGCTATACTTTACGCAACAAAATATAGCCCAATGCCATTATACGATATATATTATGTAAATCATGTACCAACAAAGGTAGAACCCGATATTCCCCTTTTCAATGATACAATCAATATGTGAAATATGTGAAATTTGCTGCTTTTGTCATATATATGTACAAAACCTCTCTTCGTCGGATATATTGTTCTTCATATAAATCTAATCATAACCCAATATAATACATGTACAATATAATGAGTCAGGATACGGAAAAAAGGTCCCTTAAGGCTTTTGAGTCAAATATGGTTCCAAATCAGCCTGTGTATACACGCAGTCTGATCAGGAATCATTGCTGTTCTCCACTAGATCCTTAGTGACCTGTTGCAATTGTATTTATAGCAGCATGGATGTCCGCCTGTCTTCACAAAAAGCATGCACTGATCTTGAAATGTGACTGACTCAAATACTATAAGGGACCATTTTCCAGATTCGCGCTCAATTATGTAAGTATGAGAGAATACAATTGTTTCTGCTTTTAAGTAAGATTATAACATTCTCATTTCCTAATAAACCTAGTTTGTATAAACTATGATGATAAGACAAAGATTACTTATGCAAAGAATGATATCAAAGTGTACGGAGGGAACTTATTTCTATGTTAAAAAAGAAATGATATACATGTTACTTTTGAAATTTTATTTCGTTTTGAAAATATATTGCAGTGTTCATGAATGAATAAAACCCCCTGACCTCATAAAAGACAGATTCTATATGTATGTCGACAGCGGAGTCCGTAGATGTACATTGCATACTTTAGATTTATTAAAAACAGTGTAATTTTATAAGTCAGGTGATTTTATAACATGTGTGTCGTCCTTTTTCCCATTTCTAAGTCTCCTTGTCTGTATGTACGTATTGCGTTGCAATAGCAATTTTTCTAAAATGTCTGCTATATATTATCATATTGTATACATGTGCTGATTCTGGTATTCGTGATTTTGATTCAGTAAATGGATCCTGACATACCTGTTGTTAGTGTAATGGTTTTGTCACTGAAAATCACTTTAGGTAATGTGTGTCCAGCTCACCAGGAGAAATGATAAACATATTGATAAAATATATGCATATATACTTTGCATTAAAATGTGATTCAAATGTATATGTGTTCTAGTTTATTTGGCATGAATCATAACAAAATGCATTATGATACATACTCAAATGATTGGGTAAATCTTTGTTTTCATTTTGTAAGAGTCTGAAAGTTCTCTAGGATCCATATCACCACACAAGGTTTAACAACAAAGTGATTGAAATATAATTGATAACTAATGGTCAAAGTGATTGAAGTTGTGGTAACAAAATCAAATACAGCACCCCTGTCTTTATAATCACAGTGGCGTAATTTTTAATCAATCATTTCTCATTCACCATCTCTTTTATACAAATGAACAGGGTGCCCACTGGTCAGGGAAAAGTCAGTGAAATTTGTAATTTCTTCAAGGTCAGGGAAAAGTCAGGGAATTTTGAAAAATGGTCAGGGAAATCTGAAAACCATAAAAAGTCAGGGAAAAGTCAGGGAATTTTGAAATTTTCTTTTGTTCAAACAAAACAAATAGAAGAAAATGAAATAAAATTAAACAGATAATCAAAGCCAAGGCAGTTTTCAGGTTTTAATTAACAAACATGTTTTTTCTGTTATACATGACCCTGTACTAATCATTTTATCATTTTAATGTTGAATTAAGGCTTACCGTTTGAAATAGATCTAGTGAAATCTAATGCTATGGGGGCTAAATCTGTAAGCAAGAGGAAAGAAGCTCACAGTAAAGAAAAGAATTTTGAACATTTTCAAAAGATACTGAAGAATTATTGAAACTCAGATGATAGTTACAATATGTGCTGTGTTAATTATGTGTATTAATACTTGCACAGGACAGTGCACAATTTGGTTTTAATTGCTTTTAAGTTTGGTGATGAAAGTAACATGATTGGGTCATATATGCCCTCTTCTTTCAACTTACTTTTTGATGTCAAGTGAATAAGGCCCTCAACTATAACCATTATCACCAATTTCCTACAAACATTGAATTTCATTAGCAATTGTTTGTTTCACTTGTACCTGGTTGATAGAAAATCTATTTTAGCACAAAGCTGCTTTAAACATGCTCTAAAATTGCAACACTTGAGCATGCAACATTTCCAAAATGTACATTTAATTGTACCAAGAACAAACTGTTCACACATGCACAGAGCTAGGTATCAATTTTTGTTCAGAAAATGACTGAAAATAACAACTAAACAGGATATATTTTAAGTGATGATATATGTGAAAGACTATCAGTGCAAGAAATTTAGATTGGAATGTATTTAGATGAGTAAGGAACTTATTAATTGGACTCTTAACCCATTACCAAACGGCAGAATTTTATAGACTTGTCCAAATTCAAAGGTTTTGCAGACAACAATTTTATGTGAATAAAATTTGATCTTTTGTGGTCTTTTTGTGTAGAAAACATTGTGGTAAATGAAGAAATTGCTTGTCACAAGCAATTTCTTCATTTTCCACATTGTTTTCCAAAACCATTATCTGGTAAGGAGTCAAAAGGAGTCACTGTGTGGTAATGGGTTAATATTGAAAATAGAAAAGGGTTGGAGGGGAAGCAAATCAGTCCTTCAAATACCTTTCATTAGAATGTTGCACTCAGAAAGTTGTTATAACTTCAACCATAGGTATCAAAATTTCAATTGTTGTCAACGAAAGTGTATTTATTTCAAGCAGGACAATTATCTTTTTCTCATCATCATGTAGATCTGTATAAAGTTGAGCATTTTAAGGATTCTACTTATAAGTTGTAAGTTCAGCCATTACATTTGAATTGATATTGTTAGAAATTTTGATAAATAAGGGGTGGATTGGATCGCTTCAGGGGGATAAGGAGGCTGTTTAGCGCGAAAAATGGTCAGGGAAAAATGAATTTTGGTCAGGGAAAAGTCAGTGAAAAGTCAGGGAATTTTATTCCAGATGAAGGGTGGGCACCCTGATGAAAACGTTTCATAGAATCTGCGTTGTGAGCAACAGATTCATCAGATCTATATAAATTGAAACTCGATTTAATAATCCTCTAAATAGTTACTATAACTTGTCACTTCTGGTGTGACTTTCATCTGTGTAGGAGAGAATGCAAGTTAGTGGTTGTTTAGCGGCTTCGTGTATGATCCCATGCTTCAAAACAAGTCGTTTATGAGGGCATATCAAAAGTTTTTGATTCTCACACCTGCTGTATTTTTCATATAAAAGTCCCGTAGCCTTTCCAACCCCACACACTCCTACCACCTTGTTAACAGTTCACTGATTTCCGATTTTTAGGAATCAACATCTTGTTACCCTAACCAGTCTCCTCAGCAGCAGTCAACTAATCCTCTTAAACTGTCTCAGTCTCACTGGAAGCACTTTTCCCAATATCAGATTGCTGCAAAAGAAGGGGTAGACTCCCCCATCAACTTGGGCAATCTTATTTAGCACTTTAAGCCTCCAGGACTAGAAACATTACCATGTGCAACCGTGTTCTTAGTATTATCCATTTTGGCCAATAAAACTGGGAGGGGTAAGACGGTTTAAAGGTTTCGGACAAGCTCGTAGCAGCTAGCCATATTATCCTACATACAAAATATATTTAAAACATTCATTTACACTAAGGTGTAAAAACCTTTACCATGCATTAACTTGACTAGTTACGTAAATGCACCAGCGTACTTTGAAGTGCCGAACAACTTCGTTGTCTAGCCTACATAACTTTATAATTTCGAAATTGTCATTCTCGTGGGTAATTGGACTTATAGATACCAACTGATGATGTATGACATTCTTCAACGTCACAAACCTTATTTTGCTTATTATTCAGTAATGATGATTTTTATCTGATTAAGATTAAAATACTACAATTAGTTTGTAAGTTGATAATATCCGCAATGCGGAGAAATTAAATTTCATTCTGCCCCAACAGTTCGCTTTTCAATCACCGCTTAATTAAAATGCGCACTTAATTTATCAATGAACACAGCAAAATAACTTTGGATCGTTTTTTTTTTTTTTTCAAAGTTTTTTTTTTAAATTGAGTCTGTCTAAAGCACCAACTGACAAATTTGCTGATGACTTAGATACATGGAAAATCTCTACCTCTGATTGACCATATTCTTTCATATATTTATAACCGAGACCACTTTTATCGCGATCCCATTCTCTCTCATATTTGCATATTTAAAATAAATGAATCACATGCTTTAATAATTTAATAAACGAACTTCAAATGTCTAATCTTCATAACTATGAATAACTATGAAGTGCTCAAAAGTCACAAAACACATTCCCTGTTATGCATACTAGATTCTTACCTTTTTCTTTGTATCAACACGTCTGCATTTCTTCATTTGAAATAACAATTGCTGTCAGGCTAAATGCTAGTGTGATTTCGATTGTTTGGTTATAATTATGGCCTTGCGCATGACAGTTCCAAGCTTTGGGTAGAAGTTGATTAATATCAATTCGTAATTCTTGCATTATGTTGTAATTGCAATTCAACACATCTGTTTTGGTACCTAAATACTTACATTTGCATATTACTCTCTTTGTGTTATTATTGTTTACTTCACATAAATAAATTGTGAATGTCTATGTACATTGTATAACAGTCCATGTAGTGATTCTTTCTTCCTTTCTAGTCCATTTTACTTACAGTATGCATCATTCACGAAAGATTACAACTGAACTTTTTTTTGTTGATTTGACATGGAATTATGTTCTTTTTTCAGAAAGGTAGTGTGAGCTTTTTCAACAGCTTTTGTATCAATGTAATCAATTTTATCTCTAGTCTCATCGCTTATTTAACACTTAACTTTATTTTTTACTCGTAAATATTTCTTTTGCACTGCATTATATCTTGTATTCTAAAAGACTTTACTGCTGTAGTGATATGTCCACGCTACAGAGTATAGTACACTGAACTAAACCCGGGACAACTGCATCTTCCTATGTTAGTTTAGCGTCTCTCTTAAGAAATCATAACCGAAGTAGGGTCAATATATATTCAGATGTCCTGGATTAATGTTAATTCTGTTTCACAACAACGCTTTTAATACACTTAAGATGTATGCTAGGTCTGTAATTATAGACTAGTTTCAAGAAGGTTTTGCTGAAAATACCTCCTTTGTAACATTTGTATATGTACACACCAAAGGCGATAGCCTTGTAGTTAACTACACATGTTTCTTAATATATTGTATATACAATATTTTGTGCACTTTTTCCTGGAATTCATGAACTTCCATTTGCAATCCAAGTAGCTGTATTGAGGCAATATGTACGTAGAAAGAATTTGTACATATTTTAAGAAACATTACCGATTTGCATGTCAGTATTAACACCAGAAGTCCTCATAATTGTTTTTAAAAGCATGCCAATAGCCTACAATTTTTGTATTCATTGTGCAAATGTATCCGAACAAAGGCAAAAGACGAAGGTGTGCACTCTAGAGGGGCTCTTTATTTTTAAATGATGTCTTATCCACTTGAATATCCGCATTGGATTTCAGGAAAGAAATAGCATACATTATATAGCAGTATTGATAACCCGTCTTTCTTTACGAATCAACTGCACATGGAAAAAACGTTTTTCTTCAATGCTTTATGGATGTACATTTTTCTGAACATGTATTCTAATGACTGTCCCAAAGTAGAATAACATTAAAACAATGACATTGTGTCATCCTCCCGAACCAGAACCACAAATAAATAATATCCGGCTTTAACCATCACTCCTTTTTTTATCTTGTGAGAAGCTAGCTTCTCTGCGTACACTTTTAAACCAGGCCTAGTTTTCTACATGTTTATCATTAAAGAATTGTTTGTAAGCATTATTCATGTGAATTATTCGTAGTTCGCATTAGTTTTACATTAAGAAAATGAATGAAATGTAAATGATAAGCGTTTATGCTTTTTTGACTCTCTGGTAGTGTAATGAGTGGCAATTGCTATCCATGCTTTTAAGTCGGCATTGCTATCCATGCTATTTTGTTATATGTATATCTATTTAGCATCACCCAGGTGATATCAAAATACTAATTACAGTCCATTTTCATCAGAAAACGGACTTTATGTGTCCAAAAACACTATAATTTTCACTTTTTCCTTGTAATTCGTATCATCTATAGATAGTTCTCTGTGTACACTAAAATCATCCTCCAGATGACATTTCAGACGAACACAAAACCTTACAATATGCTACTCTGTACTGTATTTCAGTTATGAAGAAAGACTTTTGTATTTGAATGAGTTTAAGGGTTGGAGAAATGTATGTGTTGTTTCACTAGAAAACCAATGAAAATTTTGCGTGTAAAGGGTACCCTTGAAAAGAAGCGTTTTTCGGGGCATAAGCTACCGATTTGAGATTGCTATCATACTGAATCATGAAGTATAGATACCAGACTAATCAAAAAGTGCAAAAAGAATTACTCCCTCCGAGTGGTACCAATCGGCCAAAATTCGGGTCCTGGCTCATGGACTAATATGCAGAATTTGGTGAAAATTTGAAACCGGTAACATTGTCAAATAATGAGAATTGTGAACAACGGCACCTTAGAATGCTCCCGGATTTTAATGGTACCCATCTAGCAAAAGCTCATTATTGCCTACATAGTATTGATATCAGTCCCCAATCTTAAATCAGAATAGCAAGAGGAGTCATCGTACAACATTTTTGTATCAATATTGTTGATACAAACATGCGAAAATGATGCATGTTCTTCTCAAATCTGAGATTATCAAAAAGTATTATGTCAACAAAGCAGTGGCTCGTTCATCATTACAATAGAAATATTAGCAATTTTGCATTCAAAGGCACAATTAATGTACAATAAAAACTGTTTTTGTGTTCTTTTTATTATCTTGAGCAGTGTAGTAAAGAAAAAATTGTTAATATTTTTAATAACTGTGCGATAATGCTCTTATAAGGTCCCAGCACTGTAACCGGAAGAAGAAGAAAGTAGTCTAAGTGCTGATAAGCCACAAAGGAAAGTTAAAAAGGGTGACATAATAGATTAATGTAACATGCATCTCCTTTATTTTATATCCCCACATTTTATAATTTACTCTGCTGTTTGGGATTTTTTTCTTCCACTATATTATTGGTGGGTGGGGTACGACAATGTGCCCATTATTCTTTAAAATCATGTTTTTATGTGAAAAAAGTTAAAATTGATGCCACATGTAAGTTGGTTATGTTAAATAAAGACACAACAAAGCATAATGAGCTATTTACAAATGTATTTGAAAATAATTAAATAAAATCTTAGATTTTACATTCTTAGAAATCTGGACCCTTTACACTTAAATTCAAAAACAACACTGTTACCGGTTTTATTTTTTCTTCATATTTTACCATAAGCATGGGCATATATAAGGGCAATTTTTATGTAAATTTTATAGGTTGACAAAAACTGGAACTAGGTGAAATTAAGACCTGAATTTGGTCGAAATACTTAAAAACTAAAAAATTTGGCTATGAGGTCATATAAAAATCTTCTAGAAAATTGTTTTTTGTTGAGTAATATATACTATTCTGGTTTATACACGATGAGAAATTATTAGACATTATTTTTGGGGACAATTTGGCTCGAATACGACAAAGCTGGGTGTATATGGCCTCGTTAAGTTACGATACCCCCCATTTTTAAGCAAAAATCTTAAAATTCTTAAAAAAATATTTTCCAGAAAAGATTTTTTAAAAAACATTTCGGGTATAATGTGGTAATGAAAAATACTAACTTCATACCAAATTTCATGAAATTCCGAGCGTGGGCACAACCCTATGGGAATTTCTGATAGGGTGAGACCTCCCCTTTCATAAATTGTTCATTAACCCTTTCCCAAACGACAAAATTTAGGGTGTTCCAATTTCAAAGGAGCTGCAGACAACAAAATAGATGTTGATAAAGATAGAATTAGTATACAATATAGCATGGAAAATATTGAGACAAAAGGAGAAACTGCTGTTTATTAGCACTTTCTTCTTTTGTTTCTATGTTTTCCCAAGCTAATTCTAATAGGGATGTCGAAACCAGGTCATGTTTGGGAAAGGGTTAAACCCCATGTTATGGGTACTCATTGGAAATGTCTTGTTGAGACAATTCCAATGAGTAGCTACAACATATGGTTTGAATTTGAAATTACAAATTTAGAGTTACAAATGTCTTAACCCTCTCCCATCTGCTGCTCTGGTCTTCCACAACATCTTTGACCCTTTCACAGACGACAAAATTTTAGGGTGGCCCAAATTCAAAGACGCTGAAAACAACAATTTAAAGTGAATGGAATTTAAAGTTTATTTTGGTCATTTATAGGTAGAAAACATTGTCGGAAATGAAGAAATTGCTTTAAACACCTCACAAGCAATTTCTTCATTTTCCTCAATGTTTTCCAAATCTGTTAAATTTAGGGAGTCAAACAGAGTCAATATGTGGTAATGGATGAAGGCCGGAGAAGGGCAGTAAATACCAGCCCTAGCACGGTTAATTGCTAATTTATCTATATGCTAACTAATTCTTGTATTGCCGGAGTCTGTATCATGGAAAGTAATTTGCTTGAGAAATAATCCAAGTTCTTGTTTAGTAAACACAACTGTCACATTGTTGTCCCTGAGAGTTAAACATATCCTGAATTCTTCTGCATCTTCTGAGGTCCCTAGAATAGAAATGAGATTGATTTAATAGTTGCAGGGGTTTAACGATTTCTCAAACAAGACCTGGCACCTGTTTCTCAAAATAACTTATATTAACTACATTCTTAGACTCAAATCTGAGCACCGTACTCAATTCACACGAAATCCATGTGAACTTCAATTGAATACCCTTCAATGTTGTAGAGTATTCCATTGAAGTTGAGCATGTACTCATGACTATGTACGTAAGTTTTTTCAAAAAACCAGGGCCTGGTTTTGACATCCTTAATAGAAAATACTGGAGAAGACTTTGAGGCAAAAGAAGAAAATGCTGATAATCAGCATTTTCTACTTTCACCTCAATATTTTCATTATTATATTGTACACAAATCCTACTTTTGTCAACATCAGTTTTGTTGTCTTCAGCAGCTTTTGAATCACACCAACCCAGATTTTTGCTGTTTGGGTTTGTTACACCATTTTCATGAACTAAAATATTGCCCTGGCTGGTGCACCTAACAATGAGTTTCTGGTATTATTCACACCGAAAACAAGAGGGCCAAGATGGCCCTGGATCGCTCACCTGATAGAAGTTTGAAACATATTACATGCAGAACAAGACCCACCTTTTACATGCCCTCGGTATCTCCTGAGACAAGAACACACAACTTAAGATGCGAGATTATGATTCAGCTGAAAACAGCATTCTTAAATCATCAATATTTGTGGTTGTTACAGTGAAAACAAAGTCAACAAGAGCTGTCCGAAGACAGCGCGCTCGACTTTCTAAGTTGCTTAGTATAAAGGGGGAATAACTCCAAAAATAGTGGAGCCAGGGTCATGGGCCCTAGTAGTAAGGTAGAGGGTGTTATGGTGAATAAGTATTCCAAGTTTGGGTTGAATACCTTTGATAGTATAGAAGTTATTGATGTTTGAAAAAACTTTAACCTTGGTTGCAACGCCGACGCCGACGCCCTGGTGACAGTATAAGCTCTCATTTTCTTCGAAAAGTCAAGCTAAAAAACAACAATTTTATCATAATTAAGGGCATGTAACTCTGTTCTGGGGCGCCGTGGTCTAATGGTAGGACGCGGTCTTAGGGATCGAGAGGTCCTGGGTTCAAATCCCGCCGAGGTCACGGAAATTTTTCTAAGCAAAAAAGTTACCCCACGTTGCTCCTCTTCACCCAGGTGTATAAATGGGTACACTGGAGAGTTGAAAGCCGATGTGCTGTGGCTGCCGCAGGCGCCAACTGTAAACAGCCGACTTGACGCTCGATGATCGTGGAGTAAAGTGTGAATGTCGCGTGAATATGGACCTAGTTCGTAAATTTGAGACTATAAACCACCTTTACTTTTTTTTACTTAAGATATCAACATTATTTATAAGTTGTTTTTTGATTGGTCAATATTTATTGCTGTTTGAGTGAAATTAAAATCGAAAATGGCAATTTTGTCACCATCAAGGGCACACAACTCTAGTCCGATCAATATGAAAAATGAAATCATCTAAGATCTTATGGTAACCAACATTGTGACCAAGTTGTGTCTTGATTGGTCAATATTTGTGGTTTTTAGAATGAAAATAAAGTCGGACACGTTAATTTTGTGAAATTCAAGGGCCAATAACTCTTTTTCTGGTCAAAAGCTGAAAATTTAAGTCAACCAGCATCTTATGGTTACCAACATTTTTTTTAAGTTTTGTCTTGATTGGTCAATAAATGTAGAAGCTAAAGTGTAAACAAAGTAGAAAATGGCAATTTTGTCAAATTCAAGGGCACATTACTCCAGACTTCAAGCTCCGATGAGACTGAAAATCGAAGTCATCCATAATCTTAAGGTAACCAACATTCTGACCAAGTTTTGTTTTGATTAGGCAATATTTGTAGATGCTATAGTGGTAACAAAGTCAAAACCAGCTATTTTTGATATTCAAGGGCACATAACTCCAGACTTCCTGATCTGATCTGACCCAAAATCAAACTTGTCCAAGAAGTTATGGTCATACATGTTTTGACTACACATTGTCAAAATTAGTCAATATTTGTGGATGCTAGAGTGGTAACAACAAATTGTGGACAGACAGACGACGGACAAAAAGCGATCACAATAGCTCATCTTGAGCACTTCATGCTCAAGTAAGCTAAAAACACAACATCCAACAAAAAATGTTTGCAAAACATGTATGCCCCCTAATCCAATGGCAATGAATTTTATGCTAAAAATTGACTAGGTTTACTGTAATCTTTTGATAAACCGTCAATGTTGTTGTAAAATCTCCTAACTACGGCTTGAATCAAGTCGTAGTTACGAGATTTTATAACAACACCAATGAAATACTATTGTTTGTCCGAAAAAACATCACGATAACCTGGATAAAATCTTTCCCTATTGGAGTAACCTGCTGCTCATTCCACTTGAATGATTTACAAACAGTTCATCCTTCAGTGAGAGGCAAATGACTTCTCAAATCTCAGAAAAGGCATTAACTAAGCCAGAAATTGGAACCTACAAATCCTGGATTGATAAAGTATGATCTTACAGACTAAGTCATTGTGGCTCAGCAAAAAGCTAGATTGCAACATTTTTTTCTTTCTGTCCTTTTAGTTTACCCGCAAATTACCAAATTGACTTTTAACCCATTACCAAAGAGCAAAATTTCATGATTGTCTAAATTCAAAGAAGTTGAAGATATCAATTGCAAGTGAATTAAATTTTATCTTTTTTTGGTATTGCTATGTAAAACACAATGTGGAATATGAAGAAATTGCTTGTAACAAGCAATATCTTCATTTTCCACAATGTTTTCCAAAGCCTTTAATATGCCAGTGTGCCGAAAAGCGTCAATAGATGAGAATGGGTTAATAAAGTTCAAAGACCATCATGCATTTGGTATGTTGGAATAAGGACTAAATGATCAATATGATTTTTCAGCCATTTCAAAAAGCTTTGGAAAGCATTAAGACAAAAGAAGATGTTGATAACCAGCATTTTACCGCTTTGTTGCATTATTTTCTGTGCTATGATACTGTACAAAAATTCTATCTTTATTTATTCATTTTCTTGTCAGCATCACCATGGAATTTAGACCATCATAAACTTGTATCACTAATGAAAGATTAAATTCTTACTTGCTATATTTGCTATTCCAAATTTGAACTGCTTTAAGATGGAAGGAACAAACTTAGGTCTAGCTGTACAGCTAAGCATGAGTATACCAAGACATCTGAAAAAGGTAAAAAGATATTTTTTCATCAATTAACCCTATCCCAAACAGCAACATTTGACGGTGGTCCAATTTGAGAGCTGCTGCAGACAACAAAAGGGGTGTTGTTACAGAGAGAATACAGAGAGAATTGGTGTATAAGATAGTACAGAAAATATTGAGACAAAAGGAGAAACTGCTGATTATCAGCAGTTTCTTCTTTTGTCTCAATGTTTCCCAAGCCATTTCTACAAGAGACGCCAAAATCAAGTCTTGCTTGGATACCTCCAGATTCCCATTCATGACATTGGATGTATGGCAGAACTGGGTCTTCATGGTAACCATTCTTTATCTAGTCTATAATAATAATAATCTAGATGGTCACTTGTATTGTGCACAGCCATGACATCAACAAGAGCTGTCTAAGGACAGCAAAGCGCGACTATCAAGTGCTGGATAGTAAAAAATTCTAAGTCTGACTATAAAGGGTAAAAATTCCACTAAATTAAATGCCAGAGTTACAAATCTTTGCCTAGAGGCTGATATTATGGTCACAAAAGCATGTGCATGTGTAGAAACAGAGATTTGAGAAACTTGCACGTGAAACTTAACCAAAGACGCTGACGCAGACACCCTGGTGTCTTCAATAGCTCTCCTATTCTTCGAATAGTCATGCTAAAAAGTGTTTTTGTTTGGAAATGGGTTAAAACAAAATTGGTTTGAAATATGATTTAACTTTAAAATAGATAAAAAGATTTACATATACAAACCCTTTAGAGTGAGTAAAAGCCATTGCATCTACAAGTTGAGCACTGAGTAATGCACATCCCACCTCTTGGCTAGAGTCCTGGATAGGAAATAAATATGCTCAGAATGCTATGCTGATCGGGCTTATCCAAAAAGGCAACATATTGGATTTTTCCAATTTGACAGCTAATGTTATTGACAAAATTGATGTAGAAAACGAAGGAATTTGTACATCATATAGCAAATATTGAGGCAAAAGAAGAAAATTCTGGTTTTCAGCATTTTATTCTTTTGCCTCAATGTTTTCTATAGCCTTTTCTATTAAGGATATCAAAACCAGGACTTGTTTAGGAAAGGGGTAAGGCCCAGTAGCACACAACTTCACATCCACACCATGTTCACATCAAGTCCAAAAACATGCTAAACTGATGATCTTTTTTTTTAATTTGCTCCTACAGTGATTAGGCATGTGATTAGATTAGATCAGCGATTAGAATATGTGTGTGTAGCAAGGTGAGTTTAAAGTTTTGGAAAAGTAGGTCAAACTCCAAGGTCATAGTCATAAGGTCAAAGTCCTATATGAAAGGTCTTCATCAGAAGTATCAATGTGTGAAATTTCAAGACTAATAATGCGACGCCTATATGGACCAAAACACTAGGGCTGAGATATTAGCTCCCCGAACATAAAGGCCCTGCTTGCTAAAAATTCACTGAAATTTCAACCCTTTTCTTTTGACGACCCTACCAGAGAAGGTATTGGTAAACATTGAGAAAGAGAAGAAAAAGCTGATAACCAGAATTTTCAGGGTTGCCACTGGTCAGAGGAAATAAAATTCCCTGACAATTCCCTGACATTTCCCTGACAAAATGGGAAAATTCCCTGACATGTTTCGTCACGGCAATTTCGCGGTAACTCACGATGTTTCGAGACAATTTTTAAAGGTGATGTTGAAAGCATTAATTTTATGGCGCTGCATCTAATTCTTTTCAAAACTCCCTGACAATTCCCTGACATTTGCCAGTATTTTCAAAATTCCCTGACAGATCACAAAATTCCCTGACAATTCCCTGACCTTGAAAAAATTTAAACTTCCCTGACTTTTCCCTGACGCATGGCAACCCTGATTTTCTCTCACTCCATATTTACATTTTCGTGCTCATTTTTTTAAGGCTCCCCATTTCCAAAGCATTTATTCAAGTAATGAGTATACTCTTGTAAATATTTGTAAGTGTAAAAACCCAGGTAAATGTAAATGATGCTTACTTCTGTATTATTCAAGTAGTACTGGAAATCATCCATGATGACAACATCAGGCAAGACAGATTTGGTGTGAAGACTACTGCAGTATTGTACTACATCTCTAGTGGTGTTCATGTAGCTAAAAATAGAACAAATGTGTTCTTGTAGATATAAATAGAACAAAATGTGTTCATGCAGCTTAAAATAGAACAAAATCATCCACAATGACAACATCAGGCAAGACAGATTTGGTGTGAAGACTACTGCAGTATTGTACTACATCTCTAGTGGTGTTCATGTAGCTAAAAATAGAACAAATGTGTTCATGTAGATATAAATAGAACCAAATGTGTTCATGCAGCTTAAAATAGAACAAAATAATCCACAATGACAACATCAGGCAGGACAGATTTGGTGTGAAGACTGCTGCAGTATTGTACTACATCTCTAGTGGTGTTCATGTAGCTAAAAATAGAACCAAATGTGTTAATGTAGATATAAATAGAACAAAATCATCCACAATGACAACATCAGGCAAGACAGATTTGGTGTGAAGACTGTTGCAGTATTGTACTACATCTCTGGTGGTGTTCATGTAGATATAAATAGAACCAAATGTGTTCATGCAGCTAAAAATAGAACAAAATCATCCACAATGACAACATCAGGCAAGACAGATTTGGTGTGAAGACTGCTGCAGTATTGTACTACATCTCTGGTGGTGTTCATGTAGCTAAAAATAGAACCAAATGTACTTGTATTTAAAAATATCTAGCTAGAAATAAAACTAAATGTTCACTTGCAAGCCGTAATATTTTTCAAGGACAATGATGTATGTTTCTGGATGTCTTGAGTTGCAATTTGCTAATATACATTCATGCAGTTAGACCACATGAATAGTATTCTTGGTGAATTGATTTGGGTTTTAAGGTAGTCCCTAATGAGATTCACACAATGTCGGAATTATTCGTGCGACATCACAAACATTCGACAGTAGAACGTTCCTACGCCAACGTTGCAAAAATAGGTTCTGATAAGAAACTTATGTTAACGTCATACGGAAAATTCTGATGTCGCTTGAATCTCATTAGGGGTGGACTACCTTAATTCCACATTTAACAATTGAACAGTGTAGTTATGCATTTACTTAACCAGGAACATTCCTCACCCAAATGGTTTTGTTTGTTTGATTGGGGTTTAATGCCGTTTTCAACTGCTATGTGGTCATATCCAGCGGCTAGAGCACCTTACCATGGATTCCTGTTGTTTCTCATATCAGTACTACCACAACATCTTACATGAGCCTCAAGCTGCTTTCCCAAATAGATTAACGGTATCAAACCGTTTGTGCATTACATAATGCTTACATAATGGTTTCAACTTATGGCAGTTTTGCTATACTTACAGAAATGTGAGTGTTTCTAGTTGTCCTGCTGTCTCTGGTCTAATCATTCCATGTACGGGAAGTGGAATGTGATTTAGTGGATAACGACTGATGAACGTCACATTATAGTTCTGGCTGGCGTATGATACGGCCGCCTGGAACAGCAGCTGGGTCTTACCACTGTAATATAGCAGATCTCCTAATCTAAGACGACTAATCCAACACACCAGTATTTGAAAAAATATACAGTAAATTTCATTGACCCTTCACAAAACAAGACCACCATCCCCCACCCCAGTTGGCCAAAAATGCTGAGTTTGCCTTATATTAAACTGAAAATTAAGGGAATATCCAACTCTGCCCCTCCAATATTCAGACATAGGTCATGACAGGGGCATGATTGTTCAATTGTGTTTTGGCAAAAAAAAATCAATCTAAAGAGAATCAAAATATTTCAAACTACAATGTATGATAAGCATGGAAAGCTTTGAGATAAATGGAGAAATTTTCTCCTTTTTTCTTAGCTGCTTTTGAAAAAACATCTAATGGATATGTCAAAACTAGAGCTTGTTTGAGAAAGGGCAATGGCTTTTCAGAAACAATTACAATGTATAGTTTTGACAACCCAAATAGAGGAATCTTTTGAAAACATTAAGACAAAATGCTGAAACCCAATAATTTTGTTGTCTGCAAATGGTTTTGGTCATGTTATTTGGGAAAGGGCTTTAGGAGACTTAGTGACATACCATTTCTCATGCCCTATAAACACAATGCCACTGTTATCATCCTTCAGTTCCCGTAGTTTGGTGTTGAACTGTTTTGTTGTACCCTCACACTGTAACCAATTTGACCCCAGAGGTAGACAATATAGGAGGCTTGCCATTAACAGCACTTTCTGTCCTGAAATTAGGGGGAGGGAATCCTGAATATAATATATACTGAGAGGCAAAAATAAGTATACACCCTAGTTATTCCACGTTTTCTGAGAAAACGATTCATATAGTATGTGCGATTTTTAATCGCCACTGAAGGCGGCCGTTTACTGATGTAACCTTCTCCGCCTATTCCTGTATCTGTTCGTCCTTCCGTTGTGAAGGTCTTTTCATAGCATACTGCGTCAAGGAAAAAAGGGATGTAATCGATTAATTAATGCAAGCATCCACAGTGGCACAAACCCTCCATTTATTAACCGATTTGGAGGAAATTTTCACAGAAAGTTTTGAGACATCTACGACCATGCGTACATTGTTATTGTTTTCCCCTATTGCGATGTGCCATGGCAAAAGGGGGCTTGATGAAAATAGGCTATCTGACATAACTCCTTCTTAATTCAAAGACAGATTTTGATAAAAATTTACGTAGATTGTTTCTAGACACCTGACTAGGTGTATTTAGTCTCAAATTTCTTTTATATCATGCTGCGTCATAGGAAAATGGGTCTTAATGCAAAATAGAGGCTTATTTGTCGATTTCTACCAGCCACCGAAAATTGGATTATAATGTTAGAGAAAATTTAACGTTGTGATTTGTTGTAGTAAAGAATAAAGAAATTAGATACGGCAACATTTGATGCTCCACTAAGTTGCACATGCAAAGTTTTCTAATTAAGAGAGATATTGACAAACAAAAAGTGTATACTTTCTTTTGCCTCTCAGTATATTTTGTTGCTTTTCAACGAAAACCTTGTATCTGTAGGTTGAAATAAGCTGCAGATACGTGGTTTTTGTTGAAAAGTGATATTTGCATATACCCTGTCCCAAAATACAAAATTTTAGGCTCATTTCAAACAAGAGTACCATGATGGTCCTAAATCACTCACCTGAACCAAGATGATAACTGAGTCACAGCTTTATTCCAATCAATAAGTAGTTGCAACTTTAAGACTGAAAACAAACTTATGGTCACCAACATTGTGTCCAAGTTTTGTCTTGATTGGTCACTATTTGTGGTTGTTAAAGAAAGAAGACAAATGTAACTGGTTAAGGTCCCTCTTTCTGTGATATCTATTGGAACATTCCCATTTGTGGTAGGTATCATTCTTGTAAAAGTTTCATGAAGAATCGGGCCAAAATTGTAGCCCCCTAGAGTACTAACAAGGATATTATCATTAAGGCCTCTTTTCCTGTGATATCTAAAGTAACATTTGCATATTGAATAGGGTTCATCCTTGTGACTAGACAAAGATTCTGACATAGTTTGTTGAAGATTGGGTAAAATTTGTGGCCTCTAGCGTGCTAACAAGAATTTTGTCTTTAAGGCCGCTTTTCCCATGATATCAAACAGAACAGTCCCATATTAAATAGGAATCATCCCTGTGACTAGACAAGCATTCTGGTGAAGTTTCATGAAGATTAGACCTAAATTGTAGCCTCTAGAGTGCAAACAAGAATTTTGTCATTAAGGCCCATGTTTCCCATCATATCCAACGGACCATTTCCATTTTCAATAGACTTCATTAGAAACTAGACAAACATGCTGACAAAGTTTCATGACATTGGGGGCAAAAATTGTGGATTCTAGCATGCTAACAATAATTTTGTTAATAATATCCAACAGAACATTCTCAATTTTCAACAGGATTCATCCTTGTGACTAGACAAACATTCTGATGAAGTTTAATGAATATTGAACAAAAACTGTGGCCTCAAGAGTGCTAACAAGAATTTGTCATTAAGGCCCCATTTCTCCTGATATCAAACAAAACATTCCCATATATTCAACAAGAATCATCCTCAGTGGCGGATCCAGAGGGGGTTCAAACGAACCCCCCTCCGTAGCCCGATTATTTCATTTACATGCAGAAATTCAGTCAAAATTGTGTAATACTTAAAAAACGAACCCCCCTTTTTGTAAAAACGAACCCCCCCTCACAGAAATCCTTGATCTGCCTCTGATTCTTGTGACTAGACAAACATTTTGAAGAAGTTTCATGAAGATTTGGCCGAAATTGTAGCCTATTAAGTGCTAACATTTTACAAGAATTTTGTCATTAAGGAATTTAGGGCCCCTTTTCTCATGATATCCAACAAAACATTCCCATATTCAACAAGAATCATCCTTGTAACTAGACAAACCATTTTGATGTTGTTTCATGAAGATTTGGCCTCTAGAGTGCTAACAAAAATTTTGTCCTTAAGGCCCCTTTTCCTGTGATATCCAACAGAACATTCCAATTTTCAATAGGGTTCATACAGCTTACTGACACAAAATAAACCTCTCTCATCTGTATACATTTAGCTGATTAAAGACAGTTTTAGACAAGATCAGATGATACAAGGGCCGTCAGAGACGGACAATGCTCCCCGAATAAGGCATTGTCACAATAAATGTATGCCATGGAGAGCACTTTATTGTCAAGGGCATCTGATTTGCTACTCAAATATGAAATTTCATCAAATTCTGACCATTAGACTAGGAGAAATTAGAGAAAAACTATATTTCACCATAAGTCCCCTTTTCCCATGACAAGGCCTCAAATCCAAAAATGGGGAAAAGTACATCGGCATTTTGTCACAGGGAGTTCACATGGTAAGTTTCATTTGATTTGGCCCAAGGGTTATGGAGATATTGCTTCGGACGGACGGACGGACGGACGGAATGACGGACGGACAGGACGGACGGACGGACGGACGGACAGACGAAGCGGCGACTATATGCTCTCCCTTCGGGGAGCATAAAAATCCAGTTAATTAATATGGACCAAAGGAGGCAACTTGAAGACTACAAATTGCAAAAGTATTCTATTTGTTATCTCCCTTATCACTCTGATATTAAGCACCACCCTGTCAGGCCCACATTTTTTTATGAATCTAAAACTTTGAGAGCAAATTTTGAGAAGAGTCACTCAAGGAACATTTCTGCCATGATTGGTTAAAATTGACACAATGTTTGATTTTCAAAGTATTTTCTTATGATTTTTAAGCCCTAGAACTTAACAAAACAGAAATTAACAGAATTAATGCTTGATGACTCCCCTCCTAGCCATATCAGCCCAATAGCCCTAGCACTTAGCCAAGCAACAGCAATGGAAGCTAACACAGGAGTAAATATTCAGACAATAGATCCAGAGTTGGACTACGAAGAAGGCAGCTTATACATGTCAAGGACCAGACCAGGGGCCCGTATCATCAACGATCTTACGACCACGATTTTGTGTAAACTGTGTAACAAAACATCTGATTGCACGAGAAATCAGATTGGGTCAATCAGGTTTGCTGTTTCAAGTAATTACGCAAAAACAAATCGTACGATCGTTGATAATACGGACCCCTGAATACTTGAGTCGGCTAGGATCCTCCAAATCAAGGGCAAAAGAACAAGAAAGCCTTGGCAGACAAACAATCCAGAATATTATGATGGAAGCCCCAACAGATTGCACCTTTGCCTTTACAGATGGCTCATGCCAAAAAAAAACAGGCCCATCCGGAGCAGGAGCGATCATTTACCCACCGGAAGGGGAAGCAGTAAAGTTGAAACAAGCCCGATCATTTAAATTATCAAACTTTGTTAAATATCATTTTATTTCTCTGCATTCACCGTCTGCAATCCACTACCAGGAAACTATCCAATAACTATCATCGGTGTAATCGGCCTGCTCGGACTCACTGCACTATGCCATGATAAATTTGGTTGATGATTTGCAGAGCTCCAGATCATCTTTTGATGCAAGGAGTATTTACCCCTCTTTTTTTTCAATGTGTATCTTTGGGAAAAGACTGGAATTGATTAACCCTTTCTAAAATAATAGATCTTTGGACTGGTCCAATTTTACTGACATTCACAACAAAGATAAAAAGTCCAATTTGAAAGCTGCTGGAGAGGGCAAGGTTGAAGTTAACAAAAAGGACTTCGTGTACAATAAAGCAAAGAAAATATTGAAGCAAAAGGAGAAAGTTTTGGCTATCGATTTTTTCTTCTTTTGTCTCAATATTACAGTGCTTCTGAAATAAGTTGCCGGAGTTGTCCGACTTGTCCGTTTACCTATATATATATATAGGTACGGACA
Source organism: Fragum sueziense (assembly GCA_963680895.1). Taxonomy (NCBI): domain Eukaryota; kingdom Metazoa; phylum Mollusca; class Bivalvia; order Cardiida; family Cardiidae; genus Fragum; species Fragum sueziense. The sequence continues at coordinate 27,925,111 of OY804595.1, read as the reverse complement.
AGCAGATTTTGAAAGCTAGGTTGTCCGTGGACAAGTGAAAAATCTAGTTATAATAAATTAAAAACTCTTTTTTTCTTTTTCTCACAATATTTTTATACAGTGTAATTACTGAAACTTAAATGTACAAATTTTATTTAAGCCAATAGTTAGAATTTCATAATAGATATATGCAAAAAACATATGATGCTATTAAAAAATACATTGGCATTGTACGGACAAGTTGATTTTTGATACGGACAAATCAATTTTGGTTTAACGCTTGTCCATGGACAAGTAGATTTTAAAAATATTTCAGAAGCACTGTATTATAATCCAAAAACTTTCCTTCTAGGGACATCAGAACCAGGTCATGTTTGGGAAATGATTAAAAACTACAGGAGCACCAAACCGGAACGACCCACTTTCATTTTCGGGGTTGATGGCTTCTAACAGCGATATGCCTATTGTTTCTTTCTCCGACCATCGAGTGTTTTTTTCTGAACGAGATTACCATCCTGGACTTTCTTTGCATGTAGGGTCTTTTCGGAAATAATATCGGCCAAAATCACCTTTACGATCTGCCATGAGCGGATTTATTCGTACCCGATTAAAAAAGAAAATAAACTTCTTCGAGTTGCAATATTTCCGATTAATGGAGTGACGCAATGGTCTGTTATTTATCATCCAATTAAAATCGAGAGAACGATTTGCTCTGTATACAAAATTTAACGGAGATAACAGATTGATTCAAATTTGAACAAAATATTCCACTCGGTGGCATTCGGCAGATCTACGGAATAGCCAACTGTCAACCCGCTATCGCTCGGCTGGTGACGTAATTGGTATTCTCCAATTTTTCCCGGTTTTGATTGGCTGATTAAAGTCGTATGAAATACTTTGGTGCTGTTTTTACAGAAAGTACCTCCTTGAACCCTTTCACTGCCATAGGCGACTTTTGTCGACTACAGGGGGTCCCTGCCATAGGCGACTTCTGTCGACAAATTTATAGGGGCGGAATATATGAGTACCCACAACATAAAAAAGAAAAAAATATTGTAATTTCATAAATAACCTTTAAATTTTGGTCACATATAGGTGCTTAATTTGTCTGTATGTGCTGAAAATTTGAAAGGAATCCATCAAATGAGTCAAACGTTATGCATGTTTTTGTGTACAGGATATCAATTCTTGGAAATTTCTTCGAATTAATTCAGCAGTGAGAAACGCGTCCGAAAAAATATTTGGCAGTGAAAGGGTTAATAGCGCGCCCAGGTAAAAATACCGCATCATACGGAAAAGCTATGCGTCAAATCAGCGTGGACGCTCATTTTAGAAGCGCCGTACGTAAATTACTTGCAACTATGGGGCAAAGGCGCGGCCCAATATAATCCCTGCGGATGGTGAGTTACCACAATAGCTCACATTGAGCTGCTCAGCACCAGAAAAATGATTTTCAGCCATTTTCTTCTTTTGCCCAAAAGTATTCCTTCCTATCAGGGACGTGAAAGACTAGGTCATGTTTTGGAAAGGGTTAAAAGGTATCGTGGATTGACCAGTTTTCGATACCCTTACGGTTCTGGATAAATGATGAGGAACATAAGGGTTTACCCAACAAATTCAAGCTGAATCACAAAAATCTTACCTATTTAGTCTTCAAAAATCTTATTTTCGTAGATATTTATCAAAATAGAGTTGGAAAAACAATGACCTTACAAAACAAGGTAAAACGGGTCATTTCTGGTAAAGTTGACCTATTTTCGATACCTTTTATATCTTTATTGTTGAAGAGTATTCATCTACAGTTTGGCTCGAAATGTATGCAACATGCAAAATTGAGGACAACTTGGTGTATTCAAATGGAATAATTTCATAAATGCCTATGGTTACTTACGATTTTTAACTCATTACCAAGCATCATAATATTGGACCAAATCAGAAACCAAAGAAGTTGCAGACAACAATCTTTTGCTTATGAAATTGATTTTTTTTATTAATTTTGTACAAACATTGTGGATAAAGAAGAAACTGCATGCTAAAAGAAATTATTCATTTTCAAAAATGTCCCACGGAGTTTTGTTGTTTTTTTTTTCAAAGAAAAACAAATGAAAAGAAGTGAAAATATTAAGAAAAAACAGAAAATTCGAATAAGATACCATCACTTTTGAAACACCCTGTACCTACCCAACCACTGGTGTCACATGACTGTCATGTGACTTTTTGAAGCAGACGAATGTGCCAGATCATTGGTTGGTAGTTAAATGTTAATTTTTGGATCATTTTAAGTATTTTCTTCGTCTTTTTTGTGGACAAAGAAATAGTAATAGTGTAATCGGCATGTTATTTTCCGAAAATAAGAAATTAGTGATTATTTGCTTGCTTTTCAAGCATTTGTGGTGAAAATTCCGTTGAGTGAAGAACTAATGACACCGGTCCAAAAAATGAAAACAATGACGTCATGCATCATCCGGTTTACTGAGCATGCGCAAAAACCATAGAGTCACGATTTTAGGTACATATCGAAAACAGGTTGAACTACGATAATTGATGGCATTGTGTTTGTCACCTTTCTTGCAGACGGGACTTACATTTGTATGTTTCCAGTTTGCTAAATTAACCCCTTAAATTATTTTATTGGTAATTTCATCCATGTTTTACTGCTTTTGTATGCATACTTTAAAATAAATTATAAAATGTGGTATGAAATGACTATGGTACGAAATGACCAATGGTACGAAATGACCAAACTACGGTACGAAAGGACCAATCATGTTATGGTACGAAATGGTTATGTTACGAAATGACTCTAAACCGAATATTACCGATAGATCACACTTTTAAGACGAATATATGTCTGTAATAACTTCACGAAAATCAACAACAAAAATTTCCCGGAATTTCTAAAATCTCAAAATTGAGCCGTGTGCGATTTAGGCCGGTAGAGCTCTTCCAGAAGAGCGTGGTTCCCAGCTCTGATACACTACGTAGTATTTTTTCTACTACGTAGTGTATCAGAGCCGGGAAAAAGACTAGCTCTTCTTCTTCCAGAAGACAACTTCTGGCCTAAATCGCACGCGGCTTTGAAGACCTATCACTGGTACTCGGCTCGTATTAAACTGAAAGTACAAGCCGGACATCATTTGCTTCACTGTGACCCAATTCTTTGAGAATTTGACCTGACTTTTTTTTTAAAGACTCTTCTTTTCCAGATTAAAGTTAGTGATGCCATAATAGACAACACATTAGAGAATAAGGTAACTCGATCATTCATATTCATTTGCTAGTATTCAATGAAACTCAAATTTATAACTGGATCACAGGGACTTTACAAAGTTTGATAACCCTTGACCCCAAATTTATTTTTTTACAAAAAAAAATGTTCTAAGTTGGGAAAGCTTTGTTTGTTTGTGCGTATTATTTTCCCACGCTTATCTAGGCACCACTAGCTGAACTATAGTTGCAATAATGTAACCGAAACCTTTTTTAATTTTGATCTGGGTTTCGGTTACAATTCCTCCCTATTCATTGCAATGGAGCAGGTGCTGGAATGATTCATTCCAGCAAGTTTAGCATAGTCAAACTTCAAAATAAAGCTATGGAATGTAGTAAGAATGTTACCTGACGACAGGTTAACTATTTTTCTGCCAATCCATCAAAGTTTTATGTTGAAATCACTTTCAAATAAAGATCAATTCAACTTTGAAGCTGAGTACCCACCCATTTTATTCTACAGAGACTTGAATTTTCCGTTGGAAGAAATAATTGATAACAATTCTTGTTGATACTTTTTAACTGAATTTGTGCCATGAAATATCTTTTATAGGATACACATCTGATTACATATGTTAGTATTCAAAAATTTATGCAAGAAAATGTGTTTCCACACTTTTGTCTTGCTCCACAAGAAGGAATAGGGTGGACTCGTAGCCACAAACCAATACCCATCATCAAGTTTGTGGCTGCGATATCGCAGCTAGCTGAACTAGTGTATGTTAACTTATATACATGTAAGTTGATGTAACTAAAGCTCTGTATATACAGTCTTAAACAAACTTTTCTAACTCAATCATTTTTACAAGTTGAAGAGAAGTCAGAAGAGCCAGAGGCAGTAAGTTTTACCTCACTGCTACCCACTTCAAACAGCTGGGTAGACTGAGGCTGACAATTAAGTATCTTGCCTAAAGACACACTTTCCCAGAGCGGGGCTCGAACTTGTAACCTTCAATCACTTTTAAAGCCAGAATGTCCAACCTAGAGTGATAAAAAGAGTGATGTGGTTTACTTTAAGAAAATTACAAGATAATTGCTACTTCTAAATGGTAAAACAATTAATTAAGCTGTTCAGTTTCAGGGTCCTAATTTTGTCAACGAATTTCAAAATTTCATTTAACTTTCAGACTTCCTACAAATATTTTCTAGCATTCAGAAATGCAGTACTTGAAAATGCAAATTTGTAAGTAGTAATGAAAATGCTTATAGATTTATATACAGTCAAAATTTGTTGTGTTGACTTTTGTGGGCCGCTGGAAACACCTTGGCTTAATTTCGATTCCTGAGTTGGATTCATACACCACCAACCACAAAAAATCCCGAAGAATTAGGCGGAAGTCTGGCGTATGAATGAAACGATGACCTGAATGACTCTATAGGAATAGGGGCGGTTGTTTATACCTGTGTATGTCATGTAAAACAATATCGAATTCAGTGAATAATCTAGAATTTGAAACCATGAGTCCTAGGGACGCATGGCTTTGAAAACAGTGCGTCCCATATCAAAATGTATGAGTCCCACCTTTTCACTTTCATTGAATTTTAGATCTACGCCAAAGGCCTATAGATGTCATTGACATTGTTGGGAAAAATGAATAAACGCTGTTTTGTCATTGTTATACTTTGTTTTCATTGTTGTTTTGTTGGACTATGTTTGAACACTGACCAAAAGACAACACAGTGCAGTGGTTCACTTTACCTTCTTGATCTTGACAGTGCATGGCTTGTTCATAAAAAAGAGATTGGGGAGAGAACTCAGAGCCCAGCTTTAATATAGGAAAATTTCGCATGACATTTGTTCAAATTGGAAAAAGTTCTGAAACAAAATTTAAGAATGTTGATATGCAAAAAACTTGTTGGACATTCCGTCTATTTTACAAGTATAGATCTCTCTCATAAAGTCCCGGAGCCAGGGTAAGGTAAATTGACAGAATTTGTAATGGGTTGATATTGAGATGTTGTCCCGATGATTAGTTTCACTTTCAAAGACAATTTGATTTTGGACTTGGTCTGAAGTCGCCACTGTCGGTGACATGATTGGCAACCCTGACCTATTCTCCATCGGCTTCAATCTGTTTAGGCCTACCAATTTCAGACGGAAGAATTTGATCGCCGATGCGACAACTTGGTTTCACTTCACAAATGTATAAACTTTCTCAAATTTGTTGCCCAAACTGGCCCAAGCCCTTAATACAGAATGTTTTGTAGTAAATCTGTTTTTCTAATGAATAGTAACCTGTGTCTGTCTGTCATTTGGGCGAGGTTTAACGGTTTTCTCTCTTAACAATTATACGTATGTAAAACAACGATGAGAATAATGTTCTTTCAAATATTCCATCATATATCCTTTTATTCATTAGCCAGATAAAGTATAACTGATAAAACAATACTTTTTACTAAAATAAAAAGAATACTTTAGAATCTCCAATGTTGTGATCAATTTATTTAAAAGTATGTTATTGATCGATTAAATTCACAAGTAAAGTACTAATCAAACAGACTACCAATCAAGAAATCATGACTGCGTTATTTTCCGAGATTTGTCTTCTACTTTCACTTTGCAATGACTTTTGTATTGAGATCTAGAATTTTTGTAACTAGAGATTAATAGGCCCTTATAGAATGATGCATCCGATAGACGCGCATCATTAAAAAATATGCGTCCCCAGCAAATTTTATGCGTACAGGACGCAGGACGCAGAGGTAGATTAATAACTGGAATTCAAAATTTTAAATAGATATTGAAAATGGAAGAAAATTTTATTTGGGAACACAGTCTTAATCAATTAAGAAACATAAAATCTTTAACTTGCATAAAGAATTTTACTCTAAAAGGATACTAGGTTTTGAAATTTGACATTAATTTGAGGTGTCTTGAAATTAAAGGTCGGCCATCTTTTTTCTCGTTGTTTCGTGGATTCTGATTAGACCTAAATTTCTTTCAAATAAATTATATAAACAAACAACAGAATCACAGAAGAGCAAATGTAAATAGACTTACCATAATTATTGTAATAAACGCTCGGGCGTTTATTAGAAACATAGTCAATGGAAAAGTAGGGGATGGGCATTTATTAGAGTTATTCTAATTTTGTTGGTCAAAATTTGCAAACCATGTGTAAATTCATACACTTGAAGTTCAGCAAGTCGAATCTGGCACAGTTTTGTTACATTCGGTACTGCAAAATACAACTTTTAGATGAAATTTCTTCATTGCCAACATATTGAGGGCAGGACATCCTCTTTTTCAATGCTTTTGGAATTGATCTTTGGTTATGACTTACATCATTTCAATCCGGAATCAGGGGATGGGCGTTTATTAGAATCATCCCTTTTTGCTAAAATTGTGCTTGAAACAAGCAGATTTTCGGCAAAGATCTGGCGGATGGGCGTTTATTAGAATAATTACGATACATCAATTGGGGCACAGCAATGGTTGAAAAAGACAATTTTCTTTGAAGGCATTGCTATCAAACTATACCCTTATTGCAAGACTTTTGTTTCGAAGCGAGAAGCTGTTCATGAATATAAATTAATAGGTTTTTATTAACCCTTTCACAAACGACAAAATTTTAGGGTGATCCACTTCAAAAACTGTCACAAAAGACAAAATTCATGTTGATAATGATAGGTTTTGTGTATGATATAGCTCAGAAAATATTGAGGCAAAAGGAGAAACTGCTGGTTATCAGCAGTTTCTGCTTTTGTTTCAATGTTTTCCAAAACCCATTCTCTTAGGGACGTCAAAACCAGGGCCCGTATTCACCAACGCATTCTAAATTTTAGAATTAGACTAAATCTAAAGAATTTGCTAAATTGGGAGTCTAATTCTAAAGTACGTATTCACCAACCCGTTCTAAATCTAAATCTTTAGAAAATTCTTTAGATTTTCAAGTCTACCACCTGCCGTGCTAAAGTACGTTTCTTGGATGAAAAAATGGCCGCCGTTCACCGCTTCAAGGCTTGTTACATGCTTAAAATCGACAAAGGAATCCAAAAACAAAACAATTGTCCATCTAAAACTTAATCTTATACAAAAATTCGGCGAGATAGCACTTTTTGAAGATATTTGAATGCGCAAATCGTAACACGACAGGCTCAAAAGGTCAGCCGGTAAGAAAAGTGCCATTCTTGTAGGCTAAACATGACAGATTGTCTGACGCAAAATCTTTCACTTGTCATTGGCAAAACAAACATGTTAGCCTACATTTCATTAATCAAATACATGTATTGTCAGAGAGAAATCAAAGAGAAATCAGCTCAAACAATAAAGAATGCAACTCAACTTTACAACTTTCGTTCTTAATTCAGTAACAGTTTATCTAGGTTAGTGTCCAACGTGTAAATAGTTTTAAAAACTAGTTCAGACAGTGTTCTAGGTTGTAAGTCTGTATAGACACAGATTCATTAATCATAATTTGATTAATTATAATACAATCTAGGAGAGTAAAGTTGTAAAACCTTTTTTCATTTGCAAAATGTCAGTGTATATAGCTGATCTTTTTAAAAAAATGATTTTTTTGATTAATAAGAAAGTTTTTCAATGTAATATGATTAACTACATGTGTTATAAGACATTTTGAGATATATCAGAGTGCAAATACCAAATATAATACGTGTAATAACGAAAAAAAAGAAAAGTGTTGAAAAAACGCGAAATACTAAAGAAGAATTCCGGAAGTGGAAACATACAACGAGGGAAAACAAACAGAAAGGGCCAATAGAAGCTAAGATTAGCTTATGCACCTGGTGCAATAGGCCTCTACCAACTATATGAACTATATGAACTTACAACTAGCTCTGAACCTTGGCCGGTGTGTTTTTGTGTGCACATGAGCGAGTGTGGGTTGGGATCGGAAGCCCGAAGGGTCCGTTTGAACAAAGAACAAAATTAACTTGAAACAGAGAAAAAGGTCTTGTTTGGGAAAGGGTTAAAATTCTGTCAGCAGAACCCACTTTTTGACATTTTAACATCAGCAAAATATTTTTTGTGTGAAGACTTATCATTTTCACATATTTTGAACATACAGAATAACTGCACGAGCGGTATTTCTATGTCCACGAAATCAATGAAAATCCACGAATCAACGAGAAACTGGCATATATAAGAAAGTACATTGCCAATTTGGAGAACACTATGAGACAAAAGGAGAAAATGCTAGTTATCACCATTTTATTCTTTGCTCATGTTTTCCCAAACCTTTTCTACTATGGACTTCAAAGCCATATCTAGGTTGGGAAAGGGTTAAATTTGATTATGTCGTTTTTGAAAAAAGTTTTGAAATGAACCAGTTCATTTTTTTGCCTTTGAAGAAAGGGTTGTACAAATAAGGAAGTTCAAATAACAGAACAGTCATGGTTACACTGCAGACACAGTGAGAGTCTAGAGCAAGAGATTAGATGGGGTAAAGGCATTCTAAATTTGTTATAAATCACAAATTCAAATACTATGTTGTGGATACTCATTTAAATCGTTTTAATGAGACAATGCTAATGAGTATCCGCTACATAGGATTTGATGAACAATAAATGATGTTTTTTATTTTTAACCCTTTCCCAAACAAGACCTGGTTTTGACGTCCCCTATGACCATCAGTTTCTCCTTTTGCCTCAACATTTTCTGTGCTATATTGTACAAAAATCCAATCTCCAACCCCCCACCCCCCCTTCCCCCCCGCTTACCTGCAGCTTCAAGATGCTCTGTTATGAATCGTCATCTGTCACATGACAGGGTAGAATACACATAACCCTTTCCCATACAGCAAAAATTTCGGGTGATCCATTTCAAAAACTACCAAAAAAGACAAAATGGATGTTATTAAAGATAGGATTTGTGTAAAATATGGCATAGAAAATATTGAGACAAAAGGAGAAACTGCTGGTTATCAGCAGTTTCTTCTTTTGTGTCAATGTTTTCCCAAGCCTTTTCTATTAGGGACATCAAAACCAGGCCTTGTTTGGGAAAGGGTTAAAGATTTCTCGATGTATATGATTGTCACAAACAATTTCTTCATTTTCCTCAATGTTTTCCAAAGCCTTTGACTTTTAGGGTGTCAAAAGGCGTCAGTGTGGGGGAATGGGTCTATTCTTTGTATGCTGTTCACATCAATTTAAGGCCGCTGCCTTAGCGCAGGTGGTAGCGCATCTGACCCTCATACGAGAGGTCCCGGGTTCGATACCCGGCCGCGGCTAATACCCTTTCTGACAAAATTGTCACCCACCAATGGGTTTGAAATCGTTAGCCTAAGTGGGTGAGCAGCTGGAGGCTCAGTAAGGGTGTTGTGGTAGTACTGGTTTGAGAAACAACAGGAATCCATGGGTAGGTGCTCCAGCCGCCGCGATATGACCCTGGTAGTTGAAAACGGCGTAAAACCCCAATAAACTCAAATTCACATCAGTTTACTGTTAAAACTAAAGATTTGGGAAGCAGTATAGACAAAGATTAGCCTTCACAGATGTGCAGGCTGATCTTAGCCATCTCAGCCTGCTTTCTACTCCATTATTTTGGCAAAAACCTGAGCTAATATTATTAGTCTACGGACTTTAAATCCTACGATGACTCCTGATGGCATTCTTTGTTAATGCTCGGCATCCATGCTAGAATTGTTCCTTAGACTATTACAAACAAGATAGGGGTGGATGCCCAGCGTGATTTTTCGATTTAAGGTCACAGTGAGGTCAAAGGTCAATGAGTGCAAAAATCAAGAAAAATGGCTTATAATTAAAGCAGAATTATTTGCGTTCACACAAAATGAAAGCAATTTAAACGAAATCAAATAAATTGAATCAGGAATGGACTGAGGCTCACCCAGGGCCTATATTGTCATTTTCAAACATTATTTTACCATATTTATGTTAAAAAACGCTCAGGTCAATAACAAAATAAAGCACAATACTTAATGAAATTCATATTGAACTTGAATAAAGGCTTTAGTTCTTTTATTACACACAAATAATCCAAGACATTCTTGTAACCAAAGGTAGCAATGCTAGAAATATTCTAGACTAATTCAAACAATGTTCGGAACCTGCTTAGTGTCTCTTTCGAATTCCAGGTCAGAAGGTTACGTTCAAACGTGCGAAACTGGCAAATAGCTTTAGCAGATAAATGCAAAAATCATGCTCTTGATGATGCAAGCATCAAACTTGGCACACGCATCTATAAAACCATGTAGCTAAATAAAAACCAACTAGCCATTCAAAGAGTATAGATGGCCGCCATTTTTCAAGATGGCCGCCATTGACGTATTAAAGATACCGCTTTTACCATAAACGCTAATATAATTGGCCCATTTTTGTCCTTTTCACAACAAAATGAGTGTTTCCAAACATGAGAAAACAGAATTTTATAATTTTTTGTACCTGAAAATTACAAGATGGCCAATATTTTCCAAGATGGCAGCCATTGACGGGTGGGAAATACCGTTTTTACTATAAAACTTGATATCATTGGCCGCTTTCTTTTATAACAAAATGTATGTTTTTAAACACAAGATAATATAATTTGAAAATGTTTTGTGCATAAAATTACTATTTCCTATATTTTGAAAAATACTTTTTGGCAAAAAATAGAAAAATCATCAACCCGGAGGCAGTAATAAAATTCGTGCAGACAAAACGCAATCTTTTAAACTAAGACCCTTTTAATTTCTAGTAATGGTTATGGTGAAATATTTCTCAATGGGAAGTGTTATACTTAATACCAGTTCTACGTTTCCTTTCATTTTGGTCAGAAATAATGTGATGTAAGCCTGGTGCATAGATTACCTAACATTGGTCTCTTTAAATTGTAGCGTGAATAGCTCACCACTCTGATTTCTTGGAGCGTCAGCATTTACATCTGCATAATCCAGTGCAGCGTAGGCTTAACCTATAGCACCAATCTTTGCATGACTTCTTGTACCCACAACAATTGACGAAAGTTAATCCAAAACCATACAACATGCTATGAGATTATTCATCGCTTCCTTTCCTATTTAGGAAGGCTCATTACTTCCATTTTGGGGAAAGTTATTTGACCGCAGGTGTATCCTACTTGGTAAAAAATATACCTTTCCAAAGCTGCGCTTGTTGGGGATTACGCATCATATAGTTTTGCTGGCAGACATGAATAAAAGAGAAGAACTAGGCCCCTTGTCCTATAACCGTAAAGCTGAAACAATATCACAGCCAGTGAAAGCATGAAAGACTCTTTCTTTCCCCCCAAAAAAACCTAGTGCATTGTATGTAGGGACGTTTAGCATAAGTTTATAATCATAAACGAAAGCTTCTCAATACCAATATCATTTAGTCTTTTAAATGCATTGGTTATTATTATAAGGACGTCTGTGCAGCTGACTTTGATTATCAAACATGTATTTGCTCATGATTACAAGGCGCAATTTCCCCAAGACTGGCTACCTATAACCCTTTCTTCCCCTTTTACAATGACAATATTTTGCTGACACATCTGAACAATCTTCAACCTGAAAGGTGTTGAAATCAGTCTTGTTGTCATTGTCTAAATAAAATATATGTCATACTTAAGATGGAATGCATTTGTCAGTCACTCTGTATTTGATGTCTAGACCATGCTTTGACCTTTGTTTCAGCATTTAGGCCTGCGTATCTTTGTACATCGACAAACCAAATCAGTTAGCCTGTAAAAGCCCATGAAGGTTTGGCACATTCGGCTGCATCTTTATCACAGCTGATCCATCAACTATGATAGCAAAGACTTTTGGTTTTGTATCTGCAGCTGTAATTTTGGTTCCTAGAACTGAGGCAAGCTGGAACTTAGCACTGCTGTGAAGTATTGAGTTCCAACCAAGCACAACCGGAGAATTCAAAGAATTAGCTTCCTCGTGATTTGCAAGCTATAAACAAGCTCGAGAAAGACTTACAATTTTACTTTTAAATCCTAAATTGCTTTTGACCACAGGGAGTTAATTCTGGCCCCGGTTTCTCGAAAAAACTTAATTATGTTCTCATGCTCAAATCTGAACGTCTTGCTCAAATTGCACGAAATCCACGTGAACTTCAATTGAATACCAATCAACGTTGATTGGTATTGAATAGAAGTTGAGCATGAACTCATAAGAATATACTTAAGTTTTTTCGAGAAACCGGGGCCTGGTTTACATTACCCAAAAGAAGTCAAGTAGTGACTAATATTATCTTCAGGTAAAGAGTGAACAAATCAGGATATTCTTGTTAAAAAGGATTCCCCATATCATTCATGACATCGTCAGCGTGTACCTTTCCAAAATTGCTGAAGGGTTGCTGTTTACCCCAAAATGTGTGTTCATGATATCTAAAAATTCCATTTAAGGCTAGTCATAGTGAAATAGATTTGCTCAGATTGAAAGAACTGAAAGACAGCTGAGTACTTTGGATGTTCTAAAGATAAAATGCCTCTAAGATGAACAGATATCCCAGTTTGATTATCTTCAAAAAGAAACTGTAAGAGGAGTTGAGCACCCCAGAAATTGCTAACGGACAAAAGAACATACAGATGGAGGATTAGACACTAATTCCATGACATTATTCGACCATTCGGGTGTATTTAGATGAAATTGTTGAGTCTTATCTTGAGGCGCTTGTCGTATCAGGGCTTAATAGAAAGATTTGTGTCATCATTTTTCATTGATTGTATTGTCGTAATAGTTATATGTACCTTTAACTCTTTCCCAAACAACAAAATCTTATGGTGCTCCCATTTGGAAGCTTCTGAAGCCGACAAAACGAATCTTAATGAATACTGGAATGTGTTTGTGTATCATATAGTCAGCATTTTCTTCTTTTGTCTAAATGTTTTCCCAAGCTCTTTCTACTAGGGACATCAAAACAAGGTTTCATTTGGAAAAGAGTTTATGTACTTGTACAGACAACTTGATATCTTGACTGGTCTTGTTTCAAGATTATGCTTCTAGCAGAAAATCATTTACAAATATTATTTTATACTATATTAATATGCAAGGGAGGTAATGTTGAACATTTTTTGTCAAATATTTCCTTAAGTATGCATTAGTTCAAAATTCAAAACCGCACAAAATGCTTATGTTTGTTTTCGGAATGGAAATGTAACACAGTTTAGGAATTACTGGCATTTTTAAACTTTCGCATCTGGCTCTTTGGTGCTAATGAGAGGTTGGATACCTTAAGAGCTATACGCCTATCAGCCTCTACAATAGCACTGCTACAACCACAAGAATGTAAGTGAGTACCAATAGACTTCAGAGCAACCATTTCAATAGGAAGACTACAAAGATAACAACAAAATTGCATTCACCGTTCTGTTCTGACCACTGCCATGGAACCAAGATATATGTTAATTAGGGCAAAATTTAACGATATAACAAACGTTTTGGACGAGATGCAACTTCTGCGACCATTCCTGAACAGGAACATATTGTCATTTCAAGTGCAGACGTTATGAAGTAGGATAAGCATAGCATGCCATGAGTATTAGACTCATTAAATAGCATTTGGGACACTTACCGATCTTCTAAATTGAATGGAATTTTGTTACACCGACAAGTGAACCTGTAGTAGATTTCGCTGCATTACTCAGAACCGTGGTTAAATAGAGATATACCACGGTAGAACTCGGATTATTCCTTAGATATACAATACAAGTGTACACAGGACCTTACAAAATGTAGAGGACACAATTGCAAATTAAGAAATGCTTATGACTGAGGCATCGTGGCAAATACAGTTAAAAAAAAAGACTGAAACCGTCAGAAATATTCAGAGATATACCGTTTTTAGCTTTGGAAAGTATATTTTTCCATCCCATAATAGTCAAAATATTCACAAAAAGTCATCTTTTCAATAAAGTAATGTCTCTGATGTAGTTTTCAGCAAATTTAGCACAATTAGAAGTGACAATCAATCATTTAAAGCAGTTAAAAATGTCTCAATGACTATTTAAACATGAAATTGCACCCATTTGACCTTTGACCTTGCTGTGACCTTAATTCGAAGTTTCAGGCTGGGCATCCACCCTAGGAGGTTTTGTCATACCCCAAAGAATATTATTAGCATGGATGCCGAGCATTAACAAAAAATGCCATCAAAACCATTTTCTAGAGCTCGTACGAATTAAAGTCCGTAGACTATATTGAGATGTCTCTTGAATTGGTAGTTTGTTTGAAACAAACTTTGAAGCCAATAGTACTAGGGTTAAGATGGGTCTGATTCAAATGTTACTGGAAAGTTAAAATAGAACATCTACTTGTTATAGCATAAGAATCCTTGATTGAAGAGGAAAAAGTTGGATGACCACTGTCTAAAATGATTAACCCATTACCAGATGGAAAATATTAAGACTTGATCAAATTCAAAGATGTTGCAGAGTGAATGGAATTGAAACTGTATCGGTCTTTTTTGGTAGAAAACATTGGGGGAAATGAAGAAATTGTTTGTTACAAGCAATTTCTTCATTTTCCACAATACTTTCTAAAGCCATTATCTTGTAGGGAGTCAAAAAACGTCTTTGTGTGGTAATGGGTTAATTTTACGCAGTCTACTTGCTGTTTGAAAATGGATTGATATAGAAAGCAGGGTTCGACACTAAGGGGAGTCCGCGAGTCCGAGACTCCCTAAAAATTGGTGGGACTCCCTGATTTTCAACTAATGGAGTCCGGCTGACTCTGCCGAAGAATTATAAGCAAAATGATAAGTAAGCTGGTAGCTCTAGATAACAGGATCTAGTATCCTGAATTTATGTTTAGTATTCTATGCAGACATGAGAATGACATTGACTAGTTAACATGCATGCAACATAAAATATTTGCTACTTTTTCGGACTCCTTTATTTTCTACTGTAGACCCTGAGCTAGAAACATGTTTGCTCCCCCCCAGAGGGAATTTTGTAGACATGTTTTTTCTTAAAGTATATTATCTTACAAACATTTTGAGCGTTGTTTGCACTCTGGCCGTTGGGGCTTTTGGCTGTAACCCTTATCTAAAACCCTTAACCCTATCATTTTTTTCATAAAAAATTACATTACTTATTTGGTCATATTTTCATCAAATATTGACCTACATATGTCAAAGTGGTATCAAAGGAAAGCCTATGACTTGCTCTTCATTTTGAAGTTATTTTATGCAAATTAGCTCATTTGCATATGCATGAATATTAATGATTTCCCTTAAAATTTGCATTTTTGGGCGAAAATTTGATAAATAACTTCTAAAACAAGGCATTTCTGTCCAGGGGGAATTTTGTAAACATGGTTTATCTTAAAGTATATTTTATTAGAAACATTTTAAGCCTTGTTTGCACTCTGGCGGTTGGGGCTTTTCGCCGTAACCCTTATCCAAACCCTTAACCCTACCAAATTGTTCATTTAAATTTTGAAAATGACTTTAGTCATATCTTGATTGAATATTGACACACAGGTGTCAGAATGGTATCAAATGAAAGCTTATGACTTGCTCTTTCATTTTCAGTTATGTTATGCAAAAAAGCTCATTTGCATATTCATGAATATTAATGATTTTTCCTAAAATTGCGATTTTCGACAAAAATGTGGTAAATACTTTCCAAAATGAGGCGTTTTTGTGCAGGGGAATTATGTAAACATAGCAAATCTTACAGAAAATTATACAAGAGACATTTTGAGCGATGTTTGCACTTTGACCGTCGGGGCTTTTGGCCAAAACCCTTATCTAAACCCTTAACCCTTTAAATTATTCAATCATTTAAAAAAGTTTTTGGTCATATCTTGGTTGAATATTGACTTATAGATGTTATAATGGTATCAAATGAAAGCTTATGACTTGCTCAATAATTTGCTATAAATCTTATGCAAATTAGCTCATTTGCATATTCATGAATATTAATGATTTTAGTTAAAATTGTGACCTTTTTGCTAATATTTGGTAAATAGTTTCAAAAACATTGTGTTTCTGTTCCGTGGGAATCATGTAAACATGGTTTATCTTAAAGAACATTTTATTAGAAACATTTTGAGAGAGATTTGCACTCCGGGGCTTGGGGCCTTTGGTCATAATCCTTATCCAAACCCTTAACCCTATAAAATTGTTCACTCAAATTTTCAAAACATGCTTGGTCATATCTTGATTGAATATTGACCTACTGATGTAAGAATGGTATCAAATGAAAGCCAATGACGTATTCTTTAATATGCAGATATTTTATGCAAATTAGCTCATTTGCATAAGCATGCATATTAATGATTTGTCTAAAATTTTGATTGTTTTGCAAGGTTTTTTATTTTAAATACGTACGAAAAGGTCTGATTGTTTCTTTCTCGTGAGTTTTCAACCATTTAATATCCATGTTCAATCTTTTAACAACATCTAAGCCTTGTTTGAAATCTATTTGATGTTTTGTTTGGAAGTAACAGCAATTTTAAAGTGTGCAGCCCATTATATTTTGTTCCTATAAATCTTATTTTCAATGTATGTATTTAGTTTCCATTTGATCTTTTTAATTTTTATTGTTTTAAGTGCAAATAAGTTAAATTGATTTCTTTTATTGTATTAGTTCTTGCTTATATCTAGTTTAGTTGACAGAATGTTATCCTTTGTAAAACTGCTACATGAATCCAAAATTGACGCAAAATAGGACTTTAAACATAAACATTTTATCATATGCCATAGAATGATACAAAATGGGGAACTTTATTCTAATACACATGTAAAATTAATCATTCCAATTATTTTTTTAAGTTTTATGGATGAACAGAGATCCTGGAATGTAGACAAATTGCATACATATAGCAAAATAACATTGTTTAGCAATTATCAAGGCCTTACTTTTGCCATTCACATGGAGAAAACAGCATGGTTTTTCTCCATCTGGAGAGCACTTCCTTATGTTTTCCTCATAGACAAGTCAATTTGTTGGCCTTAAGTGTATTTGATATGTGGCTGACAGATCAGGGATACTGGTGTTACCATTACTTTATGCTCTATTAAGGCATTTTCAATTCAGATAAATTAAGCTTGGGGTGCCATATGTAAAGCCTATGTATCAGATACATAAAATCAAGAGATGTACGCGATGTATTTAGCTAGAGTACGGACAATTACTGGTTGTTATCAAAAGATTATTGCATTTATTACGATGCATTTATTTATCTGTATCAGATCAGAACAGATGTAAACTGATCCAGACTACCGACAGCCCATGCTGAATGTATATTCATATTCTTCCTTATCTACACATATTTCTTATATGTGCTTTCAGCATAGTACCACCTCACAATAAATTGAAAATAGTTCCCTTGCGATACACAATCTCTTTCAATATGGCATATCGTCGTTGTAAATGCAAAACCTCGTATCTCGGTTTTTGGAAAATTTTAAAGGGGATGGAAAAAAGTGTAATTACTTTTCTCAAACTGAAATGTTTTACTTGAAATTTGGATATGTTGTTCACAAATAATGTATCATTAATATTGATCACTAAAAATATCTCAAAACCCTGGAGAATTGTCTTAACTGGGCACACAAGTTTGTACTTTGAAAATTATAGGAATCGACATACGAGGTTTTGCATTTACACCGACGATATGTTTTCCAGGATGGCATTCGATGGCCATAGATATCTTCAGATCAATATTTTCCTGATATTTAAATGCTACAACTATGCTACCAGGTTTAGATCAGCATGTGAAATTCCATATTAAGACACTTACTTATTGCACTGTTCTAGAACAATTTGACCAAAAATGATTCACATCACACTTGGTGGCAATCTTGGAATTACTCAAACTGTGGGAGTTGGGCAAGTTTATCATGATGGAAACCGACATAGATCAATTACTAAACATAACAGGGTTACTATGTACATAACATAACAGGATTACTATATAACATATAGCACTGTCAAATCGAATACATTTTATGGATTTTCCACAATAAATGTGTTTTTGTCCCAAACATTTAAGAATCAATAGTATTTATGAGTATGTAAATGAGCAAATCGGGATGAAGTAATTAAAAAATATACAAGCAATTCACTAGCTTTCATTTGATACCATTTTGACGTTTGTAGATCAATATTTAATCAAGATATGACCAAATACGTTTTGAAAATTTGAATAAACAATCTGATAGGGTTGAGGGTTTAGATAAGGGGTTTGGGGAAAAGACCCAAATGCCACAGTGTGAACATTGCTTAAAGTGTTATTCATGTAATGTTCTTTAAGATAAATTATGTTTGCATAATGCCTTTGAACAGAAACACCTTGTTTTTGATAGTATTTAACACATTTCCGCCGAAAAATCACAATTTTAAGGAAATTCATTAATGTATATGGCAATGCAACTGAACTAATATGCATGAAAAATAATAGCACTTGGAAGAGCCAGTCATAAGCTTTAATTTGATACCATTCCGATACCAGTAGGTCAATACATAATCAAGATATGACCAAAAACGTTTTGAAAATTTGAATGAACAATTTGATGAGGTTAAGGGTTTAGATAAGGGTCACCGCCAAAAGCCCCCATCGCCAGAGTGCAAACATTACTCAAAATCTTTCTTATAAACTGTTCTTTAATTTAAACCATGTTTACATGATTCCCCCTGAGAAGAAACACAATGTTTTTGAAAGTGTTTACCAAATATTCGGAAAAAAGGTCACAGTTTTAAGTAATGTCATTAATATTCATAAATATGCAAATGAGCTAATTTGCATAAAATTTATAGCACATTATTAAGCAAATCATAAGCTTTCATTTGATACCATTTTAACATCTGTAGGTAAATATTCATCCAAGATATGACCAAAAACATTTTGAAATGAATGAACAATTTTATAGGGTTAAGGGTTTAGATAAGGGATTTGGCCAAAAGCCCAAATGGTCAAAGTGCAAACATCGCTCAAAATGTTTCTTATATAATTTTCTTGAAGATTTACTATGTTTACATAATTCCCCTGCACAAAAATGCTCTGTTTTGGATAGTATTTACCACATTTTTGTCGAAAATCGCAATTTTAGGGAAAATCATTAATATTCATGAATATGCAAATGAGCTAATTTGCATAACATAACTGAAAATGAAAGAGCAAGTCATAAGCTTTCATTTGATACCATTTTGACACCTGTGTGTCAATATTCAATTAAGATATGACCAAATTCATTTTCAAAATTTAAATGAACAATTTGGTAGGGTTAAGGGTTTGGATAAGGGTTACGGCGAAAAGCCCCAACCGCCAGAGTGCAAACATTGCTCAAAATGTTTTTTATAAAATATACTTTAAGATAAACCATGATTACAAAATTCCCCCTGGACAGAAACGCCTTCATTTGGAAAGTATTAACCAAATTTTCATCAAAAATTAGCAATTTTAAGGAAAATCATTAATATTCATGAATATGCAAATGAGCTAATTTGCATATAATAACTACAAATTGAAGAGAAAGTCATAAGCTTTCATTTGATACCATTTTGACATATGTAGATTTAAAATTCAATCAAGATATGACCAAATAATTGTCTGTATATTTAAATGAAAAAATTGAAAGGGTTAAGGGTTTTAGATAAGGGTTACAGCCAAAAGCCCCAACGGCCAAAGTGCAAACAACGCTCATCTTGTAGCATTTGTTATAAGCTTTCAGAAAATCATACCCTTCAAAATTCCCTCTGGGGGGGGGGGGGGGAGCAGGGGTTATTGGTGGCTCAAGGTCTACTGGACTCCCCAAGTTCTCTTGATGGGAGTCCAGCGGACTCCTTGGTTGGGAAAGTTAGTGTCTAACCCTGGAAAGTTTTGAATTTCATTCTTGTGTTTTCTCCCACAAAAGACCAATTCATTTTGAAACTGTCCCTCGCAACATCTTTATATTTGGACTAGGCCAAAATTTTGCCGTCTGGTTTGTTTCATAAAAGGTTAGGAGAAAGTTTGTCCCTGTTTTATCACTATGACTCACCATAAATGTTAAACCTTTCCCTAAAAAGACTGGGCTTTAACACCCATTATCAATAAAGCTTAGTAAAAAATATGTGGGCAAACAATTTTGCCTCAATATTTTCTGTTCTATTTACATTCACGAACATCTTCTTCATTTGACATCAATTATTTTGTCATCTGCAAATCTTGTCAAATTGGATCAATCTAAAATGTTGCTGTTTTGCAAAAGGTTAAAGGGCATATGATTAAACAAGTAATGTTTTAATTTAGAATGTTTGTCATACTATGCACAGCGGGGAATCACTTGACACAACAATTTCAGAAAATCATCAATAGTTGGGGTAGATCTTTTGAAATCGGCTGATGAAAAAAGTTATTGATGACAAACCCAACTTTTGACAAGATTTTACTTAAAAGAATTTATTATGATTTTTCAATTCTCATACTTTCAGTATGATACTATTGTTAGTTAGAAAAAAAGAACACCCATTCTATCTGACATAGTAAATCAAGGTTTACTTCTGCAATTAAAGGGTTTTGTCTTTTGCATACACTTACAGTTTTCCTATCAAACATGTTTTCTTGCTTGAAAATGGGTTAAGGTTATATTATGTAATTGTATCAAAACCATGTTTTTCTACAGTGAAAATACATTATCTCAATGAAAATTGAATTAACTTATGCAATCAAGTAGCATTTGCTTAATTGAAAATGTGCATGTAGTTAATTGAATGCTGCAGACACATGTACATATAGATATTTGGAGAAATAAAGGCTGAATTCAGCAAAAATTGTTTGGGCATTGATCTAACCCTGTCCCAATCGTGACTTCATGGGTTTTCAAGTTCCTAACAGGAAAGTACATTAAAAGAACTTGTACTATAACAATCATTTTGTGCAAAGGTCAATTTGAGATTTTTCGTCTTTCATAATGATTAAAACTCTCCCAATTAAGAAATGGTTTTGACAGCCAAAGAATAAAGGACTTTTGAAAACATTGAGACAAAAGAATAAATTGCTTATAGTTAGAATTTTCTTCTTTTACTTCAACGTTTTCTGTGCTTTACGCAGCAGAATTAATCTTGATCAACTTTCATCATGTTACACACTGTGGCTTTGAAATTGGAACAGTGTATTTTCTTGCTGTTTTGGAAAAGGTAAAACAATGATTGTGTACAAAGGTTTGTTCCTCACTAATAATGATTAATTTGAGTAGATTATACATGTAGACTGCTGATCTCAGATGCACTCACTACAAATTACTCAGTCTAGTCCTTTCTCTCTATTCTTTATGAAAATGAACCTGGATCTGGAAAAACAAAATAATCATAAAGATATTTTTCACTATCTAAATCGATAAGGCCTTTTAACTCTTTCCCAAATAGTAAAATTTTAGGGTAATCCGCTTCAAAAACTTCAAAAAGTGACAAAATGGAAATTATTAAAGATAGAATTTGTGTAAAATAATTATGGTATAGAAAATATTGAGACAAAAGAAGAAACTGCTGGTTATCAGCAGTTTCTTCTTTTGTTTCAATGTATTCCAAGCCTTTTCTATTAAGGACGTCAAAACCAGGTCTTGTTTGGGAAAGGGTTAAAACAACTGATAGAAGCACTTACATTGAGGCAAAAGACGAAAATGCAGAAAACCTACATTTTCTCCCTTTGCCTCAATATTTTCTCTGCTAAATTATTGTTCACAAATCAACATCTATTTTGTCATCTGCAGCATATTAATTAACCCTTTCCCAAACAAGACCTGGTTTTGATGTCCCTGATAGAATTAGCTTTGGAAAACATTGAGGCAAAAGGATAAAATGCTGATAATCAGCATTTTCTCCTTTTGCATCAATATTTTCTGTGCTATAATTTACACAAATTTTATCCTTATCAACATCCATTTTATCGTCAGCAGCAGCTTTCAAAACAGACAACCCTGAAATTTTGTCATTTGGGAAAGGGTTAAAATAGGACAAGCCGAAAATTTGGCCAGTTATACTACTACTTATTCCCAAATACTGAATGGTTTATGGCACACCTCAATGAAATATCTTGTGAAAAAATTGAGACAAAAGAAGAAAATGTTTTATAAACAGTATTTTGCTGATTTTCAACAAAAAACATGTAAATGCTGCTTAAAACAAGCTGCAGTTATATATGTTTTTTGTTGAAAAGTGACAATTTTCTCCTTTAAATTTGTCTCAATATTTTCTGAGCTACACATTTTCTACTTTTGATTTCAACTAGATCTATTGTGCCATGTGCAACTGCTTTGAAATTGATACTGTACAAATTTTTGCTGTTTAACCCTTTACCAAACAACAAGCTTTTAGGGTGATCCACTTCAAAAACTGCCGCATATGACAAAATGGAAGTTATTGAAGATATGATTTGTGTAAAATATGGCACAGAAAATATTGAAACAAAAGGAGAAACTGCTGATTATCAGCAGTTTCTTTTGTTTCAATGTTTTCCCAGACCTTATCTATTAGGGACGTCAAAACCAGGTCTTGTTTGGAAAAGGGACCTTAAGAAACTAGGTCTAATGATACATAATTCAAAGGGAGGTAATTGTGAGTTGACTAAATTACTGCTAAGTAAAGATTCCTAACTCGTGACTCACAACCGTCAGTTTATTGGGCTATGCTATACTTTGCTCTATCTAACTATACAGTATATACATAGAGCTTTTTTGTCCTCGAGTGATCTCCATGGTTTATACAGGTAAGACCAGACTTTTAGCCTTTATACCATTTCTACCAGGGCTAATTAGAGAAACAGGGCTGATGAGTAAAATGCTTGCTTTACATCTAGACATATAGCTCTTTTGATGTGATGGAGGGAAAAGTTTTACTTATGTGATCGTTAAGAGGGGTTTGTTATTTCATGTGTCCAATGAAGTTTTTTTTATTTTTATCTAGAAGTTTTTAAGTTTTGTGCTACTTGGAAACTTTGTTGGAGTTTGTAAAATATTGTGTTGTTTGATGGAAATATAAAGATTGTTTGAAGTTGATATGGTTGAGTGCTTGTAGGTGAGTGTACATGTACCATGACTCATCATAGTCGTTAAACCTTTACCATTAATACCATCTATAGATTAACCCTTTCCCAGACAAGACCTGGCCCCAGTTTCTCGAAAAAAAACTTGAGTATATTCTCATGCTCAAATCTGAGCACCGTGCTCAAATCGCACGAAATCCATTTGAACTTCAATTGAATACCCTTCAACATTGAAGAGTATCCCTTTGAAGTTGAGCATGTTCTCATGAGAAAATACTTAAGTTTTTTCGAGAAACCGGGGCCTGGTCCTGGTTTTTCGAAAAAACTTAAGTATATTCTCATTTGAACATGCTCAACTTCAAAGGGATACTCTCCAACGTTGAAGGGTGTTCGATTGAAGTTCACATGGATTTCGTGTGATTTGAGCACGGTGCTCAGATTTGAGCATGAGAACGTTTTTAAGTTTTTTCGAGAAACCGGGGGTTTTGACATCCCCTTTAGGAAAGGCCTTAGAAAACATTGAGACAAAAGAAGAATTGCTGAAAATCAGCAATTTCTTCTTTTGTCTCAATATTTTTTAAGCTTCATTATACACAAATCCTATCAATTTCTACATCAATTTTGTCATCTGTAGCAGCTTTTGCATAGGAGCAATCTGAATATTTGCTGTTTGGAAAATTTAAGGTTAACCCTTACAAACAGCAAATTAGCGAACAATTTTGTGCAGTTAATCCTGACGTAATTTCGGACAAACAATATAATTTTATATTCTTTGTTATAAAATCTCGTAACTACGGCTTGACTTGATTTGTAGTTATGAGATTTTATAACAACACCGATGGTTTTTCAATACATACCCAGCAGGCAAAAGACGTCACACAGACGTCTTTTTTTGGTTGAATAGTGGTCACGACGTCATATAACCAAATATCGACCAGAAAAAGACGTCTGTTTCCAGACGTAAAAAAGACGTCCTAATAAGACGTTTTTATGACGTCTTTTTCGGGGTGTGGTCGCGACTTCAACGTGAACACAACGTCTCTCCACAGACTTAATTTCAACGTCATCTTAATTACGTCTAAGGGACCTAGATTTATTGACTAAATTCCAATAATGATGTTTTGTAAACACTTTTTTCCTATTGGAAACTTTTAAAGTTACATGATACTTACTCCGTAACAGTATCTATTGTGCACTCTTTGTCTACAAATCAACACAAGTGTTCTGCATGGCTGCTTGGACCTGACGTCCCTTACAGAAATGAAAACTGTCCCAGCAAACATGCTTATATGGGTCCTATATGGGATGTGTATGGGTAAGCCCATGTGGGTAGGCCCATATTGGACCCAAATAGGACCTATGTAGGTAAGCCCATGTGGGTTTGATCATAAGGGACCCAGATTGGTCCCATATTCCCAGCATATGGGCTGTGTCTGGGCAAGCCCATATGGGTATGCCCATATAGGACCTATGTGGGAAAGCCCATGTTGTTTGGACAATAAGGGTCCCAGTTACAATAATTGACTTGCGCCCATTCAAGTACAACAGAATAATTATGTATACATAAGCATATCTAAAATATCCATAATCTGAATATGTAGCCTATAGAATTATAAGTTTTCAATTTAAATGACGATCTTATTTATATCCATCAAAATTAATGACCATCAAATCAATACAAATTGAAAAACAAGAGCCGTCATAGACGGATTATGCTCCCCGAATAAGTGTTTGTCACAAAATAAAAATCATCATACATTAAGCCCCCTTTTCCTATGACAGATTTTTTGTACACACATTATTTAAACAATATGGTCTAGAACATCTCAATTATCACAACAGTACAAAATTTCATTAAATTCTACCCATTGGATGAAGAGAAATTGGAGAAAATCTAATTTTTACGTTAAGGCCCCTTTTTCCATGACGCAGCCTCAAATCAACAAACGGAGGAAAAGGTCCCTAGGGATTATCCCTGGAAGTTCACATGTGAAGTTTGGTTGAATTTGGTCCAAGGGTTGCTGAGATATGGCTGTGGACGGACGGACGGACAAATTATCATACATTAAGTCCCCTTTTCCTATGACAGATTTTTTGTACACACATTATTTATAGAATATGGTCTAGAACATCTCATTTATCACAAAAGTACAAACTTTCATTAAATTCTGCCCATTGGATGAAGAGAAATTGGAGAAAATCTAATTTTTACATTAAGGCCCCTTTTTCCGTGACGCAGCCTCAAATCAACAAACGGAGAAAAGGGTCTCTAGGGATTATCCCTGGGAGTTCACATGTGAAGTTTGGTTGAATTTGGTCCAAGGGTTGCTGAGATATGGCTGTGGACGGACGGACGGACGGACGGACGGACACACGGACGGACAGCCGGACGGACGGACGGACGGACGGACAGCATGGCGACTATATGCTCCCCCGAAATTTTTTCGGGGAGCATAACAACAACATTAGATTCAGCAAGACAAGTAAGGCAACATCAATAAGACATGTCTAATCCTTTCTCGAACAAAACCTGGTTTTGACTTCTCTAATAGAAAGGTAGGCATAAATTGCAAAAAAAACCATAGGCCTAGAGATATTAGCAAAAGTTGATAATAGGCAATTTCTTCTTTTGCATAAGTTTTTTCTGCGCTATATTGTACAGAAGTACATTCTTTGTCAATATCGTTTTTTAAACATGGGCTTCATGTTGGATCATCCGAATTATTTTGTCGTTTTAACGGCGTTTAAACTGTAATTAGTCTGTTCAAATCACTAACATAATCTTATCAATTAGTGTGTTACAGTATATTAAAGGGAAATAATTAAAAATGTTGACAATAAATCATGTTTTTACAAAGCGTTTATGTAAAGAAAGCATTTGGCTTAATAATCCTATATGATTCTGTTAAAAAAAATTAAATTGTGTACACATTTTCAAAAAAAGATAGAAATAAATCTAGACATAAAATTATATCAAGAAAACATATAGATAGTTATAGAAAGCCTCGAAAATGTTATGACAGTTAAGACCAAATTCCTAGGTATCAAACCGTAGAAAATGTGTCAAGGTCGTCAGACAAACCTGGCGAGACCTTTAGCCTCAATGATGGGGAATAATTACCCCTACTGAGCGAGAAGCTCTGGAAGGTTTTCATCTTCGATCAACACCAAACGAAAGCCTATAGAAAAAGTGGTCGGTTGTACGTTGAAAAGACGTCTTTTAGAGACGTTGGGAAAACGTCTTTTTCTAGTTGAATTTGACATAAGGAAAGACGTCTTTTTCAGACGTCTTTTCAACGTCATTAAGTGACATTGTTCAGACGTCTTTTCAACATCATTAAGTGACGTCTTTTCAACGTCACTTAATGACGTGGAAAAGACGTCGGGAAAAGACGTCTTTCCTTATATCAAATTCAACCAGAAAAAGACGTCTTCCTGACGTCTCTAAAAGACGTCATTTCAACGTAAAAACGACCACTTTTGCCAGCTGGGTAATGGTAAACACGGTCTATTTTTCGAACAAAGTTCTTTGCCATTTTCAACTGTTCCAATTTTACAAAGTTGCTGAAGACAACAAAATAAATGATGTCAAAAGGTTGAAATGTGTTTGTTAATAGCCCTGAAGATAATAAGGCAAAAGGGGAAATGCTGGTCAACAGCATTTTCTTCTTTTGCTTCAATGTTTTCGCAAGTTAACCTTACACCTAATAATGTTTGGTTTCTGTCTTCGATATGGTCATAAAGGCTTAAGCCATGGAAAACCTTTAAGAAAAAGTTGGGTTGCAACCGAAGGTGCGGGATTTGTCATTTTGTTTTTGGAAATCAATGTGGAAAATGTAGAAATTGCTTATGGCAAGCAATTTCTTCATTTCTCACATTGTTTTCTACCCAGGAAACCATAAATTGTAAGTACGCTATTCACTGGAAATTGTCATCTCCAACAAATTTTGCTGTTTGATAATGAATTGATCAGACAAATAAACAGATAAAGAGGCCTATTCAGATAAAATTATCCCTCATAACATAATAAAATTTACTAATCATGCATAAGCCCTATTTTTAAATTCCCCTTTCAACTGTACTTTTGCTTTTCCACTACTGTGAATGTTCAATAAATAAAGTAATTTACAGAGTTATTTTTCAAGGGCGGATCCAAATTTTTTTTCCAAGGGGGAGGGGGGGGGGATGTGGGTCCAAGCCCAAGAATTTTTCCCAGGTCCAAGGGGTCAAAGCCCAAATTATGGTTTAAAATGTAGTAAATATGTAACGCTACACTAAATATATACAGTCAAAATTTAATTTTCGGCCAATGCCAGGGTGTCCGGACCCCCGACCCCCCCCCCCTCTAGATCCGCCCATGTTGATCAGGTTGAAAGGGATTAAAAACAAGGGGCAGGACAGAATAACATACATGTATCGGTATTTCATGTTGTAAGGTAAATTATTAGTTAGTCAGAAATAATGTGAGAAGTAAAGAATTCTCCTTTTGTAGCTAGTAATAGACAAAAAGTAGTTCGTAATCATTCTGTGCTGGATCTTTTGATATTTGTAAACAAGGCCTATATAAAAAGCAATATCTAAACATAGAAAGACAGGAAAATTGCCTTTTTAGCGAGCCGGGACTTTATGTCCGGGGAGCTAATGTCACAGCCCTAGTGTCAGCGTCTGCGTCCCGTCCCGTCCCGTCGCGTCTTCACTTGAAAAACTTTAACCTGGTCTATATCTCAGATACTATTAGAGATACAGCCTTGATATTTCACACATGGATACTACCCGCCAAGACCTTTCATTTGTGACCATGTCCTTTGACCTTGTGACCTTGACCTTGGAGTTTGACCTACTTTAAAAAAACTTTAACCTGGCCTATATCTCATGCACTATTACAGATAGAGCTTTGATATTTCACATATGGATACCTCATGCAATGACCTTGACCTTGAGACCATGACCTTTGACCTAGTGACCTTGACCTTTGACCTTGGACTCTTTTTTGTAACAAGCCTTCGTATAGGCGAGCTATGTTGTCCGCAAACAACTCTTGTTTGGCTAAGCCACACCCAGAAAGGTGAAAAATAATGAAGAATTTACATGTTCAGCATAAAAATATAATTATGAAAATAATTATGTCCCTTCAGAAGAAAATGGGGGTACATGGTTTTGCAATTGTTGGTTAGTCGGATGGTCCTTCGGCCCAGAGACAACACTTGTCTAGAGCAAAACTCAAAAATAGTATGCAAGATAGAATCATGAAAGGTGGATAGATCTCATTAAAGGAGAAGTGTAGTGCACAAGAACCATAACTCTGCCAATAATATGCATGAAGTTATTTCCCTTTGTTGATTTTCCCTTTTACTTTTTAATCCAGAGCATAACTCAAAAGGTATGCTAAGTGCAAACATGAAAATTTATATGTGGATAAATCTCATTATCATAGGGAAGTGCAGTGAACAAGAATTGATTTTCATATTTCATAAATTATATACCATTTGACTGCAAGCCTTCAGTTGTTAGGGTGCATACATGTTTTACAAACATCTCTTGTTTAACTAAACATTCCCATTCCAACCAGTTTTGACAAAGACCTTAAGGATTAAGATGATTAAAAGATAATATTATCTAGAGTCTTATCCCAATTAGGTGATTTGAATCATTTAGGGGTATCCCCTTGTCTTATTTCACAATAACACCATTTTAGGTTAAACCCCTTTCGTCATGTGGATATTTAAAAGAGACCGGAATATTTTTACAATTCACTGAATTTAGAAATAAGAAAGTAAGTGATAAATTTTAGTAACCCATTCCCACACAATGACTCTTTTTGACTCCCCATGGCCCACAAGGTAATGGCCTTGGAAAAAATGATAGAAAAAGATGAAATTGCACTGTTTGGGATAAGATTAATTATATATTGTTTGATATAGCTCACAATAAATGACCTGGCAGAGCAGGCCATGCTAATCGATAGAGATGCTTGGCCAGGTCATTTATTGTGAGCTATAGCTATTTTCATACCAACAAAAGAAGTACATATACTAAAAAAATGTGATTGAACCATTTTGATGCCTGTTCCTCTGTAGTTGAAATGTTATGGTTTAAAATCCAACCTGGTTGCATAAATAATGGGCGGGGGTTAGCATGTTGTCACATTTATGGTTAATTAATATGGCTCTTTGGTTCAACATCAAAACTATAGACTGAGCTTTAATGACCTGAGAGGGGATGATACATACTGCATGATACAGACTACCAAAACATGCATCTACCGGTATATAACCCTTTCTCAAACAATGAAATTTAAAGGTAGTATTCCTCAAAGGCTGCTGCAGAAGACAAAATTTAAGAATCATGTAGCTCAGAAAATAATGACACCAAAGAAGAAAATGCTGGTCACCAGCATTTTCTTCTTTTGTCTAAATGTATTGCCAAACCCGTCTTATTAGGGCTGTCAAAAACATGACTTCTTTAGCACGGTGGAGATTTTGCATTGATGGGATGGATAACGAATACGGACAAAATAATCTCGATTCTGGTAAGATATTTTGCAATAACTTCCTTATTTGTGCGTCAATCTTCAAAAGGTTTGTTGCATATACCCCACCTTACCAAGCTCTTTTATCGGATATATGACATATTAGATAACTCAAGGTAATTTTTCCAAAATATTGTCCTAACCGACCAGAAAGCTAAATGCTAATGACTACGGCCAAATTAACCATGCTTCAGGTAAGAATTTGTTCAATAACTTTCTTATTTCTGCGTCAATTTTCATATGGTTTGTTGCATGTACTCCGTCTTACCGAGCCCTTCTCTCAGATGTATTACTTATCTGGAAACTCCTTGTACTTTTCTCAAAAACAGATCCCAACTGACAAGAAAAAGGGCCTGAATTTTTTGTCGTTTTCTGGTCGGTTGGGATCAATTTTTGGAAAAAGTACAAAGATTCTACAAACAAGTAATATATACTAGTCAAAACTTCTAACTGGCCACTTTAAAAACAAAGATATTTTTTTTCTGTGGTGATTGGATTTTCATGAAATTTGCTATGTGAATTTTTAAGCAACTTTCCAGATGATTTTGGCGAAAAGTTACTGTTGCTTTATTGAATTTAAAGCGCAACATAAGAAAAGCTCAAAAAGCTCTAAATTCACACAGAGCTCAAAATATTGTCAATGCAGTGATTTTTGTTTCATGAATCGTTAGCTGCGACATAGAATAAGAAAAAAATTGAAAATGTTTGACAATTGTGCGCGGCATATGGCCCTAGAAGAAAATGATAGAGCTTATGTATGTAGAAAAACGGTTCCTAGAAACAACACCTAAAACACGTTTTTCTTCAAAAATGCTTAAAATATAGACTTGTAATTCCCTTTTAGCTACAAAATGTAGGATATGTGAAAAAATCAGTTTGATGCATCGTTTTTCCACACCAGACCGTATTTAAGCATATTCGCTAGATAAAATGTTTTGCTGGTTGAATTTTAACACCATTTTATCATGCCACCTATTCTTTCTGTTTCACCTATAGTCAAAGGTCACACAGAATTGACAATGTTTTCCAATTTTTTTCTTGGTCTGGCTTGCAGCTAACGATTTGTGGACTTTGATTTGTTGAAAGTGTAATATCCCGAGCTCTATTAAGATTTAGAGCTTTTTGAGCTTTTCCTTTATTACACATCCAAATTTGATAATAATTGGTAAATTATCCTGGAAAACTACGTACATTATGCTTAAAAATTCACATATCAAATTTCATTAAAATGTAATGACTTTTAAGAAAGTTATCGTCATTTTTAAAGTGGCCGGTTAGGACTTTTGGTCAGTATATCTGAGGAAAGAGCTCAGTAATACGGGGTACATGCAACAAACCGCTTGAAAAATGACGCAGAAATAAGAATAAAGAGGATAACTTTGTTATTAGCTCTAGATCAGACTGTAAACCTATGAGGAAGAGTAGTTGGTGGCTCGGTAATGAAGTTGTGTCAGTATTCCTGTTAGTTGCCTGGTGCTGCAGCTTTCAAATTGTACCAGTAAGAAATTTTGTTTGATTTGGGAGAGGATTAAAACCCTGTTGTCAGACATGCATTTTGCAAGCAAGCAGGAGATAGGAAGACATGTATGATGTTGGTAATAAAAGTTTATTAATTTGTGGTTGTAAATTAGACTGGATGACATTGGTGTAAATCGTGATGTTAGACAGGAAGGGTTGTCGACAACTGTTATCTTCAAAATGGTTTTGTTGCAAACTTGTGATTTTGCAGACTCATTTAGATCTAATCCTTTCCCTAATGGCAAAATCGTGGACCATCCATTTTTAAATGAGTTTCACGTGACAAAATATATGTTAGTAAAAGTAGAAAATGTGTATGATTCGGTACAGAAAATATTGAAGGAATTAACAGAGAATCTTCTTTTCTCCCCAAAGTGTTTATGATTTTTTTTTGACTTTTGAATAGAAGTCGGGCATTCTTTGGAAAAAGGGTTGAAAGCTTTCACTCGATAAATCTGAAATAGTGCTGCATTTGCAAAGAAAATAGATAAGATCAGATTGCACAGAGGACTTACGTTACGAAATATTTTAGCTT
Source organism: Fragum sueziense (assembly GCA_963680895.1). Classification (NCBI taxonomy): domain Eukaryota; kingdom Metazoa; phylum Mollusca; class Bivalvia; order Cardiida; family Cardiidae; genus Fragum; species Fragum sueziense. The sequence continues at coordinate 27,893,409 of OY804595.1, read as the reverse complement.
GAAGCTTTGAGTTTACAAACATCATTTCCAATTTTAACTCACTCTGCACTGATTCCCATAGTTTCTTCGAACATTAAAGCAAAAGTATTTTTCTTTGCTTTCGCTCAAATTTTTAGCTCCATTATTGTCATGGCGCTGTGTCCGTCATCCGTGCATCCATCCGTCCGTCCTGCTGTCAACTTTTTCTTTAAAAATCTTCTCCTCAGAAACTACTGGATGGATTTCAATCAAACTTAACAGGAATGATCCTTAGGTGGTCCTCTATCATATTCCTTCAATTAGTTCTGATTGAACCAGAAAGTCTGGAGTTATCTGCCCTTGTTTTCACTCTAACAGCCAAACCCACTCTAATAAAGACAAAGCTTGGTAACCAATAGATCTTATATGAATGTATTTTCAGCTTTCTTGTTTCTTTGTAATAACAAACAACAAGTATTGACAAATCTAGTCAAAACTTGGACTTGATATTGCAAGAAATTCAGGTTTGATTAGCCATTTGCATTAATTTTGGAATAGGGTATTTCCCTGAATCTATTTTTAGCTCAAAATCTATTTTTAGAAATATGAAATATTTTGGAGTAATTAATGGTCTGTTAATTTAGATCTGTTTGGAAGAAGCAAAATTTTAATTGCTAGTGTCATCCTAAGTTGGAATGTTCTCCCATTTCTTTTTACCCTTTCTCAAATGGCAAACATATAGTTTTACTTTCTTTGCTTCAAGAACCAAACATTGTGAACAATTTAGTTGTGTAACTTTCTTTTTGCTCTATTAAACACAAACATTGAACAATCTAATCAAAACTTGGATTAAATATTTCATGAAATTCAGGCCTGTGGAGCGACTCAAGATCTTCAGGTCTTCTAGTTGAAGAATGAGAATGAGTTAGAACAGGGAGTGGCCCTCTCAAATGCGCATAATTATGGTACAATTTATCATGTCAAAATGCATTGAGTATAAGCTGAGAAATTTAACAAACCAATTATTACCTTGAAGAAGACTTTTTTCAGTGTGAACGTTTCCCAAAAGTCACATGGGTTTTCCACAGTAATTAATAGCAGTATTGATAAAAAGTTGTTACAAATGTTAAAGGAAAAGAGAAAAATATGAATAGCATATACAGTCAAACCTCGATCTCTCGGGCACGGGCCTCTTCGAACACCGCAGAAAATTCGAAATAGAATCTCGGTCCCGACACAATTTGTTCTTTATTCCTTATTTTCAAGCGCGGATAACTCGCACACCTCAAGATCGAACTTTCGAACACGTTTTCCGGTCCCGTGCGTTGATTTACTATATATATCACCACATAAAGTCGAACAAAGGGTTTTCCAATAAATCTACCTGGCTTCTATTGTTTGTTTTCGCCGGGTAATCTCTTTTTGACAGCTTCTTGTTTATCAATTAAACATGTGCGTAACTATCACTTGTCTGTCATGAAAAATACACGTCTTTAATTACCATTTATTGGTTTTAATTGTATCGTGATTGGGTCTTAATTGCGAGCTTTAATTGATTGGGTCTTCATTCTGATTTCGTAAACGTCGTAACTACAGCTTAGCCGAGCTGCACTTACAGCATTCACAAACGTAGGCAGATAGATCGTATACCGAAGGAGGTTTGTAGAGAATTTGCTTTTATTATCACGCATGTACAGTATTGTGAAAGATAAATAAGATGAAAATTTAATCTTTGTTATTAAAGATGTCCGTAGTTACATGAATAAAGATATCTTCTCACAATTTTTTGTTCGTCGTGCGAGTATTCCATATGCGTTTAAAAGTACCAAAAGTCTGATATAACCTATTTTCGGACGGAACGCATTTCCCCTTCTATACGACGTCGTCATGTCGAATTTTGGATGAGTCGAACTTCCGATATCTCGAACAAATTAAGGAGTCCCGTTGGTGTTCGAGAAACTGAAGTTTGACTGTATCTTTGAAATGAAATTCGCTGCTAATTTCCTGATACCAATTTCATCAAAAACGTTTTAAAACATACATGTATTTTGCCAAGTTATGCTCAATTCAAATATTTTATTGAAAATCGGCCTCCAGCCTTTTCAATTACATAAACACATATACAAAGTCTTTGTACAACCAGTGACAACAATAGACAGTTAACAATACAAATTCAATTTGACGCATGTAAAGTAATTGTAAGTCAAGTTGATGATATAATATTTTGGATATTCAGGAAATGACATATGATTTTCTTTTTTTCGTAGGCGTGATAAATGTACATTGCAATATTTCTAACTTCTGTTTCGCTTTTCCTAGTCATAATTATTTTAAATTTGTATAATGATGGAGGATTGAAATACTTTTCCTTGATATAAGTACATCTAAGGTCAAAATAAATTGGACACACTAGCAGAAAATGATACATATCTTCAATTTGACTTTTACAATGAAAACAAAATCGTTGTTCAGCACTTATATTGTTATAGCGACCCTGCTCCATGGCAAGTTGTAAAGATCCTGTTCTGAAACAAGCAAGCGCCTTACGAAATTTATAAATATTTAATATATCAAGATAAGACTCATACTCGAAGGTACTTTTAAAATCTCTGTATAGAATTAGTTTAGACTGACTGCAGCACCTATCTCTCCATATCTGCAGGTACTGGTCAGACAGCCGCTGCAGATATTGAGAGATAAAATGCTTGCTGTTTTGCACCGATTGGTTTTCCCAAACATATCCAAATCCATTTTCATACAAATTTTTCCTAAGTTTTGATGCCCAGTTTTCGTGACCAAGAGAATCATATAATTTGAGCATATTGTAGCATTTTTTAACATATCTATGATCAGGCATACTTAATATTGATAACCAGTATTTAAGAACTCTTTTACATGTGTAGATATATAATGGAAATCTTCCGCACTCTCCCATGACTGCTGCATCAGGTGTATTCACTGGAACATTCAAAAACCTTTTACATGCATATTTATGAACAATTTCAACACAGTCAAAATTTTGTAACCCCCAAATTTCGGAACCATAAAACAAAATAGGAGCTATCTTAGTGTCAAAGATTTTGAAAAAAGTTTTACCATATATAGGCATTAACGTTTTCATAGAAGAAAATAGGCTCAATAGCGCACTCTTAGCTTTCAATGAATTATTTTCTGCCATTTTAAAGGTTGACAGGCTCGGAGTAAAAAGAACTCCAATATAAGTAAAACAATTGACACATTCGATAACATTATTTGAATAATACCATTTATCTGTATTTGACAGCCTACCCCCGTTTCTAAAAACAACAACTTTAGTTTTAGAAACATTAACCTCCAGTTTCCAGTTATTACAATATGTGTACAACAAATTCAATTGCTTTTGGAGACCAATACGAGTGTCAGAAAGAAGTGCAATATCATCGGCAAACATCAACATGAAAATTTCTATGAGCTCCGGATTTATCTGAATGCCTCTTATGCAATTGTTAGTTTAAATGTTCCATAGAACTTTGGTAAATCAAGAAATTTTGATGAAACTGGCCCCTGATAATCTTGTTCGGATTGTAGAAGGGTAGAAAATATTTGATATGAAATATTTGGGTCTTGTTTACTGGAGGAAGTGTTCTATAAATTGGGAGGTAATGAAAAACAAAGCAAATAATAACCATTAGTCATCATATTAATGTTTAATCCTTTAACCTAATTGAAGCTATAACCCTTAATAAATACATGTCTTGTCGGTGTTATTGCAAAACTTTGTAACTCCAGCTTAAATCAAGCTGGAGTTGCAAGATTTTGCAGTGACACAAACAATACATGGTACTAGTCAGAGAGTTTCTTTTTAACCCTTTCCAAAACAAGACCTTGTTTTGACGTCCCTATTTCAATGAGTTTAAGAAGAAATCGAGGCACAAGAAGAAAATGCTGATGATCAGCATTTTCTCCTTTTGCCTCAATATTTTCTATGCTAAATTATACACAAGTTCTATCTTTATTAGTATAAACTTTGTCATCTACAGTAGCTTTCAATTTTGGAACCCCTGGTTTTTAAGTCGCTTAGCGCTCGCGCTGCGACTTATTGGTGCCGTACGAGTTTTTCTGGACAGGTCAAATAAGGTCAAAGACGGACCTCTTAACTTCTTCTGTATTTCTGTTTTGAGACAAAGTAGATCTCTGATTTCTTGTCCACACTTTGATTTAATATTGAAATTCGACTTTCTACAATTTCTAAACTGACATGCCAAATAATCATTGTTGAACGAGGAAATTATACGTTTTATGTAGAACTACTTTTTTGGCGGAGAAAATATATCGCACGCAATAATTCTGTTTTCTGAGGTATATTGGTCTAAGGGAAATAACCAGGTTTAAATTAGACAGTTTTCATGAAAGAGTTACTTCCCTTAGATAGTCAATATTCAATACTGTATATCTTCGGCTATAAGTCAAGGAAAAAAACTATTCAGAATGTGGGGGAAATAGACATCGACTTTACACCCCAGTTACACATACGATGAGACTTAAATTGGTTCTTAATCGGTGAATTATTTCTCTCATGTGATCGGTTGTCATCGGTGTCAGAATTTCAGACTTAATGTGTAACAGGGTATCGGCGGTAAATGGCTTATTGATCGGTAAAATACAAAGTAGATCGGTTGTCCGTAGGCGACAAATAGCGGGCCAGTAGGAGCTTGGTCGGTGATGATCGCTTATTTACTTAATTTACCATCGGCTGTCGTCGCTTTTACAACGGTTGTCAATCGGGCAGTCGGTGATTGATCGGTGATTGATCGGTGTTCGACCAGAGGTCTATCGCTTTCCATCGGATACAACCGGTGATCCGTATGTGTTCACCGGTCAAAGATCGGTGATGTCGGCGATGAATAGCTGACAAATCTTTGTTCAGCAGACTGCCGTCGGTTTTTTCATTAAAATGATACATAAGCGATGAAAACCGATAAATTTTAGTTCAGTTCATGATATAATAATTGTTGGAAGGGCAATCCAGCAGTTTGGTCTATTTCTGAAACAGTAAGCTTTCTTAAACCTCGGACATGGCATTCACTTGGGCCCCCGAGGCGAAAATGGTCGCCACCACAGGAGACAAAGAAGATGGTAGACGAAGCAATGGCTAACGCCAAAAAAAGTCTTTAGTTTGGGCAATACAGCACTATCATAGCCGAACTCAGAGAGTGTGACATCAGTGCGTTCCAAAACTGAGGTAGAATCCCCATAATGCGCCATTTTGAATTCTAAGACAACAAAGGGACATGTAATAATTTTTCAGTTAAAATTTTTATATTCGTTATCTTGGACTGCAGCACAAACTCAGCTCGCAGAACAAGGACGAAAAGCATTTCATTCTATAAGACAGCTCCAAAAGTCATTCGGTTATTTTTCGCATTCTAATGATTTTAAACTGTTTGACAGCATGATAGCTCCTATTCTAACTTTCGGGGCTGAAATTTGGGGTACAACCTATAGTGAAGCTACGGAAAAAAACGCAATTAGAATTTTGCAGATATTTTATGGGTATTAATTCTACAAGTAATAATACATTGTAGTATGATTCTTGGCGATTGTGGGCGTCTTCCGATGTATGCTATATATTATATTACATGAAATGTATTAAATTTTGGTGTCATTTACTGCGTATGCCGACCAATAGAAATGCTTTAAATTGCTATTAAATGATTAAGTCATTTGATGAAACAAATAGATATACACGGGCAACCAAAGTAAAAAATATTTTGTTTAGGTATGGCTTTGGATACGTTTGAATCGCACAAGATATAGGGGACGAAAACCAATTTTTACGTATGTTTAAACAACGAGTGACGGACTGCGCGAGACAAGACTGGCACAACGACATTAACAATTCTACACGATGTGACATCTGCAAGCATTTTAAATCTGTTTTAGAGCCTGAAAAATATTTAATGTTTGGCATACCGTTTAAGCACAGAAAAGCATTAGCGCGTTTCCGATGTTCTAATAATAAATTAAACATTGAACTGGGAAGACATTTTGGTTTAAATAGAGGGGATTGAATTAGCATGCATTGTTCCGTATCAAGCGACATTGTTAAAACAGAAGATTAACCCTTTTCCAAACAGCAAAATTTTAGGGTTATCCACTTCAAAAACTGTCATAAATGATAAAATGGAAGTTATTTAAGATAGAATTTGTGTAAAATATGGCATAGAAAATATTGAGACAAAAGGAGAAACTGCTGGTTATCAGCAGTTTCTTCTTTTTTTCAATGTTTTCCCAAGCCCTTTCTATTAGGGACGTCAAAACCAGGTCTTGTTTGGGAAAGGGTTAATATCATGCAATCTTTGAGTGTGAACAATTTAAAGACACGAGGCTTAATTATTTATAAATTTGGTATAATGGTCGTAGGGATCGAGCAGCTTTCAACAGCTTATTTGGAAAATACTAATCCTACAACTGTTAAAATCACAGCAATTTATATAACGAAACTGATAGAGAAGATTGATTCTCGTTAAGGGGCAGTTGATTATAATGTACCGGTATCTGTTTGTTGTACTGTTGTACAAAATGTTGTATTTTGGGCAGGTGGCCTTTTTCTACAATAAAAAGTATCGTATTCATAAATAATGGATACTCGGCCGGAAAATACCTCATCTTTTCCCGTCGCTAATCGATATTTGTTAATCGGTTGTTTATCACTGACCGATCGGTGATATCGGTTATAAATAGCTTGTCAATCGCTTATTCGTTTGAAATTTTCACTGATCGAGAATTTTAAACAGTTTAAAAATCTCGATCGGTTAATTTTCACCGACGAAACTCATCTTTTCCAAATAGTTTGTGGTGAGTGACAAATCGTCTGCCAATCGGAGACGTCGGTTGTATATCGGTTTTGGTCGGTTCCGTCCTTACCTGGATAAAACAAACAACCGATCTATCACCGATTGTTATGTGTAACTGCCCCATCATGACTCGGCGACAATAAACATACGACAACGACGGAATACTCATTTGCTTGATTCTTTTTATAATAATAAATTCCATTTTAACAAGGTGTCTTGCTTGATATGCATCGTTCTGCCATTTCAAGCGTGTAATCTCTAAATTAACACACGACATAATTGTACACAACAAGCAGTCGTCACTTTTCTTCGAAAACCTCGTAACTGCATATTGTTTTAATCTGCAATTACTTGGTGATGACAATAGCTTAAAAAATCGTGTGATCAAATTTGCCGAAAATTCGAAAAACTGTGCGGCTGAGAGTGATTTCGGCATCAGTGGAAAGCTAGTGAGAGACTGGCGAAAAAACAAGACAAAGATCTGTGATTGTCCAAAATCGCAGAAATGGAGGGTTATTCGGATCAGTCTCTATGAGCCACAGGAAAATGATCTGAATGATTGGATTTTGGAGTTACGGGCGGGCAAGTGGCTATGTTGTAAGTAGGATCGGGATTCGCGTCAAGGCCCTTCAACTCGACAAGGACCAAAATACAAAATCCAGGGCGAGTTCAAAGCTTCTTCTGGGTAGTGTTGCAGGTTCATGAATATTTTAGTCAATACCGGGAAGACCAGAAAAAAAACATTTTATTACACACCTGGCCAGCTTATCAATGGGAAAACCTACGGGACCACATCAAAGAAACGAGACTTAACTACTCGGCTGGTTCCGTGATGTTGACGATCCCGAAATATGCAAGATGTGCATATCCGACGATTACTTTAAACAGGGTTTTACGTCGCCGGATTTACGGAAATGAAATTGTTGATTTGCAGGGTTGAATCTCGCGACCGGTAGGCGATCATAGACGGCACAAAAGCAGCTTTGCAAGTCACGGGCATTTTGTATGATACGGTTCCCCCGAAAGATCGCAGCTAAAACCTTACCTTCGTTTCAGATCAGAATAAATATTTCAGCCCACACGTTTTGATTTTTGTGTATGTATGGATAATCGTTAGCCCCAAAGTGTAATTCATGGATATTTACATTCATGTTCAATTTTCGTCATTTTGTTTACCCCAAAACAGAAATATTTTTAGACTGCTCCATTTTGAAAGCTGTTGCATGCATACGACATAACTTCTTAAAAAAGATTGAATTACATCATGGAAAGTATCTCGGGTGAACGGAGAAATGGCTAGTTATCGACAATTTCTTCTTTTCAATGTTTTCCAATCTTTTTGTTCCCATGATTGTTGTCGGAATCAAGTCTTGTTTGTGAAAGGATTTAAGAGAGAGGTTATATAGACGAACGTCGTTAAGTATTACTCTCCAAAGCCGATGTCTATTGATTAGATCATCAAAATACATTACTAATTACATATCATTTCATAAGAGGTAATGTACTGTACTTTGTTTTAAGAGAGTAGCAAGTATAAGCACGAGTCATGTAGATCTACATCTGCAAGAAATTTTCTTTTCACTAAATACACTGAAATAGTCTACCCTTTGAATTTCGTTCTTCTTTTGAAAACTCTTTATGAAATTAAACTGTCTCTTAAATCTATCTACTCTAAAATTTAAAAATGTAGAGGTCAACACTCTAATAAATATTCACTAAAATGTGACCGATTAAGGGAGAGACTCGGGGAGACTCGGGGTAAAGCTTCTTTTCTGACGATTGCCCTTTAAGTTCTAGATCTTTTATGAAGCAATGCTTGTAAAATTTATACAGATTGGTTGAAAAAGAGAATTGTCCCCGCCCATTCATTGACTTACTAGTTGATTGACATGCTTCTCAGATGAATAAGCACGTGATACAGTCGGATCCATTTTGTTAAAAAAAACAATATGACGTCTTGATGACGTAGCGTCTACTCAATCTGGGCTGGAATAGTGACTTCAAAAACACCGCCAACACCTGCTCAGTTATTTCGGAAACTGTTTCAAAATATGTTATTATTACCGGTGAATTTTTGGTTTGGATAATAGACTAACAGGTATCATTTTCTTCGTATCATCATGACATTATCGCTTGCCGACCAAAAACAAAATAACCTTCTAAACCTAGATGTATAATTTTCTACTTTACATCATAAAATCTGCATGAATTACCATTCAAATTAAATTGTCGAGCGTCCGTCGATTCAGTCGACGTTTCTGCGATTAAATTTCTTATCATTAATCACCGAATAATCAACGTGAAATAAAATAGTTTTTGTGAAGAGAGGGGAAGTTAATTCGTGAATAAACCATTATTGGAGGCTCAAATTATCGATTAATCACGACTTTAGGCTTGCCGCAATAAACAGTTCTAGAGATTATTCATTTCTGTGACTGTAAAATATTGCGTACCTAAATGGACCCCTGGCCAGGGCGTTTCCATAGACCCATCGGGGGCCCTGTGGTCCATGGCCCCCCAGCTGTAAAATTCAGTATTTTGAAAGTATCTAACTTTCACCCAGGGAGGACAAGTTTGATTTTGAGGGGTTTTTGAGGAATGCGTTATGAAGTATAGATCTATTTTATTCAATGAATTTCTGTGACATCTTCTGAAATTGGGAAATCTGAATAGAACAAAATGGGTAAATATTTCATTTAAAACATCGTTCTTACCCAGAATTTAGTTTAGTATCAATTCCAGTCAATTTATGGCACATGCAGCCAAAACATCGCAACTACAGATTAAAGGGGGACCTGCTAGGCTGTCGAAAATGGCACAAAAATTACAAACCAGATATAAACGTATGAAATTACAAACCTGAAGGGGTCCATTGTTAGCACTCATTGAGCTTTATCAAGTATAAAAATCCAAGTCAATGAATAATGTGCAGATCCGCATTTTATGCATTGTCCTTGGTTTTTGTTTTGTAACGGTTACACATGCCCAACCTTCAAAAAGCAATTGCGTCAGAGGTACGTCATCTGTGCTCAGCGAGATTCAACACACCGTACAACCGGCTGCGTCGTCAACGAAGACAGATTCGGCATCTGATGTCAGGTGCATGGTAGGTCAAATTAATTTACTTTTATGAATAAACGAAAGGATCTTTGGTATTCTATAGTTGATAAATACGTGTATAAATGTTCAGTGCTAACTGCTTCTACAAAATAAACCTTTCCACGCATCCCTCGCAAATAAGGTCACAGTCATCGACGCAGCCGGTTGTACAGTGTGTTAATACTGCTGGGGATGTGTCTCGTTGACCTTGACCTTGTCTCGTTTCGAAGTAAAAATAGAATCTGTAAACACGCTTGTAAAGGATTGATCTATAGCAAAGGAAAGATGGATATTCGCCGTGATTAAGGTTTTTATGCATTGCAAATTGTTTTTCCATGTACAAATATGAGTTCCCGAATAGTTCAGAAGCATAAAAACGTAGCATGGGCCCCTTTCAGAAATCTGTAATTACGACGTTTTTACTCCCAATCACTAATTAATTAAACACCCCAAAATTACCTACAAATTGGACCAATCTAACATTTTGAAAATAGATCTAGCTTCCACTGCTTTTCATATGTAGCATTCATTTTAACGATATAATTATCTATGGATTTGCTGTAGCCTATGGTATTATGAATTTGTATATATAGATATGGATGAAAAATAAAGCTGTGTTTCTCTGTAAATATTCTATAACTTGTTTTGTCTTTCATTTTATTATTGGTTTTTTTTTTCAATTTGTTTCTAAAGAATGTGATCTAATCACGAGTTCGGTCATCGTTTATAAACTTTATCGTCATTTTGACAAGATATATTTTGCGTACTTAAAATGGAGATCTAGGTCTTGTTTACATTGCATAAAACTTCATAGGTAAGAATTGATACTCTGTCAATCATATTTTTGGGTTTTTGCCCTTTGTTGATTTTCATATTTAATTGTTTGTCAAGAGCATTACTAAAAATTATGCGAGGTAGATTCGTGCAACTTCATAGGTGGATGGTGTCATTATGTAGAAGTGTATTGTACAAAAATATAACTCTGCTGATAATGTTCGTGGAGTTATTGCCAATTTTCCCTTTTCATTCTTGATGTAAATTAATACTACAATTGCACTACTTCAATTGTTAAAGGTTTACCCTTGTGGGGGCATACATACATTTCATTCAATACTTCAAAGCATTCTCTGATAGGATCATGAAAAGCAAATCTTGTTTTACAAATAATTCTGTTGTAGCGACTTTCAGGCCCTTCAGGGCTTTGATTTCCGTTTGGGAAAGGGTTAAAGATAATTTAGACCATTAAACTACATTGAGTGAGCTATCAAGGGCGTAGCGCCCATTACACATAATACGCACATGCATAATATACAAAAAAAATCGCGAATGGGTCGTAGGTTGCTTGGTATCGTTATTAGTGTCAATTTTGCCATTTTGTGTCCCAAAATGCACATAAAATGTACGAAAACAAGTCTTGCAAATCAAGTTTTTCTCGGGGGAGACCGGGCCGAACACCCTCAAGAGCGGGGATATACTCTCTCGTGCTCTTCCCCTCTAGGGCCTACAGTGCTCGTGCATATTACAAATAAATTTCTGGCTACGCCCATGCTATGGTCAAAATTCTTTGATATAGAACAATAACCTTTGATTATTCACTGTAAATATTATCTATAGGTGCCATTCCAGGGGTCTTTAGTTCGAACTGCGGCTCGGCCCATATCAATTCTGGCATTTGTCTCTCACCAATTCTTGTGAACCATCTATGTAAGAAGGCAGCTGGTGCTTGGATTAGATATTATAAGAAATATCAGGAATCTACGGTTAGGTGCTTCAGCTGCTGCGATATGACCATAGCAGTTGAAAGAGGCAATAAACCCCAAATAGACCCAAATAATGTCTCTTATAGAATACGCATGGGAAAAATTATGGAAGCAAAAGAGGAAAGTGCTGATATTTTTCTCCTTTTGCCTCAATGTTTTCTGTGCTATATTATTCACAATTCTTGCCTTAAGTAATATACATTTTTTTTGTCTGCAGCAGCTTTCAAATGGGGCTTAAGAAAATTTCTTCGGAGAAAAGGATGAAAAGTGAATTCCTTGTATCTATTTTGTGGTAAACAAGATACTAATGAGAATAATTTGTCTAATATAGTTGTTGTGGTCATCCAACATTGTTTATCTATGAGTATAACTCATCGGCTATAACTGTAGACTTGTATACAAACACTTTATATTCTGATTTTTTTCGGGAGAAAGGGCGGAGCCTAGTAAACGGTTATTACATTGAAGATTGAGGAGAAACAGCGTTTTCAATTAGCGGTAAATCGTCGGTGTTATTGCAATTTATTGTAACTGCAGCTTGAATCAATCTGTATTTACGAGGTTTTTAATTACACGTTTTACAATCGCACAGTCTTTCAATTTCGAAATGTTTTCATGCTCGTGCCGCACGTTTTTCCCTTATGTTAACCAAGGTATCGAGAAGTAAACTCGTCGAATAACCTTTTGGCTTAGCCACACCCTTTCAGTTGAATAAAAACGCAATATACTTCTTGTTGTTGATAAATGGCCCAACACAAACACTTCCTTTTTTGGGAATAAAAGAATTAGGACATTAATTCGCTCGTATAGCTCACGATAAATGGTTTGGTAAATGTTAAAACTATGTATTTGGTTTTTAGTATTTGTATACAAGTCTACAGTTATAACCGATAGACTATAGGAACGCAATGTTTAGTCCTTTTTCAGATCATGTCATAGATCTGCCAAGAAAAGTCATGAACGGCTTGTCACAATCTATTTTAGATCAATTATTGCTCAGGTCATTTATTGTGAGAGATACTTTAACCCATTACCAGTCACATTAACTCATTTTGATTCCTTGCAAGATACAAGCTTTAGAAAACATTGTGGAAAACGAAGAAATTGCTTGTGGCAAGCAATTTCTTCATTTTCTACAATGTTTTCTACCCAAATTTTCTACCCAAATGTTTTCTACCCGTAAATTTCGTCCACTCGAAATTGTTGTCTGCAACATCTTTGAATTTGAACAAGTCTAAAGTTTGCCGTTTTGTAATGGGTTAAACTTATGGGAAACAAGACAAAAATAAGATGACTCATAGTCCGTTTATTATATTATGGTACATGTTTACAAAGTGTACCAGAGCAAACAATAGAACACTGAATCTAATTTTGCATACAATGGTTCGAATCTTGAGGATGTCTCAAACCTGCAAGATTCTAACCATAACATGCAAATTTACAGTAGTTTGGAGTTTAATATTGTGTTGTTTACATGGGTGCCATTTATAAACATGCGCCTTAACCCTTTCCCAAACAAGACCTGGTTTTGACGTCCCTAATAGAAAAGGCTTAGGAAAACATTGCGACAAAAGGAGAAACTGCTGATAACCAGCAGTTTCTCCTTTTGTCTCAATATTTTCTATGCCATATTTTACCCAAATCCCATCTTTAATAACATCCATTTAGTCGATTGTGGCAGTTTTTGAGGTGGATCAACCTAAAATTTTGTTGTTTGGGAAATGGGTTAATTGATTTTCTTACTGTTTTCCTAGTAGGAATCAAATACATTTTGTCTCTGGTTGAAAAAAAATTGTCAAGGGCAATAACCCATTTTCTTTTGTCCTGTATTGATAAGTAGTGGCCTCCCTTGGAGAGAGCTAGACACAAGCTATAATATTATATTTAGAAAGTTTAGCCAGAAAAGCATTGATGAAGGCAAAAAAGTAAATATTTCTTGATGTTTGGTTGGGGTTTGCACAGGTTTCATTAAGAGGTGGGAGCTGGGGATTTCAAGTTGTAGTTAGGAGGGTTTTGAAGAAAAGTGACATATTATAGTTGTTCATTGCTAGGCTGCAAGCTAAGGTAAAGGTATTAAATACCTTGCCTTTTAATGAAGGGTAAACATTAAACAGATTTACTTTTAAAATGTTAAACCACTGAGTCATGCTCAACCCTGCATTCAAAATCAACATTACGATCAACCTTGGAGACATTATACGTTGTGAAAAATTGAAAACATATTTCGGTAATAATTCTGTTTTTTTTTTTTTATTTAATACATAACCAGATGGCAAATTCTTAGATGACCCTAAGTCAAAGATATTGCATTGCAGATGACAATTTCAAGAGAATAAAATTTAAAATATGATAAGTGATATTTTGTTATGAATGTCAAAACTCTGTTGGGAAAGAGTTAAGCCATAGAGTATAATGCATCAACATTAATCCAAAACATTTGCATACATAATGACCCAACTTTGGCAATGTTTCCTCTTAGACTCTCAACTAGCAGACTTTGACAGTGTGACTAAGGTAAGCCTTTGCAAAATTGAAAAATTCAGACTGCTCCAATATGAAGAGTTGCGGACGACAAAATAATTGATTTCAGAAAATAGATTATCAGCAAGTTATTCTTTTCTCTTAATGTTTTCCAAATCCTTCTCCATTTGGGATGTCAAATGAGAACCAGGTCTTGTTTGGAAAAGGGTTAAATATGGGAATAACAAAGTGACTTATCAATAGGCACTTCTATTCCTACAAGTGCCTTTTTGGAAAAACCCAAAGCAAGTCATAATGCCTTATCTTTATCAATTCTTTCTGGAACAAGACCTGGTTTTGACCACCAAAAAAGTTATAACTTCGGGAAATAGAAAAGGAAAGGAAGAAAAATTGTAATTGGCAGACATTTCCTCATTTTGAGTGCATGCTTTCTAAGGTTGAGTTGGAAGGTGCAGTCAGTTATGTTAATCTTCTTTGTCTCAATTTTCTGTCCAAAGCTTTGTATACTAGGTAGTAGGGACATTAGAAACTTAGGACAAGGGGTTAAGAGATCTTTGAAACATGACCTATTTATACGAGGGCTGTCCTAAAAGTTTTGGGACAAGTGCCATAACTTTTTTATTTATTAATATTTCCCATCAATTTTCGCACCTCTGATAGCTGCAATATTATTCTATTAAATGATAGTCTCATTTTAATATCGGTACATAGATGCACGAGAAAGCGTCTCCATAGTAACCATAGTGAGCGGGGCACCTTGACGTCGCCGCACAATAGGAATTATTACACACCAAATACGTATCGCAATTAACGCCTCTATACGTCTTTCACGTCGCAATAAATTATGGCGCGAATGTGTACGACATTAACGACGTCATTTCCTGTATTTACGGTGTAAACAAGTGACGTCTTTGAAAACACAGGCGTGAATTAAGTGCGAAATGAACCCGGAACAGCGATATTCAGTGAAATTTTGTGTTTTGATGGGGAAAAGTAGATCACAGACACTTTCGATGATACAATCTACCTATGGAGCGGCAGCAATGTCAAGAACATGCATTTATGAGTGGTATAACACCTTCAAAGACGATCCTACACGCCAACCTACCGATCTTCCTAGGACAGGGCTGGCCCAGTGTACTGTCAGGTAACGCACTCGAAATTGAAGCATTATTTAGATCTGACAGTAGATTAACTGTACGTGACATTGCTTTGAAAACTGGACTTGTATCCTCCTCCATTCATAGGATCATTAGACAGGAGCTTGGTATGGTAAAAGTATGTGCCAGATGGGTCCCGCGTGTGTTGTCCAGCCAGCAAATGCTGCAGCGAGTCGCCGACAGTACGGCTTTCCTAAAGCAGTACAGGGAACGCGGCGAAAGGTGCTTGGATTCCATTATTACGGTGGATGAGACCTGGGTCAGTCTACATGACCCGGAAACCAAACAGGACAGTTCAGTATGGAAAACTTCTTCTTCGCCGTCCCCGACAAAAGCCATGATGAAACCGTCTGCTAAGAAGATGATGTTTATTGTCTTTTTCGACACGAGGGGCGTCGTTCTTTGCCACGCAGTGCCGACCGGGAGGACTGTGACCGCACAGTATTACTCAAAGGTAGAGTTTGCATTTTATTCATTCTATATTAATATCATTGTAGATAATTTATAGAGAAACAGTACAGGTAGGTTTATACTAGTATTATAAAAATTATCTAATTATATATTGTATATGTACAATATGTTGCGTGCATACTTTGGACGAGCCCGTTATCTCATTGCAGGTGTTCCGACGTGATTTGGCCAGGACTGTACAGAAGAAGAGACCGGAGAAGGATGGCAAATTCTACCTTCATCATGACAACGCCACTCCTCATACCTCATCCTTCACCAAGAGCGTACTTGCTGAGAAAAAAATCCGCACCGTTGGTCACCCCCCCCCCCCCCCATACTCCCCAGACCTCGCGTCCTGCGATTTCTGGCTCTTCCCCACTATCAAGCGTGATTTGCGCGGACGTCGCTTCGACACGTCGATGATCTGCCGGTCGTTGTCAGGGAGAGCATTCGCAAAATACCGGCCGGAGACTTCAAAAACTGCTTCAAGTCATGGGTAGAACGACACCACAAGTGCATCCAACACGGGGAGAGTATTTCGAAAGATTTGAGCATTACAGACTATTAAAAAAGTATGTCTTGCGTTCTTCACAGGCAGGTGCCCCGCTCACGCCTACCTGACGTTACTATGGAGACGCTTCCTCGTGCATCTATGTACCGATATTGAAATGAGACTATCATTCAATAGAATAATATTGCAGCTATCTGTGGTGCGAAAATTAATAGGAAATATTAATAAATAAAAAAGTTATGTCACTTGTCCCGAAACTTTTAGGACAGCCCTCGTACATGACTTATAAATGATTATAAAATAGTGCTTTGGATTCCCATAGATAGGGCTCTTGAAAGCATTGAGGAAAAAGATGATAATGTGAATGATCAGCATTAAGCTGCTTAGCAGTATATGTTTGCTGTTCAGGACTCGATATCAGTAATTCCAAAGAGGACCTGGTTTTGATGTCTCTTATAGACAGGGGTTGAGAAAACACTGAAACAAAAGAAGAAAAGGCTAATAATCTGTGCAACTTTTTACAGAAATCATATCTTTTAATGACATCCATTTTGTCCTCTGCAGCAGCTTTCAAATTGGAGCATCCTTAAATTTTGCAGTTTGGGAAAGATTTTTAAGTTAGTACTGTTGATGTATTTCAGGGTCATGATGGCTCAGGTGGACATACACAAACACTCCGTCATAAGCTTGCTGTCGGCATTTGTGTCTGCCAGATTATCTTCTTAAAGACGTCCATGTACTGACAACAAAGGGTAGCTCTGCTTACAATGATTAACGCATTCCAACACAGTGATGCCTTTTGATGTCCCACAAGATAAAGACTTTGGAAAACATTGTGGAAAATGAAGAAACTGCTTGTGAAAAGCAATTTCTTCATTTCCCACAATGTTTTCTACTCATAATTTGCAAAAAAATGTTCAAATCATTCACTTGAAACTGTTGTCTGCAACATTTTTATACGCTCGTGGAAGACGGGACGTATTATGGGATCACCCGTGGCGTCTGGGCGTCCGTTGTCCGCCGTCCGGGCATCCGGCGGCGTCCACTTCTTTGTCCGGAGCATAACTCTGTCACCTTAAGTCCGATTGACTTTAAACTTGGCAGTTATATTCTTCTCATCATAACGGAGTGCAGTGCACAAGAACCATAACTCTACCTGGCTTATTTTTGAGTTATTGCCCTTTGTTGTTTTTCATACTTTCATCTTGTCCGGAGTATATCTCTAAAAGTATAATACCTAGGATCATGAAACTTCATGGGTGTATAGATCTCACCAAGGGGGAGTGCAGTGCACAAGAACCATAACTCTACCTGGCTTATTTTTTGAGTTATTGCCCTTTGTTGTTTTTCATACTTTAATCTTGTCCGGAGTATATCTCAAAAAGTATAATACCTAGGATCATGAAACTTCATGGGTGTATAGATCTCACCAAGGGGGAGTGCAGTGCACAAAAACCATAACTCTACCTGTCTTATTTTTTGAGTTATTGCCCTTTGTTGTTTTTATACTTGAATCTTGTCCGGAGTATATCTCTAAAAGTACAATAGCTAGGATCATGAAACTTCATGGGTGTATAGATCTCACTAAGGGGGAGTGCAGTGCACAAGAACCATAACTCTACCTGGCTTATTAGCTCACCTGAGCACGAAGTGCTCAAGGTGAGCTATTGTGGTCACTTTTTGTCCGTCGTCCGTCTGTCCGTCTGTCCGTCTGTCCGTCTGTCCGTCCGTCCGTCCACAATTTCGTGTTAACACTCTAGCATCTACAAATATAAGCCAATCTTGACCAAACCTGGTCAAAACATGTATGACCATAAGATCTCGGATGAGTTCGATTATGGGTCAGATCTAACCAGAAAGTCCGGAGTTATCTGCCCTTGAATGCGAAAAATAGCTAGTTTTGACATTGTTTACACTCTAGTATCTACAATTATTGATCAATCAAGACAAAACTTTGACACAATGTTGGTGACCATAAGATCTCAGATGAATTCGATTTTCAGTTTGATCGTACAAGAAGGTCTTGAGTTATGTGCCCTTGAAATTGACAAAATTGCCATTTTCGACTGTTTTCGACTTTGTTTACACTCTAACATCTACAAATATTGACCAATCAAAACAAAACTTTGAGACAATGTTAGGGATCATAAGATCTTGTATGAGTTTGATTTTCAGATTGATCGGATCAATAAGTCATGAGTTATACGCCCTTGAATTTAACAAAATTGCTGTTTTCGACTGTTTTTGACTTTATTTACACTCTAGCATTTACAATTATTGACCAATCTAGACAAAACTTTGACACAATGTTAAGGCCTATACAATCTCAAATGAGTCCGACTTTCAGACTGATTGGATAAAAAATTCCTGAGTTATACGCCGTTGAATTCGACAAAATTGACGTTTTCTACTGTCTTCGACTTTGTTTACACTCTAGCATCTACAATTATTGACCAATCAAGACAAAACTTGGTCACAATGTTAGGGACTATAAGATCATGTATGAGTTTGATTATCAGATTGATCAGATCAAAAGGTCATGAGTTATACGCCCTTGAATTTGACAAAATTCCCATTTTTGAATGTTTACGACTTTGTTTACACTCTAGAATCTACAATTATTGACCTATTTAGACAAAACTTTGACACAATGTTGGTGACCATAATTTCTTGGATGAGCTTGAATTTCAGTCTCGTCAGACTAGAAAGTCATGAGTTATATGCCCTTGAATTTGACAAAATTGATGTTTTCGATTGTTTTGGACTTCGTTTACACTTTAGCATCTACAATTATTGACCAATCAAGATGAAATTTGGACACAATTTTGCTGAACATAAGATCTTGCACCAGTTTGAATTAGCTTAATTAGAGTAGAATTTGCTGAGTTTGCTGAGCCCTTCAAATTGACAAATTTGCCGTTTTCGACTGTTTTTACTCTAACAACTACAAATAGCGTGTTGTTGACCATAAGTTTGTTTTCAGTCTTAAAGTCACAAGTAATTGATTTGAACAAATCTGTGGCTCATATCATCTTGGTTCAGGTGAGCGATATAGGACCATCATGGTCCTCTTGTTTTTTGAGTTATTGCCCTTTGTTGTTTTTCATACTTGAATATTGTCCGGAGTATATCTCAAAAAGTATAATAGCTAGGATCATGAAACTTCATGGGTGTATAGATCTCACCAAGGGGGAGTGCAGTGCACAAGAATCATAACTCTACCTGGCTTATTTTTTGAGTTATTTGCCCTTTGTTGTTTTTCATACTTGAATCTTGTCCGGAGTATATCTCAAAAAGTATAATAGCTAGGATCATGAAACTTCATGGGTGTATAGATCTCACCAAGGGGGAGTGCAGTGCACAAGAACCATAACTCTACCTGGCTTATTTTTTGAGTTATTGCCCTTTGTTGTTTTTCATACTTGAATCTTGTCCGGAGTATATCTCTAAAAGTATAATAGCTAGGATCATGAAACTTCATGGGTGTATAGATCTCACTAAGGGGGAGTGCAGTGCACAAGAACCATAACTCTACCTGGCTTATTTTTTGAGTTATTGCCCTTTGTTGTTTTTCATACTTGAATATTGTCCGGAGTATATCTCAAAAAGTATAATAGCTAGGATCATGAAACTTCATGGGTGTATAGATCTCACCAAGGGGGAGTGCAGTGCACAAAAACCATAACTCTACCTGTCTTATTTTTTGAGTTATTGCCCTTTGTTGTTTTTATACTTGAATCTTGTCCGGAGTATATCTCTAAAAGTATAATAGCTAGGATCATGAAACTTCATGGGTGTATAGATCTCACTAAGGGGGAGTGCAGTGCACAAGAACCATAACTCTACCTGGCTTATTTTTTGAGTTATTGCCCTTTGTTGTTTTTCATACTTGAATATTGTCCGGAGTATATCTCAAAAAGTATAATAGCTAGGATCATGAAACTTCATGGGTGTATAGATCTCACCAAGGGGGAGTGCAGTGCACAAGAACCATAACTCTACCTGGCTTATTTTTTGAGTTATTGCCCTTTGTTGTTTTTCATACTTGAATCTTGTCCGGAGTATATCTCAAAAAGTATAATAGCTAGGATCATGAAACTTCATGGGTGTATAGATCTCACCAAGGGGGAGTGCAGTGCACAAGAACCATAACTCTACCTGGCTTATTTTTTGAGTTATTGCCCTTTGTTGTTTTTCATACTTGAATCTTGTCCGGAGTATATCTCTAAAAGTATAATAGCTAGGATCATGAAACTTCATTGGTGTATAGATCTCATAAAAAAGGAGTGCAGTGCAAAAGAACCATAATTCTACCTGGCCTATTTTTTGAGTTATTGCCCTTTGTTATTTTTCATACTTCATTTTTGTCCAGGGCATATCTCGAAAAGTATAATAGCTAGGACCATGAAACTTTTACCAACCTGCTCCCCCTGTCAACAAAAAGCAGTGTTACGGGCGTATCTTGTGACAGTTTGACACCTTGTTGAATTTGGAAAAGTCTAAATAAAAAATTTGCCGTTTGGTAATAGGTTTTAAGTTTGAATTGTTGATATATTTCAGGATGACAATGGCTCAGGTGGGCATACACAAACAATCCTTCATAAGCTTGTTGTCAGCGTCAGCGGCCAGATTACAACAATCTTCTTACAGAGGTCCATATCACTCTGAGCATAGCTGGAATTTCTGATCTTGGATTTACTTCTTAATCATGGCAAATAGTGCTATTTTTCTGGAAGGAACAGACTTTGTGTTTATATTTAGTTCATTTTGGCTTAGTTGTGTTTCACAGTGAGATATACCAGTAAGCAAAATGGATGAAATGGACTCTGGTCCGGATATACTAAAATGGTTGGCACAAAATACCGAACAGCGATTATTGTCACCCGACGAAGGTCTGCCGATGTCGCCGACCGAACAACGATCTCAACACACACATCAGGAATTATCTGTATGGACAGAATATCGTGTGGAACGTGACAACTCGACGTTCAGGAGTGTACATCGTGACACGACGAGAAGTGAGGGGTTGTCCAAGCTAATGGACGACAGTCAAGCATCGGGGACCATTCTGATTAATCCACCAGAATTATCTCTCCTCCTCAATACTGGATTTGAAAAGGTATACACAGCTTCAGGACTTTAAAATGTTTGCGGAACAAGACACCCCTAAAAGAAAGGTCTAGGGAATACATCTAGACAAAAGAAGAAAATGCTGATAACAGCATTCTCTTTTTTGCCTCAGTTATTTCTGTGCTTCATTATTAATTTTGGCACCGGTAAAAGTTTTGAAATTGGAGAAGTCTAAATTGGTGCTGTTTTAGAAAGGGTTGAACCCTTCAACAGAAGACATTTTGGACGGGTCCAAATTGAAAACCTTTCCAGGCATAAATACTTGAATTTGTAACTATTATAACATAAGTGTTTCCAAATTATTATAAATGCCAATCTGATGAACTTCAAGTTAACTTGCTGTCAAGTCAATAGCAATGAATCTTGTGCTAAAATTAGACTGTGTTTGCTGTTATGTTTTGATTCACCATTGGTGTTATTATAAAATCTCGTAACTACAGCTTGAATCAAGCCGTATATACTAAGTTACAGGATTTTGTAACAACACCTATGGAATACCATTGTTTGTCAGAAATTACGTCACTGCTAACTGGATAAAATTGTTCCCTATTTATTATCAAGGATTTTTCTTTTGTTTATGGAAGGATTAACACTTTCCCAAACAGTAAAATTTTAGACTGGTCCAAATCAAAGATATTTCAATTGCAAGTGCATAGAATTTTACATTTATTAGTCATTTTGGATAGAAAACATGGTTGGTAATGAAGAAATCACTTGTAACAAGCAATTTCTTTGTTTTCCAGATGTTTTCAAACCCTCTATCTTGTGGGGCTGGGGACATCAAAACATGGTATTTTCCAAAGCCATTATCATGTAGGGAGTCAAAAAGTGTCACTGTGTGGGAATGGGATATTGAGCTGGGGAGAACACATCTTCGCAAGCCAAGGATACTACCTCCTTAGGAAGGAACAAAGTGGAGGTGGAGACCTTGGCTTGTGAAGATTGGAAGAACACTGAAAGGGTTAACCCTTTTCCAAACAAGACCTGTTTTTCACGTCTCCATTAGAAATGGCTTGGGAAACATTGAGACAAAAGATGAAACTGCTGACGACCAGCAGTTTCTCGTTTTGTCTCAATATTTTCTGTGCTATCTTAAGAAATTCTATCTTTAACAACATCCCTTTTGTCGTCTACAGAAGCTTTTGAATTGGATCATCTTAGAAATTAGCTGTTTGGGAATGGTTTAATTTCCAAATGACTTTGTATTTCAGTACTTGTTGATTGATAGTAGATCATTTCTAGAACACAACACTAGTCATATACAACAATCAGTCAATGTGTGTGGATCTAAATTGGTGAAGAGAAGACTTCAACAAGATAAGGTATAATTTTTTTGTTTTCAAAAACCTAATGCGGGTCATGTCATCTTCTGGTTAGCGATTTAGAACCATCTTGGTCCTCTTATATTTCAGTACTTTATGATTGATAGTAAATCATTTCTAGAACACAACACTAGTAGTTCAATGTTAGTGGATCAAAATTGGTGAAGAGAAGACTTCAACAAGATAAGGTATCACTTTTCCTCTTTCCATAAACCTTTGGCCGAGCCATTGTAGCTGTCAGTTACGTGGGAGTCTGTCAATCGAGGGATCGCGAGTTTGAACCTCGACTCGGCCAGTATCCATTTTGACATTTGACAAAAGTCATTTGTCTCTCACCAATGGTTGTGAATAATCTATGTTAGAGAGCAGCTGGAGGCTCGGTTTGGATATTGTGTTGGTACTGGTGAGAGAAATACCAGGAATCCACGGTTAGGTGCTGCAGCTGCTGCGATATGACCATAGTAGTTGAAAACGGTGTAAAACCCACATAAATCAAATCAAACCATAACCCTCTCTTTGTAAATTTCTTATAGGCAATCCACTCTTGGAATTAGAATAAGCTTATTGATAAGGAATGAAAAAGCAATGGTATTGTTAGATTTGAATTACATTTCCTAACCAACGGATAAGAAGGGATGAACTGATAAAGGCATTCTTAATTTGTTATTACAAATCCAAACTCTGTGTTGTTGGTACTCATTAGAATCGTCTCAATGAGAGATTCTTATGAGCACCCACAACATAGTGTTTGATAAACATTTGATAAAATTAAACATTTTGAAATTCGTGAAATTTTCTAGGTCCAGATATGTGATCTACTGTCCCAGTCTTGTCACATCGACATCGAGGAATTCGATGATGTCATCGTTTACGATCAGTGTACGTCAAATCCCGACCTACTTACAGATGACAACTTTCTCTATGTGCTTCTAAACAAACTGCAGACGACCTTCAAAAGGGTCGCTCTATTAAAAGGTAAGAATTTGATTTGATATTGGTTGTAATATATAAACAATTTGCCAAACAGCAAAATATTACACTGTTCAAAAAAGAAAAAGAAAAATTAAGACCAAACAAATTTGATGACCAAGTTTGGAATAGCTTTCAATTTGGGCTGTTCAGAATATTTCATGCTCCCGTATCAAAAGATCGGGGACATATTGTTTTATTCGCATTGGTCTGTGTCCATCCATCTGTCTATCCGTCAGAAGACTCAGCATTGGCCATTTCTTGTGCGTTCGTGTTTCACAAACTCATCTTGTTTATCTGGAAATGGGTTATTCTCCACGATATTTATAGTTCTTGTATGACATAATTGTACTTGAATTGAGAGCCGTCTCATTTTGTCTGTGTTATAAACCATTTTTCACTGTTTCCTGTCGAGTAATTATGCAGCGTATCAAAGGTAATATCATCCACTATCAGACAGAGTGACGATTCTATTATATCCGTATATAATGCCGTATATATTTTATCTAGGGACATTTTTCATATTCTCAGAAAAACAAATGAGCCAGGATCTGGAAAAACATCCTTTATGGCATTTGAGAACAACATGGTTCCAGATCAGACTGCGTATACATGCAGTCTGATCAGGAACCATGTTCTCCAATAGTTTCATCATGGTCTGTAGCTACAGTTAACAGCAGCATGGGTCTCTGCCATTCTCCATTTATGAACTGGCTGATCTTGAAATATGGCTATCTCAAATGCTATAAGGGATGTTTTTACCAGATCCTGGCTCAAATATATTAGGTTACAAAGTTGCTAACATTCTAGATGGTATATTCAATCTATGGAGAATGCCAGAGTTTGAGAATTGACTTCAGAGTAATGAAGCTTTATGTTTTGGTTACTCAATAGAATCTTTATAGAGAGCATTTCAAGGAGTACACACAACATAGGGTGTAGATTTGAAATAGCAAATTTAGAAAGCCTTTATCTATAGCTCTGGGCTTTATGGTATGTTTAATCTTAAGAGAATTCTAGAATATAAGTATTGACATCAAAGAAGTCATGATTTATATTAATATCAATCAAATATTATGTCGCGGGTACTCAATGGAATTGTCTTGATGAGATGAATCATTTATTCATTTGACCACTGTCATGTTAGCGTTTTTCTATGGATTGAACTCTTCTCTCAATATTTTCTATACTTTAACCCTTTTCCAAACAAGACTTGGTTTTGATGTCCCTAACAGAAAAGCTTTGGGGAAAACATTGAGACAAAAGAAGAAACTGCTGATAACCAGCAGTTTCTCCTTTTGCCTCAATATTTTCTGTGCAATATTTTACACAAACAATATCTTCATCAACACATATTTTGTCATTTAACCCATTACCACAAAGTGACGCCTTTTGACACCACATGAAATAAAGGCTTAGGAAAACATTGTGGAAAATGAAGAAATTGCTTGTGACAAGCAATTTCTTCATTTCCCACAATGTTTTCTACCCAAAAAAAGACCAAAAAAACCCAAAATTTCTTTCACTTAAAATTTTCGTCTGGAACATTTTTGAATTTGGAATTTTCTAAAATGTTGCTGTTTGGGAAAGGGTTAAGGCAGCTTTCAACCTGGACCACCTAAACTAAACTTTTGTCGTCTGGGAAAGGGATAACATAATCTGTACAATGCAGTGTGGCTACATATGATATATTTTCATGTATAGCCATATTTCATATTTCCAGTAACATAAGTACATTACTGTGGAACAATCAATAATAAATGAGATGTCATTTACAGACACTGTATTTTAGCCTTTACCAGACAGCAAATATTTGGACTGCTCCATTTTGAAAGCTGTTGCAGAAGACAAATTGAGCGTTGAAAAAGATAAGATATCTGTATAATATAGCTCTACTATATTTCAACTGCTATGGTCATATTTTTCGGTGGTTGGAGCAGCTAACCATGGACTTCTGTCATTCACTCACTATTACTACCACAGCATTGTTCCAGCTGCGCACCCACATAGGTTTACGATTATTTAACCATTTATGGAAGACAATTATGTCAGGAAGGATGTTTGCTGAGGCTGGGGATCGAACCTGGGAGAAGAGTAAATCAAGCAAGATGGTTTGGTTGTTGCGTGTTTGACATCAAAGTATAATTATGTTGAGCTATAAAATAATGGCTGCCATGAAGAAGTAAAGTAAATATACAGCAACTGAAGGCCAGTACTTATAGTGTGTCTCTGATATTTGTATAGGAACCCTTTCCCAAACAGAGAAAATTTAGTCTTTTCGGATTTAAAATATGCTGCAGACGACAAAATGGATGTTGATCAAGGTTGGATTTGTGTACAGTATAGCTCAGAAAATATTGAGGTAAAAGGAGAAAGTGCTGATAATCAGCACTTTCTTCTTTTGCCTCAATGTTTTCCAAAACCTCATCTGTCAAGGACGTCAAAACCAGGTCTTGTTTGGGATAGGGTTAAATACATCAATATTGTAGCCCAATATGTCAATTTGAAGACTGAGATTTGGAAGCTTATAGCGCTCATTTTACAGTGGAAGTGAAATTTGTTCTTCTGTCGCGATAAAACTTCTTTGGTATCGGTGGTAACAAAGCATTCTTATCAATTTTTAAGTAACTAAATAGCAACAGTTACTGTTCTGATTAGTCATCTCATGTCTCCAATATTGATAATATAAAATATGTCAATATTGCTATGCAGCCATTTAATTAAGCTGCTTTAGAGTGACCATGTGGAGGGCATCATGCAAGTTGACCATCCAATGAGATTTATGGGAAATGATACAGTTTAATCCATAAGCTACTACATCCATGTAGCAACTTTTCTGCATTACTCATCACATGTTTCTTATACTGTTAATGTGAAATATGTCAATATTGCTCCTCCTCCATTTAATTCAGCTACTTTGTAGTGACCATGTGGAGGGCATCATGCAAGTTGACCATCCAATGAGATTTATGGGAAATGATACAGTTTAATCCATAAGGTACTACATCCATGTAGCAACTTTTCTGCATTACTCATCACATGTCTCTAATATTGATAATATAAAATATGTCATTATTTGCTTTGCTGCCATTTAAACCTTTCTCAAACAAGACCAGGTTTTGACGTCCTCAATAGAAAAGGCTTGGGAAAACATTGAAGCAAAAGAAGAAAATGCTGATAATCAGCATTTTCTTCTTTTGTCCCAATATTTTCTGTGCTATCTTCTACACAAATTCTATCTTTAACAGTATGCCATTTGTTGTCTGCAGCAGCTTTCAAATTGGACTGCCTTAAAATATTGCCATTTGGGAAAGGGTTAATTAAGCTACTCTATAGTGACCATGTGGAGGGCATCATGCAAGTTGACCATCCAATCTGAGATTTATGGGAAATGATACAGTTTAATCCATAAGCTACTACATCCATGTAGTAACAATACTACATTACTAATTGGCATGTCTAATACTGATAGTACAAAATATGTCAATATTGCTCCGGCTTACCAAGACCATGTGGCACAATGAGCAAGTTGACCACTAAATTCATAATATAAATAGAGAATGAATTAATCAATATTTATAGTAACTGATACATGGCAACCATTCTGTATTACTCATCACTTTAAATTTTCTCTGATATTGAATGATAAAATATGCCAATAATTGCCGCTCTCTTTTTTTTGGTATAATTAATTATTTTAGCATGAAATTTTGTGTATGATAGTACTTTAAGGTTTGTACTGACAAATTTCAAAATATTACCCAGAAAAAAGGACAAATCTGTAGTTTGATTAATTAGGAGGAAATGTGAATACAAAATCAATAAGAGTAATTAGGATTTCCGCTGTTCTAGATTCTAGCTGGTATAATTAATAAACTTTTAGCCCAGAAAAAAATAATAAAGATGTACTTTTGTGTTGCCCCCAATGCATGACTACTGCCTCCATAGAATTTGTCAATCCTTTCCTGAACTACAAAATATAGGGTGATCCACTTCATAAACAGCTACAAATGACAAAATGGAAGTTATTAAAGATAGAATTTGTGTAAAATATGGTATAGAAAATATTGAGACAAAAGAAGAAACTGCTGGTTATCAGTAGTTTCTTCTTTTGTTTCAATGTTTTCCCAAGCCTTTTCTATTAGGGACGTCAAAACCAGGTCTTGTTTAGGAAAGGGTGAAGTCCTTTCTGAAATGGTAAAATTGTAATGATTACAACCCATCATTGTCTACAAAACAGTTTGTGCATCTTTGGATGTCATCAAAGGCAATAGAAATTGATTGATACCCTTGTCAATTTTTGGATGTCATCCGCGGCAAAAGAAATTGACGAGGGATACTCCCATCAATTTCCTTTGCCATGGATTACGTCCAAAGATGCACAAAGTGTTTGGTAACTACTGATGGATAATATACATTTAAGTGTTAAGGAGATCCAATTCTTAAGCTGCTGCAGATGACAAAATTGATGCTGGACAAATATATAGGTTTTGTATAAAACATAGCGCAGAAAATATCGAGGCAAAATAAGGAATTGCTATCTGAGAACTGATACAATACCAACAAGAGTGCCATAGTCACAATATACACTGCAAGGCTGCAATTTCAATAAGCCCCTGGGAGACTAAGGAGGAACTTAGGTGGAGTTGCTTTGACAAGAAAAGGAGACATACATACGGACGGACAGATGGATGGATAGATGGAGAAAGATGACGCCAATATAGACGGTCATATAATCAAAAGGGTATTAAGCTGATTTTACACTTATTTTGTGTCTCTTCATTCATCTGAATTTGTTATCTGCAATATATATTTTGACTTTGATCCAGTCCAAAGTTTTGTCGTCTGGTAATGCGTTTACCCTATCCCGAACATAACTGGTTGTGACATCCCTAATAGAAAAGGCTTGCAAAAACATTGAGGCAAAAGAAGAAAATGCTGATGATCAGCATTTTCTCCTTTTGCCTCAATATTTGCTGGACTATATTGTACACCAATTCTTTCTTTTTTAGCTCGCCCGGGACGATAGTCTCGGAAGAGCTATTGTCATACCCCCGGATGTCGGCGCCGGCATCAGCGTCGGCGTCAGCGTCAGCGTCCGCAAAAACTTTAACCTGGCCCATATCTCATGCCCTGTTAGAGATACAGCCTTCATATTTCACCTGTAAGTACCTCTAACTAAGACCTTTGATTTGAGGCCATGACCTTTGACCTTGTGACCTTGACCTTGGAGTTTGACCCACTTTTTGACCGTTTTAAAAAAACTTTAACCTGGCCTATATCTAATGCCCTATTACACCTACAGCCTTCATATTTCATATGTGGATACCTCTCACCAAGACCTTTCATTTGAGACTATGACCTTTGACCTTGTGACCTTGACCTTGGAGTTTGACCTACTTTTAAAAAACTTTAACCTGGCCTAAAAAAAACTTTAACCTGGTCTATATCTTATGCCCTATTGCACATACAGCCTTGATATTTCACATATGGACACCTCCTACCAACACCATTCACATTTGACCATGACCTTGAACCTCGTGACCTTGACCTCGGAGTTTGACCTACATTTAAAAAACTTTAACCTGGCCTATATCTCATGTCTTTTTACACCTGCAGTCTTGATATTTCACATATGGACACCTCCTTCCAACACCATTCACATTTGACCATGACCTTGAACCTTGTGACCTTGACCTTGGAGTTTGACCTACTTTTAAAAAACTTTAACCTGGCCTATATCTCATGTCCTTTTACACCTACAGCCTTGATATTTCACATATGGACACCTACCAACACCATTCACATTTGACCATGACCTTGGACCTTGTGACCTTGACCTTTGAGTTTGACCTACTTTTAAAAAACTTTAACCAGGCCTATATCTCATGTCTTTTTATACCTACAGTCTTGATATTTCACACATGGACACCTCCTTCCAACACTGTTCACATTTAACCATGACCTTGGACCTTTTGACCTTGACCTTGGAGTTTGACGTACTTTTGAAAAACTTTAACCTGGCCTATATCTCATGTCCTTTTACACCTACAGCCTTGATATTTCACATAAGGACGCCTCCTGCCAACACCATTCACATTTGACCATGACCATGGACCTTGTGACCGTGGAGTTTGACCTACTTTCAAAAAACTTTAACCTGGCCTATATCTCATGTCATTTTACACCTACAGTCTTGATATTTCACATATGGACACCTCCTTCCAACACCGTTCACATTTGACCATGACCTTGGACCTTGTGACTTTGACCTTGGAGTTTGACCTACTTTTAAATTTTTTTAACCTGGCCTATATCTCATGTCCTTTTACACCTACAGCCTTGGTATTTCACACATGGACACCTCCTTCCAACACAGTTCACATTTGACCATGACCTTGGACCTTGTGGCCTTGACCTTGGAGTTTGACCTACTTTTAAAAAAAATCATTTTGGGCCATGACCTTTTTACCTTGACTTAGGAAATGACTTTTCTTTGTGTCAAGCTCTTGTTAGGGCGAGCTTTATTGTCCGCGGACAATTCTTGTTAAAGTTTGTTTTGTGGTCTGCAGCAGCTTTCAAATTGGACCAGCCTCATATAATGGGTTAAGAGATTATCCTGTCTAGTAGTAGTAATGGCCCGGGTTAACCCATTACCAAGCAACAACATTTTGGGTTGGTCCAAATTCAAAGATGTTGCAGACGACAATTTCAAGTGCATGGAATTTCATTTTCCACAATGTTCTCCAAATCTATTATCTTGTAGGGATCGAGTCAATAAGATACACTGTCTGTTAATGGGTTAAGAGATAATAACAATAGTTAGAGCGTGATGATTCACTGACCAGAGTCTGTCTGGAATTTATCATTAGTCTATATAGACTGTTCCCACTCATTTTGACGCTTTTTGATGCCCCACAAGATAAAGGCTTGCGAAAACATTGTGGAAATTAAAGCAATTTCTTCACTTCTCACAATGTTTTCTACCTCTAAAGACCAATGAATTTAGAATTCTATTCACTTGAAATTGTCGTCTGCAACATCTTTGAATTTGGACCAATTTATAATCTGGTAATTGGTTAAACTTGTATTATATAGCTTCACCCGTTCTCAAAAAAAATGTTTTTTGGGGGCATGAGTTACCATTCTGACATTGCTATCATAGTGAATCATTACAAAGGACCCAGGTCACATACACAACTCCACATCTACATCACAGCTAAAGTGCATCTAAAAGAAGAGGCCTGTGCAGTATATTTCTGGAAGTGATGTGGATGCGACATGGTAGTAAAATTGTATGTGATGCAGCCTTAAACAAAAGTGTAAAAGGATTTACTTTACTCCATCTCAGTGATAATAATCGACCAAAATTCGGGTCCAGGCCCATGCACTATTTCTGTGAAGACCACTAGGGTCATCAGATTAAGACTCGAGATCACTTGTCTCTCTCGTGTGGATGGCCCCTTATTGTGTCTGTAATATCCGCAGTAGGAAGAGCATTCTTTGTGAGCTAACTTCTGAACAGCCTTGTGTCTTTGAAAATCGCATTCCCTTTGCCAAATGATGAACATTTTAATTGTTCCAATTTCAAAATTGCTACAGATGAAAATTAAAATGTTGCTGATAAAATAGATTTATGTTCAATTCAGGAAAGAAAATATTGGGACAAAAGAAGGAAATGCTGTTTATCAGCATTTTCATCTTTTGCCTCAATGTTTTCCCAAGTTATTTCTGTTACAAACATCATAAACCAGGCCTTGTTTTGGAAAGGGATAAATTCACAGGATTAATTTCCTGTGGGTGTTAGAAGATATTAGAAGACCTCCTTCTAATTCTGATATTTCCTTTTTATGCTCCCCGAAGGGAGAGCATATAGTCGCCGCTTCGTCTGTCCGTCCGTCCGTCATTCCGTCCGTCCGTCCGTCCGTCCGTCCGTCCGAAGCGATTTCTCTATAACCCTTGGGCCAAATCAAATGAAACATACCATGTGAACTCCCTATGACATAATGCCGATGTACTTTTCCCATTTTTTGGATTTGATGCCCCGTCATGGGAAAAGGGGACTTAAGGTCAAATACACTTTTTCTCTAATTTCTCATAGTCTAATGGTCAGAATTTGATGAAATTTCATATTTGAGTAGCAAATCAGATGACCTTGACAATAAACTACTTGAAATTTGCGTATAAAAAGTATGTCATAGAAAAAGGGGACTTAACGTTTGTTAGCCTAATCTTAGCTCTGCATGGCATACATTTATTGTGACAATGCCTTAGTCGGGGAGCATTGTCCGTCTCTGACGGCTCTTGTGTTTTCAACTTTAGACATTCTAATGAGCTTAGCTTTTGTATCCTCTTATAAGGAAGCCTTATTCGTCACAAGCTGTTCTTTTGACAATGAGAAAAAAACAGGAAATATAGCAAAAGGAATAAGAATGTGGAATATCCTTTCTGGCATTTGTTTCCCACCAATGGATGGATAACCATAAACCTGAGTAGGATGAGTAGCTTAAGGTAGAATACTCGTAATGTAGCCATCTTGAGATTAGTAAAACATCAGATTTTTTCAAGCGGTGTCAGAATTATTTGGGCGTGGTCGTAAACATTCGGCAGCGGAAAGTTCTACTGCTGAATATTTACGACCACGCCAGAATAGATCTAATTCCGATGTCACGTAAATTTCACTAGGGGTGGACTTCCTTAAATCTCTGACAAGATGTTCTTGGGAACTGTTTGTACAAATATGAGGAATTCATGTTCAGGTGCTACAGCTGCTTTCACATGACTGAACAGCTAAAACGAATTAAGTGTATCAAATACGAGAAATACCTGTCCCATGGACCTAAGAAGCTATGTTTGTACAATTATATTGATGAATCGTCTTTAACATAATGTCATAGGGGTGGTCAATTAGAAATAATAACAAAACCCCATATATCTGATGAAATATGTGAGAGTAATGTCTCGATAAGTCGGAAAATGGGTAAAAAACAGCTGTCCCACCTCGGGGGTGGTCCAGTTCATCACTTTTGTACGGAGAGTACATATATAATACATATACAGTATACCTGGTATCCCAACCAGTAGCTTTTCCAAATTGTTTTAGTGGTGAAATAAAGAAATTTAAGATAAATGCATTTTTCTGCAAACAATTATGCATATGTCCCATGGTCTGGTGTGAATTACGTTATTTAGTTTTACACACATCCTAAAACGAAACCATGTTTTGAATACATGATATTAAATATCATTTATAAATAGTCAACAGCATGTGCAAACACATTGTATTACTCTTGAAAGTAGCAGTAGATTATAGTAAGTCACACTTTGCAATGAAGGAAGCTACCATGCTCAAGGAGCAGTAAATGTGAATTACGTTAATGCTTTTTAAAATTTCACACAATCAACGCTTAAGTTAAATACATAGTTTGGCATGTACCTACACATGTGTAGATTACATAAACCAAGAAGAACATTTCTCTTCAGAATTATTACCTGTGGAATTTTATTGTATGTTCAAAATTGTGAATTACGTGTCTGTGAATTACGTTACGCCATTTTTCGTTCCATAAAATATTTTATTCATTAAATGTCGCAAAATTAGAAACACTTAAGTCATGTTTTAAATATTTATTAAATTCAAGTAGTCAATTGATAGTAAAACCGAAATATGTCAATGTGAAAAATCTAAGACCGAAACTGTAGTGGGACATTTTTCGTTCGTATTTGATACACTTAACTCGTTTTAGCTGTGAAATGCTGTTCAATGAGGCAATAGACCCAACTTGATCATTTAGCTACTTTTACCTAGCTAGTAAACTGTAAGATGACACTTTGTATAATTATAATAAGTGTTGACAATCGAGAATTTTATCAATACAAATCTAAATTCCACCCCCACATTTTCATGTATCATATTTATAGAAATACAACATTCAATCTCTCACTATTAATTACTCTATTGATCTTAACCCTTTACCAAATTACATAATTTCCAATCAAAATTCAAAGGAGATTCTGAGGATAAATTTACATTTTTAATCTCTCTGTGAAGAAAACATTGTGGAAAATGAAGAAATTGCTTGTCACAAGCAATTTCTCCATTTGCCACAATGTTTTCCGATGCCTTTATCTTTTGAAGTGTCAAAAACTCACAGTCATTATGTGCAAATAGGTCAATAGATGTTGAACATGTTTTTACGCTTATTCAGAAAGGATTAAAACATACATGATCTTTATTTCGCAGTTAATTTAAACAAAATGTGTATTTGTGAAACACTAATGCCCTCGGAAATGCTTATGTTATCTTTTCAGACAGACAGACAGATGGATGGACAGACAGACAGACACAAGTGAAACAATATGCCCCCAATCTTTCGATATGGGGGCATAAAAAGTTCAGCAAGTAGCTTCAATAATGCCATGCTTTCATGGACCTGACAAAATGTATAAATTGTCCTGTAAAGATTTGCTGTATTTATCAATTTCCATGTCAAGTCTTTTCAAACTCTGCGACCCTCTATCAACAATGGGTTGTTTACATTCTGTTTGCAATGTAAATATTCTTTGTCAGGCTGAGTCAAGGCTTTGTGAAAACCTCTCAAGGAAAATTAGATGATGATCGATTCTAAGAAATAAAATCATGGGATAGACATACGTAAAGTCTGTATTTATCAACCAGTCTCCATACCAGTCCGAATTCGTTTTTCATAAGAATCCCAATGAGATTGATTTTAATAAAAATTGCTTGTAGACTCATCTAAAATGAAAGGGATTGCATTAGATGAAAGAAATAGAGACTTTCTGAGACTTTTTCACTCAAATTTTATACAGAATGTCTTGAAATGTCTCTGGCTTTTTGCATTTAAAAGAAAAATGAGAGAGATAGAAATTCAAATTGTGTAAGCATAAAAATCAGTAAAATTCAATTGTGAAATAGCACAGGAAAAGCACTAACTTTTGTGCAAGATACAATGAATTTAGGAATAGCAAATATAATTTTTTTTGCCCTAATAATCTATCAAATGCTTTCGGCCTAAGTTGCCATTTTTAATTTATTATTTGTTAAAGGGTTCAGTTTAGTCTCTAGAGATGACTGTAACTATAGATGACGTCATTCTGTTAACTGGAAATAAAAATGAGTAAATATTGACTCAGTCCATTACTTCCTCTTTCGAAGGCTCGCTAAAATCCATGGAGCCAATTTGAAAGCTTTTTCTATGTAACAATGTATTCATGGATTAGTCTTTTACTTTCCTGGTTTTTGGCATTATACTTAATTCTAAGACTTTGAACTTATTGACAGGTGTTGCAGATGACAAGTTTTGTTCAGAAAAAAAAAAGAATTTTGTGATATGTAAAGTTAAAACATGGCAGTTTAGTAAAAGCTTGAATAACCATTTCTCGTCGACATGAAAAAAAATGTGTAAAAATGAAAGCAAAAATGATATCTTAAAGACAATGAGAGATACAAAGAAAATATGATAAGCTGTACATAATGTATTAACTTCTTTTCTGTCAATGTAATTCATAGCTTTCCCTAGATTCAAAACCTGGAATTGTTTGGAAATGGTTCACTTTTGTAAGGATGTTTCACCAATTAGCCCCAATTTTTCTCATTTATGCGGTAATCAATTTTGCATCGGCCTTTGAAGAAAAGATGTTTCCATGAATTTATTGAAAATGGATGATGCTGAAAACTGATTAGTCCTTTGATTCTTTAATGTTAGCTGCAGTCCTTGGGCTTTATTTTGGGGATTTTTTGCTTTCCTTTTTTTTTTTTGGTTGAGATCATTCCCTGTGACTCAGACTTAAATTTACTTGTACTTTTAACCATCATTTTATGCTCTTTCTGCATTATTTTCTGCCCAATTTGATTAGTATTTTTAAGTTTTTGTTTGCATACATTTTGCAGTCTGCAGCTCCTTAAAATTGGGAACAGAATAACCCTTTCCCAAATGTCAGATTATCAGGGTGATTCATTACCCAAAACTGTTGCAGATGAAAAAGATTTCGATAAAGGTAATATATTTGTGTATGTGTGTATGATTATATCACAGAAAATATTGAGACAGAAGGAGAAAATGCTGATTATCAACATATCTTCTTTTATCTCAATATTTTCCAAAGCCTTTTGTATTCGGGCCTTGTTTGGGAAGTCTTGGTTTTGAGATAAGAATGATAAGCATTAAGAGTTCTGGGTCTTATTTGGCACTAAAAAAACCAAAACAGACATATTTTTTGTGAGAACCTAATAAGACATTGTAGTAAAATGAGATTTGGTAATTGAAATTCTGTGTTCTCCATTATGGTGTAAATAAGGTTAGACAAACCAAAGTTGACAGGAGACAGAATGAGTAGGATCCTGATTTGTATATTGAATTGAACCCATTACCAGACAGCAAAATTTTAGACTTGTCCAAATTCAAAGATTTTGCAGATGACAATCTCAAGTGAATGAAATTTTACATTTTTGGGTCTTTCAAGGTAGATCTGCTCGGGTCCCATGGGTAATGAAGAAATTGCTTGTCACTAGCAGTTACTTCATTTTCCACAATGTTTTCTAAAGTCTTTATCTTGGGGGGGGGGGGGGATTTAACTTGGGGGGCATGAAAAAACATAAATGTATTGTAATGGATTTGCTTTTTATGCCCCTGTATCGAGAGATCGGGGGAATATTGTTTTACTCATGTCCGTCTGTCTGTCTGTCCGTCCGTCTGTCCGAAAACTTAACCTGAAAACTTAACCTTTGCCTTTTCTCCAAAACTATTTGACATACAAAGCTCAAATTTGGTATGCAACTTCCTTTCAATGATATCTATCTGTTCCAAGCAATTTGACCTTCCTCAAGGTCATCCGTTAACCCTTATCAACCCTTTACTCTACGAAAACTTAACATTTTAGAAAAATGGCCATTTCGGGGGCATTTGTGTTTCACAAACACATCTTGTTTTTCTCAAAAATTGGCAATGCTATGAAGACCATGATTGTACTGTGGGAGGGGGGGGGGTATAAGGAGTTTCTATATGCAAAATGTTAACTGGATTGTTGCTTTGACTTAGCCAAATGTGGATCGAGATAACTTCTAAGAAACATACTTTTTGCAGCATTTAGAAATTAAAATTTGGCCAGTCTAATATTTCTCGACCGGTTTGCTTGCTCAATCCTGTTTTCATTTATATTAGTCTGGCAGAATTGTAGACCCTCTCCAAAACAACCAAATTCTAGACTATTTCAATATGAAAACTGACTATGATTTAAAGATCAGAATTTTGTGTGCAATATAGTACAGAAAATATTGAGGCAAAAGGAACAGCACAGCAGCATTTCCTCATTTTCAATTTGGGACATCAAAGCCTTGGTCTTGTTTGGAATAGGGTTAACCCTTTCCAAAACAAGACCTGGGTCTTGAACAGAAAAGGCTTGGAAAAACATTGAAACAAAAGTAAAAACTGCTGATAACCAGCAGTTTCTCCTTTTGTCTTAATATTTTCTGTGCTATATTGTACATAAATCTCTTCCTTTTTAACATTGATTTTATTGTTTATAGCAGCTTTTAAATTGGACTTCCTTAAAATTTTGTCGTTTGGAATAGGGTTAATGTGTGAATGGTATGATTATTCTGGAAGTGAAGTGTACAGAAAATGACACGTAATTCATTTTCTGGGAGGGTAATAACTTGATTGGCTGTTGAGTCATCCATATTGACAAATCACTGGGCCAATAACGAGGAAATGTGACGGGAAACTGATCCAGAAACGGATCCCTAATCACTTCAACAATATTATTTTTGGGGGTTTCTGTTGTATGCCTACTTTGGGGATGGTCAGGTTTCATATATTTGTAACTTTTTCCTAAACAAGACGTTTTTAGCTCACCTTAAAGGGGGAATAACACTTAACATCTTGCAAATTTTCCGAGAACTTCGTACAAATAAATAAATATATATTATTAAAATATGGTCTTAAATTGCATATATGCCAAATCTTAGCTTTCTACCTTGTGTATTGGCTTAGATGTCGACGGATTTAAAACCCCATGATTTGTTGTCCCGGGGATAATATTTATAATAATGGAACATATGGGGTTTAAAATCCGTCGACATCCTAGCCAATACACAAGATAGAAAGCTAAGATTTGGCATAGATGCAATTTAAAGGCCATATTTTCATAATACATATTTATTTTGTATGAAGTTCTCGGAAAATTTGCATGATATTAAGTGCCATTCCCCCTTTAATATTAGCAAGAAATGCTCAAGGTGAGCTATTTTGATCTTTTCTACTCCAAGCGCCAGTGTCTGTTCACAATATGCATGATGATCACATTGGCATTTGCTTCCATTATAGCTCAGAAAATAGTTGAGGCAAAAGAAGAACATTATGATAATCAGCATTTTCATCTTTTGTTTCAATGTTTCTACAATCCATCTCTATCAGACCCATTGAAATAAGCTGTTGTTTGGGAAAAGATTAATGAGATGCATGGTTGTGTATGCAGTCAAGTCAGAGTCTGCAGGATAATCGTACAATTAGCTAGTGAAGTGGGCACTTCATTTGTATTATTTAGTACTTATAAATTGATTTAAATTGCCTCTAATTATCACACTCATAAAACATTAATTTTCCTTTCATTATGTTACACTTTACAAGTACCACAATTTAAGGCAACTTTCATTGGAAAGGAGTTTGAGATGACAAAATTATAATTGATTTTGAAAGAGGTTATGGCAAATTTGCTGATTCATAGTTTCTATTAGCAATTTCTTCTTTTCTCTCAATGTTCCTTCAAACAATTTCTTTTTCTTCACATTCTCACAGAATTAATATACCAGTAATTGGAAAGACTTTGAAAAGCGTTCAGTCCCAGTGATCAATACTTAGTTCCAGTGCTCTAAGTCAAGATCAAAATTAAAAAAATGGAACATGAACAAGACTAGGTTTGATGTCCCTGATTGAATAGGCATGGGAAAATATTGAGGCAAAAATGCTGGTATTTATTGTTTCTCATTTTGCCTACATATTTTTATACCTGCAAAACAAATGTTTAGGGGGTACTCTGGAACCAGCCTGTCTGTCTGTCTGTTCATCTGTCATCTGTGCACAAAATACTTGTATGGAGCATATTTCTGAAAGTGGCGCGGAGCCATGATCATGAAACTTCACAGGTAGGGAGATGTCACTAAGGAGAAATGCAGTGTACAAGGAGCATGATTAGAAGCTCTACCTTACTTATTTTGTGAGTTATTGCCCTTTTCATTATAAATAAACACTTTATTATAAAAAAAACACTGCATTATCAACATCCATTTTGGAGCATTCTTTAAATTGGACAACCGTAAAAATTTCGTTAATGGGGAAAAGGTTAATGTTAACAGAAAACATAATGTTTGTTTCTTATTGTGCAGTTTTGTCATTATTATGTTCAAACAGGACATAATTTTTAAAATATATACAAATCAGGGCATAGATATTTGTGGGCAACTGTGGTTGGTTCACCAATGCAGTCTTTGTTATTCATTCCATAAGATTTTAAACCTTTTCCATACAAGCCCTGGTTTTGGTTATAGTGCATCAAAAACCACCACTGAGTGGAAATGGGTTAAACAGGACCTAATGAAAGTTCTTGATGAGCAAAGCCAAACAAAATTTTGTTTGCCTGTCAATATTTTTTGTCACCAGCTTTTTAAATGATCTACCACATTTAGCAAACTCCTGGCATTGTTCAGCATTCTCTGCTTCAACACAGTAACATAAAATTTATTAAGAGAACTTTTGAAAAAAATCTGTAATTGTTGTTGTTTCACATGATCTTGTGATAGATTGATATTGTGTAAAGAGGAACATTTTATAGATAAAGTTGGTGACAAATTGCTTGGTGACTTTATTAGTTCATATTATCAAAAAGGCTGGAAACATTTAGGGAAAATAAGAAAATGCTACTAAAAAAATAAATCAAACTGTTATGCTAACAATTTGATTCAGAGTGCTATATAATATAAACAGGGAAGATATGGCCATATTTTTTTATCATGAGTAATCAAGTTTGATCACTGCATCATATTTCATAATTGTATATTCTGATTTTTTTCGGGAGACAGGGCGGAGCCTAGTAAATGGTTGATTACATTTAAGCTTGAGGAGAAACAGCCTTCTCGCTTAGCGGTACATCGTCAGTATTATTGCAAAACATTATAACTACAGCGTGAATCAGGCTGTAGTTACGAGGTTTTATAACAACTCATTTTACAATAGAATGTTCTTTCAATTTCGAAATGTGTTACTGCTCGTGCGGCACGTT
Organism: Fragum sueziense; assembly: GCA_963680895.1. Lineage (NCBI taxonomy): Eukaryota > Metazoa > Mollusca > Bivalvia > Cardiida > Cardiidae > Fragum > Fragum sueziense. The sequence continues at coordinate 27,853,437 of OY804595.1, read as the reverse complement.
TTTCTCTTATATCAACCAAGATATCGAGAAGTAAACTCGTCGAATAACCTCTTCGCTTAGCCACACCCTGTGAGGTGAATAAAAATGGATTATAAATTCTGTTTTGCTTTAGTTGTTTGTATTGCTAATTAGTAACTGTTGTATTAGAAAACATGTGTGTAAAAAGAGAAAGTACATTAACCCTTTCCCAAAAGAAAATTTTTACTTTTCTGCTTAGAAAGCGGTTGTAGATGTCAAAATGGATGTTGATACAGGCAGGATTTGCGTACAATTTGGCACAGAAAATATTGAGATAAAAGGAGAAACTGCTGGTTATCAGCAGTTTCTTCTTTTATCTCAATATTTTCCCAGGCCTATTCAATTAGGGACGTCAAAAACAAGTCTTGTTTGGGAATGGGCTAGACAAGAAAATGATGTTAAATTTGGTGTAAACACAGTAAGTAAAAGAGAGGATGTTTTATTAGTAGAAAAAGCGCTACACTAATGTGGGATGATAAGGTTTATTGATCAATGATCTTCATATCTATGATTGGTGTAAAAAATCTTTGTTGGAAAAGGAGAAAAGCACCAGATAATAGCAGGGAGTCTAACCATTTTAAGTTAATGTTATGATATATAGAGTGGTTTAAACTGGTTTTAGTGTTATCTGGAGTTGAAGCCATATTTGGTATGACTAATCAAGACTTGATCAATGACTATGACATCATTCTGTTTTGGCTCGTATCACGATTAAGTATTGGGTATCCATCGTCTTCATGATCGTGACTCGTTATATTTTAAGGACAGATCCTCCAGTTGTTACTGCGCAACTTACTGCGCATATCCTAAATAACGAAAATAAAGCTGTTTCAGTAATTGGCCTTTTCAGCAAATGTATTTTTTACATTTAGTTAATGCTTGCTTGATAAATGACAAGACCCTTTTCGGTTATTTCAATTTTCTCTGTTTGATCAATTAAAGTGTAATAGTACTCGGATGGTACATTTCGCTTTTTGTTACGCGTTCAACATGTGGCGTAAGCGATAGGAAACGGAGCAACAAAAGCAAAGTGGTGTTTTTATGAGCTAGTCCGCTTCAGATGGACACAAAAGATGACACTTTTTATTATCTAAAGCTGGTAATAAGGATGAAAATGGATAAAAGTAGTGAAACAATTTCGGACAGAGCTGCAAAAAGTAAACCAAATTTTACTTATAACTAAGAAAAACGCTTGGTTTGATATACTTTTCTTTGTTTGTTTTTGTAGGTATGACCAAGCACTATGTCTATACCAAAAAAGAAAAAATTCTTACCGCTGGAATATTTTTTATTATCAGAAACGTTACGAAAAAAGAGCAATTTCAGCTACTTTTTAAAGAATGATTTACTAAAAATATCAAAATCATCAATAAATTTTCCCAAATTGATACTCATTTATACAGAATAAAACATATTGAACACAATAAAGACTTATTTATGTAATGCTAGTCATTTCGAACTCATTTTTTGTGGGTATTTAAGTGACACCTCATTTTTGCAATTTTAGACAAGAGTAGTCTCCCTTGAAATCCAATAACTTTTTAATTCGCTTGGTGACCTATAGTTTTTAAGTCATTTTTTTACTTCTTATATATTTAAATATCAGTACAGAAAAAATAAAAAAATTCTTACCGTGGGAAATAAATGGAGGATCTGTCCTTAATCTACCCTGCAACGTCTCATAATAACAGGTGTCTTTATGATTTCTTTTAATTTTGACTCATAAAGTTTGAAAACATAATGGAAAAAGAAGAAAATGCTGATGATCAGCATTTTCTTCTTTTTCCATCATGTTTACTTTTGCTATATCAATTTTGTTCTTAGTATGAATTAATATGAGTTATGTGACACATCTTAACCAACGTGGATTTCCATTTTGGGTGAAAAAATCTTTAATGCTATAAATAGAATTTATGGTAAATCTGTGACTCATTCTAAAAATAGATTATGAATACGAAAAATCGTGGAAGTTTACTCTAAAGTTTTTTGGATTTCGGTGCTGCAAAAGTGTTTAGGTGTTTTACTTTGAAGTTTAATTATTTGATAAAGACTAACTAATAAAGACATTAGAGGTATGAATGATTTGAAAGACTATAAATAGCTGATTTCTTTTATAGGAATAGATTTAAAGTTATTTTCTTTCATGAATCTAAAATAAATTTTATTAAAAACTATGCTTTTTTGTACAATATAGCACTGAAAATATTGAGGCAAAAGGAGGAAATGCTGAGTTTCAGCAGTTTCTTCTATTGCTTCAAATTAATTTTCTCCATCTTTTTTCTTGTGACGTTTAAAAGTACCACTGGGTGAGAATTTAGTCTATTTTGCTACATCATCAACTCAACTGTAAACTTTGATCAATTTTGTGCAACCTAAAATTTATATTGAAATAGCCATTGCTTGCTCAGAGTCTGATAGCACGGTCTTTAACGTCAGAGTCTATCAAGCCAGAGGTCCTGAGTTCAAACCCTGGCTCAGCCAATATCCATTCTGACATTTGACAAAGGTCATTAAAATTTTGTCTTTAACCAATGGATGTGAATGATCTAGGTGAGAGAGCAGCTAGAAGCTCGGATAGGATATTGTGGTAGTACTGATGAGAGAAATACCAGGTAATATGCTCCAGCTGCTGTGATATTACGTAGCAGAGCAGTTGAAAGAGGTGTTAAAACCCCAATCAATAAATCAATCATTGCTTTCAATCCTAAAATTGTGAAAAAGGATATAATTATATTGAACTATTACATACAAAAAATAATAATAAAATTTGAAATTCAAATAATATTATAACATTAAGGGGGTTCAAGATATGAAATAATTGAAGGGTTAAAATTTACAATGGATGTATAATAATTCAACACTGTATTTATTTAATGATTCATTTTCTTTAACCTGTGGCTGAACTAAACAAATATGAACCACATTCTTTATGACCTGAGTCATTGTGGTAAAATGATGATTTCAACAACTTGGATCTCGCCAAACATGGGTCATTACTATTTTCACACAATGTTATGCTATGATGTGATATGCAATGGAAACTGCTTATTTTTGGTTGGTTAACCCTTTCCCAAACAAGACCTGGTTTTGACGTCCCTTATAGAAAAGGCTTGGGAAAACAATGAAACAAAAGAAGAAACTGCTGATAACCAGCAGTTTCTCCTTTTGTCTCAATATTTTCTGTGCCATATTTTACACAAATCCTATCTTTAATAACATTCATTTTGTCATTTGTGGCAGTTTTTGAAGTGGATCACCCTAAAAATTTGTCGTTTGGAAAAGGGTTAAAGTACCTTTTTCTAAAGGATTCCCAGTTTTATTGTACTGGCTCGGAGCTGAAAAGACTAAAGAAAATATAGAGAAAGAAAGAAGATAATACTTGTAATCAGATGCATTATCTTCTTCTCCTTTAATGTTTATCGAATGCCATAATATAAAACAAAGTTTTGCCAGTGGTATGAATAATTTAGTCTTTGGCAATATTTTTGCATCTGGCCATGGCTAAAATTTTATCATATAGGAAAGGGATTATCTTTGACTGAGCTCACCAATTCCATTCTTCTTACCAGATACTGAGTCATTGTGGTAAAAGGATTATTTTCATTAATGATCTAAAATGGATGATTGCTATTTTGGAACAATTCAAGATAAAATCTGGGATATGGTGCAAATTATCATTGTTTTGAAATATCTTGGATTTGACTTTATTTCACTGAATATAAGCTGGAAAAAAGTTGTGGAAGTTGAAATTAGTGATTTCTTTTAAATATTCATGTTTTGTGAACATTTTATAACATATTTTTTGCAAAAAATAAATGCATTTCTGTCTGTTCACATAAATCCTTTTTTTTATTTCTGATTAACCCTTTCCCAAATGGCAAAATTTTAGGATGATCCACTCCAAAAACTGCCACAAATGACAAAATGGAAGTTATTACAGATAGAATTTGTGTAAAATATGGCATAGAAAATATTGAGACAAAAGAAGAAACTGCTGGTTATCAGCAGTTTCTTCTTTTGTTTCAATGTTTTCCCAATCCTGTTCTATTAGGGACGTCAAAACCAGGTCTTGTTTGGGAAAGGGTTAAAAGATTGTTGAATAAATTGAATAACATCATTAGATAGACTAGCTGTTCTCCCTATTACAATGCATCTTAAGGTAGAATACCCATAATAAGATTCATACTTACTTAATCCTCTTCACCCGTGGTTGGGCATAGGGCCTTCACTACTGTCCTCCAGTTTGTTCTGTCTTCTGCCTTCTTTTTTGCCTCACTCCATGAGTCTGATTTTTCGGAGCTCGGAGTCAAGCGTTCTTCTCCAGGTCAGGGCAGGTCTGCCTCTCTTTCTCTTTCCCTTGGGGTTCCAATCAAGAGCTTGTCGGGTGATGTTGGTTCTGTCTCTACGCAGAATATGCCCAATCCATCGCCATTTTCTTTCCTTGATGGTCTTCATTATAGGTTTCTGTTTAGTCCTCCTCCAGAGCTCTTCATTGGAAATCCTTTCGGGCCACCTTATCTTCAGGATCTTACGAAGGCAGATCGATGATCTTGGAGTGTTTCCAGGTTTCTGAGCCATATAGCAGAACAGACTTCATGTAGATTCATGTGACGTCGTAATTATTCGGGCGCAGTCAATAACATAAAATTTTGGTGGTGGAACTTTCCACCTCAGAATGTTTACTACTGCGCCCAAATAGGTTTGGATAAGTAATGGCGCCGCTCCAAAAAAGCTGATTTTTTATGAATCTCAAAATGGCCATATGCATTACGGAATACGGATATTCTACCTGAAAGAGATCATAGGTTTTAAAAATCATCATTCAAGGTGCATTATGTATCAAAAAGTGTATAATGGGAAATTAGCATACAAAAATGCATCAACGTGATGATCCCTTTTGGCATTTAGAAAAAATTGTTTCATCTTGAGTCATTAAATATGTGGCTTATCTAGTGATTTCAAACAAAAAAGTTGAACAAAAAAAATAGAAGTATTATTTAATTTTTAGATGTTGCAACATTCTTTGTAAAATGACAAATGTTTCATAAAAAGCTTCTTATATAATTGGGGAGGAAAAATGTATAAAAAAAATAGAAAGAATCAAATAATTTGGAACATCACAAATTTATGTAGATAAAAGTTTATCTAAATGTGATTTTCACATGATCGTAAATGTGTGAGTTTCGAAATTTATTGTGTTAGTCACCCAGTTTAACCCTTTCCCAAACAAGACCTGGTTTTGACGTCCCTTAAAGAAATGGTGTGGGAAAACATTAAGACAAAAGAAGAAACTGCTGATAACCAGCAGTTTCTCCTTTTGTCTCAATATTTTCAGTGACATATTTTATACAAATCCTATCTTTTATAACTTCCATTTTGTCATTTGTGGCAGTTTTTGAAGAGGATCACCCTAAAATTGTGTTGTTTGGGAAAGGGTTAAATTAAAATAGATAACAATTTGCCTTTGAAAAGTTTCAGTTACACTGTATTTGATAAGCCTGAGTGAAACTGGATTAACAATAAGAATTAAGTGGGTAAAGAAATTGACAAAAGTTTTTATGGCTTTTATTTTCAATTTAAAGAATCACTAGCAGCATTTCTAATGTCTCAGAAATGTTAGATTGTAACGTAAAAATTAACCAACATGCATTATACTTGCTGATTTTCAAAATTAAAATTGCATACCAAATTGTTTGTGAAAAGGGGCTCTATTAGACTTATTAGCACATTTAAATGACAATTTGAAGGCAGTTTGAAGACAAAATCATGACTGCATCTTACTCATGGAAATGTCCCTGTGTACTTTGTTATAGAAAGCAATAAGAGAAAAGGAGAAAATGCTGATGGTAATCAGCATTTCATTCTTTTCTCTTATTATTTTCTAACTCTATCTTTTATTAGTGACACATAAAAAAGACTTGTTTGGGAAAAGGAAGAACTTATAATTGATTTAAATTGTGAATTTCATCATCAGGGAAGTGGATTTTACACCTGTTAGAAGCAGATAATTAGTTTTATTTGACGACTTTAAATCAAACTGAAGGAGAACTTGAGAAAATGAAGTAGTTCATTACCATTATTAACTATTTTGTGGGATTGTGAGATTTTTGTGAAACTTGGAATGATGAATGTTTTGTGATTGGAATCGGGAAGGAAATTGTTACCAAAGCAACAGAAAACACCATGGCAATCTGTGAAAAAGGTAGGTTATTTTATTTAATCCATTTTAGACAGCAAAATTTTTGACTGCTCCAAATTAATATAGATATCTAAGTCGAAAGAAAATTTTTGCGATGTGTCTTTGAAATATTGGAGAAAATCCTTTTCTGTCTTTTTATTCAAAAGTTGTATTTCTATTGGATTTCAAAACAAGAACTGATAGGGAAAGGATTAAAAAGACAACTATGTCCATTTAAAAAAATAACCATTTATGAAATCTTTGCACATTCTGTGATTGGGTATTGATGTACATTTGAATATTAATGATGTGAAAGAGATACCCAATAATCATAAATATTCATGAGTTAATAAGATTTAGAAACATCTAGATAGTCATGAATATTTATGAGAATTCATTGATCAGTTTTGAGTCAATGAAGTGACTAAATACATCCATGTTTATGATAAATTGTCACTTCTAATTTTAAATAAAGGAGTTTCTATGTCTACAAAAAAACTTTTGGAAACATGGCAGAAAAAGAATCATAAAACAAATATGTATCAAGATTGATTGATCATGTAAGTGACTCAATGCTAATGATTGAATAGTTTCATTACAAACAGAATTGTCATTTAACCTTTTCCCAAACAGCAAAAACTTAAGGCGGTCCAAGTTAAAAACTGCTGCAGACAACAAAATGGATGTTATTAAAGACAGGATTTATGTATGATATGGCATAGGAGATAATTGAGGCAAAAGGAGAAAATGCTGATAATCAGCATTTTCTTCTTTTGTCTCAATGTTTTACCAAGCCTTTTCTAATAGGGACATCAAAAGCAGGTCTTGTTTGGGAAAGGGTTAAAAGATGCTGCAAGTGATGAAGTCTCTCTCTTCACACACTTTAGATATTAAAACATTTTAAAGGCAAACTCACAATGACTGTCAAAATTTCAAATTTATTTTGATTTGTGGATTAGGAAGTAAATTTGTAAAGACTCGTTGGTCCATGGATAGATGATAGCACTTTTACTTCCTACCCAAGATGTAGGGTAAAACAGGAAGTCAATTATGATTGGTTCAATTTACAGGAAGATCATTTATGGGTATACCCATGATTTAAAAATGGAACAGTAAAATGGCTTTCAATTCAGAATTCTAAGGGAGGTAGATTCTGAACAAGTATTAATTTAGAATAGAGATAAGAAATTTTAGAGGAAAATAAGCATAGTTTTATGAGTTAAATTGTGTCAAAGCTTCTGCATGCATGTTAATCCTTTCTCAAACGGCAAAATTTTGGGTGGTCCAACTTGAAAGTTGCTGCCAATGACAAAAATAGATAATCATATATATGCAAGGTACATAGAATATCTGTACTATACTGACAAGAAAATATTGAAGCTAAAGAAGAAAAGTAAAAACTGATTATTAGCATTTTCTCCTTTTGCACACCAATGTTTTCCCCAGCCTATTATATTAGGGACAAGAAAACATGTCTTGTTTAGGAAAGAATTAATGCAACTTTATCAGTCGATGCCTTGTGATATTCAGAAAGTTGTTCATTGACAATTCCTTTTAAAACTGTAATAGCATTTCTTAGTATATCAGGATCACTATTATTTTATGGCAAAATAAAAAGAAAAAATCTTTCTGCAAATATCAAGCTTTGTAGCAACCAGTTATTTGATAAAAGATCAACATAGAGAACTACCATTTCTCTTTGTGGTTTTGTTTAACAGTTCAAATAGAGAATAAAAGGATATGATTAACTATAAGAATTATGAAGATGAATGACTAAAATGAGGCAATGATCAGCTAGCATACCTCTTTCAGGTAACATTTTCTTGGCCTTGTTAGTTACAAATTGTATGTTTAATGTAACATCTTGGTTTGTTGTCTGCAACAGCTTGATATACAGATCAGTTCAATATTTTTGTACTTTGATTATCATTTAGTCTACAACTAAATTATATTGTGAATACATTGAATATCACTATTCTAGGTAAGATGATTAGTCAAACGCTCTTAAAACCCATTACAACACAGTGACGCCTAATAATGGACGCTCTTTTACACAATGGCTTTGGAAAACATTGTTGAAAATGAAGAAATTGCTTGTGACAAGCAATTTCTTCATTTCCCACAATGTTTTCTATCCAAAAAGACCAATGTATTTTAGATTTCATTGATTTAAAAATGTCGTCTGCAACATCTTTGAATTTGAAACAGTCCAAAATTGTGCCATCTGGTTAAATGGTTAACCCTTTCAAAAACAAGCCTTTGTTTAAGGGACCCTAATATATAAGAGCTTTGGAAACATATAAATGTCCATAATACTGGTATATAAAAGCATTGGATACATTCAAGCAAAAGCTTAAGTCTGAAGATCATTATAAATTTAGCTATGTAAGCTTTTGTTTTCAAAGATTACTCTTGGCTACCCAATGTTCTTTAATGGCCGCTTTCATCAACTTAAATTCACAATTATACACATTTATGCAAATGTGCAGATTGATCATAGTTGATACTTTACCATTTCATGAAGCGGTATTATTGCGCGGTGCAACACATATTGTGATGAAGCAGATTTTCACGGACTTGTTTCATATCTATATATTGGAGTGAGTCACCGAGAATGGTTCAATACATGGTTGCTGCAAGCTCTATAGAGGGTATTGATCGTGGCAAGCTCAAAGCTTCAGCTGCTATTCCACTACTTCATATTGGACATGGGGAAAAATCCTATATGGTAGCCATGTCACACTTTATCGTGTAAATAAACATGAGCAATTCAGCAATTTTTACTCCGCGCAGCTTATGTGTTGTGGGTTCACATCTGTGGTACTTGTAAGGACATTATAATGAAACTTTGTATGGTGGTGAATTGGTGATTTGTGTGAGAATCGAAACACAGTAGAAGATAGGTTGTATTGATGGAATAGGAATTGGATCTATTAACCTATTTTGGAAACCAGGTTAGCCTGTATTTATGTAATTATGATTCATAACTTTGTGCTCAACCCTTTCCCAAACGGCAAAATTTCGTGCTGGTCCAATTTAAAAGCAGTTCAGCAGACACATTATTGATGTTGACAATAGATAAGATTATTATACAATGAAGCTCAAGAAATATTGAGGCAAAAGGTGAAAATGCTGGTTACCAGCATTTTTATGCTCCCTGAAAAAATTTCGGGGGGAGCATATAGTCGCCACGCTGTCCGTCCGTCTGTCTGTATGTCTGTCCGTCCGTCCACTGCCAGATATCAGCAACCCTTGGACCAAATTCAGTGAAACTTAACATGTGAACTCTCTGGGATAATCCCTAGGAACCTTTTTCTCCCTTTTTTAATTTTAGGCTGCGCCTTGGAAAAAGGGGCCTTAATGTACAAATTAGTTTTTCTCTAATTTCTCTTCATCTAATTGGCAGAATTTAATGAAATTTTGTACTTATATGATAAATGAGATGTTCTAGACAATATTCTATCAATGATGTGTGTACAAAAAATCTGTCATGGGAAAAGGGGGGCTGAATGTATGATAATTGTTATTTTGGGACATAACACTCAAGTCTTATTCGGGGAGCATAATCCGTCTATGATGGCTCTTGTCTTCTTTTGTCTCAATGTTTTCCCAATCTTTTTTCGTCAGGGATGTGAAAACCAAGTCGTGTTTGGGAAAGAGTTTATAGATCTTTACCAAACAATGATGATGAATTTTGACAACCTTCATGTGATTAAGTAAACTTTGATGGAAGATGATAGAAGACATTTCCAGGGACCAGGGGCCAGTTACATCAAAAGATTTAAGATGTATTTTTGACTTACCGATGTCTTACTACATGTTTAGGACAATTATAGTTGCATGTCGCTCCCTCAATAAAGACTTAGGTCATGCAATTGTGTTTTTAAGCGGTTTTTAAGACATCGGTAAGTCAAAATATGTCTTAAATGTTTTAATGAAACAGGCCAAGCATTAATTTTACTCTTCTTATATATTTAAAGTTTCTTACTCTCATGATTTTCCATAGAAATTTTATTTACCCTTAAATATGGTATTCTATGGTTTGTCTGTATATATGTCATTTAGAGCCATTTTCTTTATTTTTTTTGACCAGTACAGGACAATTAATTAGCTATTTATAAGGAAGTCATTGACTATTTTGTCTAATAACTTGGCAAGAATGTTGCTCGTTGAAATCATGTCCAATGATTGCTCGATTGATTAGTTACTTAAGGGGGAATGCTCCAGTTTTTCAGAACACTCGGTCATTACTGTAGAAAATTAAATGTTTCGTACCAATATGTTTCGCTACCATATTTTCAATTATATAAAACATCATTACAATTTACCATTTTCGACAGTAAAAGTGTAATTATTATGCGAAACTGATTTCCCCAAGATGGATTTCGATTATTTAGAGCAAGACAGTCATAAGTGTGTATGCAGTTACTACTGTTTGCGTCATTTTATTCATGTGTAGCTGATAAAAAATGCTGTAATTCACTAATAAGTGCGCTGACCTATACATTTTCTTTTTGAATTATTACCAGGACATGTTGCTTAATACAATGAGGGGGTTTTATCAAATTCTATTATGTAGAACTTGAAATATATTTTCAAAAATATGCAAATTTTGACATAAAACACTCCAGCTTCATTGATCTAACCGAACACGTGAGCATGCTGTTTTATACATTTATACGTTTATAATAGCACATATTTTGGGTTTTCTGTTCTTATTAAATGTAACACTTTACTTTAAGTCCGTTTTTGGGACTAAACGATGAATATACAACATTTTATCAGCATTTTAGTGACCTTGGACAGGTGCAAGAAATTGTGCATTTTTCGTTGTAGGGGTATGTGATATGAATGACTTTAAAATTCAAACAAGATCGCTGACCATCCATTTTTATTTTATTTTTCAGTTGGTAATAACATGTAATTTCAACATACAAAATATAAATAAATTCTATTTTTGGGAAAAAAAAATAGGAAACTGGAGCATTCCCCCTTAACAGAGTATTGATAGTCCTGAATACATAGCATTTTGTCAACCATATTTTGTGTTCAAATATTGGCAAAGTATTCCTATTTAGTTATGCCTACAGAGAGGCAAACATGGGAGAGAGCGAGTGAGTGAGTTAGAGAAAGAGAGATATAAGGAACAAGAGCGTAATAGCAAGAACGAGGGGGAGATGATGAAAAATATTTAGGATAGAGGGACTAAGAGACAGAAAGAGAGAATCATAAAGATACAGACATGTAGAGAGAATGACAGAGAAAACAAACTATATAAGGAGAAAGATTGAGATAATGTGGAGTATTCCTTTCCCAAATGACAAAATTTAAGGTGGTCCATTTTGACAGCTGCTTCAGACGACAAAATGAATGATTTTTATGTTGGATTTTGTATAATATACCTAACAAAATGTTGAGGCAAAAGTAGAAAGTGCTGATTATTAGCACTTTCTTCTTTTGCCTCAATGTTTTTTAAAAGGGACGTCCAAATCAGGTCTTGTTTTGGAAAGGGTTAATAGCAATAAGAAATGTGTGCATTTTGAATACCTTTTGATTGATTTAGATCTATTTTCTATAACTACATTAACCCTCTCCCAAACAAGACCTGGTTTTGACGTCCTTAATAGAAAAGGCTTGGGAAAGCATTGAAACAAAAGAAGAAACTGCTGATAACCAGGAGTTTCTCCTACAGTCTCAATATTTTCTCTGTCGTAATTACACAAATCCTATCTTTAATAACACACGTTTTATCATTTGTGGCAGTTTTTGAAGTGGATCACCCTAAAATTTTATCGGTTGGGAATGGGTTAAATTTGGATGGGTCTGCAATATCATAATTGGCAACAGGATTAAGATAGTCCACCCCTCATGAGATTCATGCATGTACTGTATGGAAGTTTCATGTGACATCATTAACATCCATAATTTATCCAATAGATACGGACACATTACGAATAAGAAAAAATTGGCATTTTCCACTGCCAAATTTCTACGATGTCGCCGGAAAAACAAGATCTGACGTGGCATGAATTTCCTTAGGGTTGGACTTCTCTTTATGTGAAATTATCATGTCTCATTGAAGCATTGTAATGAGTTTTTTCTCATTCACAAAAATTGATTATTGTAGATGTGTCTATACATTATTAATGGTTATAGCTGGTGATCACTCATCTATGGCTAAAATAAATAAATGACCCAGAATCTTGAAATTGGTCCTTTAACCCATTACCACACAGCTCTAGTGACTCCTTTTGACTCCCAACACTATAATGGCTTTGGAAAACATCATGGAAAATGAAGAAATTGCTTGTGACAAGCAATTTCTTCATTTCCCACAATTTTTTCTATTTAAAAAGACCAACAAACTTTAAATTTCGTTCACTTGAAATTGTCATCTGCAACATCTTTGAATTTGGACCAGTCTAAAATTGTGTTGTTTGGTAATGGGTTAACAGAGCAATAGATATTCAGAGAGAGAGAGAGAGAGAAATGACACTTCAAAATGCAATATTTCATTTGCCAAACCATATACAAAATTTGAGCCAAACATGGTTTTATATCTGCCTGGGTTAACTTGTTCCATGTTGCTTATATCTCTCCATGCATTTTCAAAAAATAGTTTCATGAGAAGTTGCTATTTGAATTGATTAGCCTGAATGTACCTGAAGTGAACATTTCATGTAAGTACATGCTGATCATTCTTTATTCACCCTACCACAATAGAAATTACATCAGATTAGCATGACAAGCTTTAATAAAATTTTGCTCAATAGCAGTATCAATACTAATTAAGATGCTCTTGGTTTAATTGAAGTCAAACTCCTGTTTATGGGGCAGATTTTATTGATATTGACCTGGGATGTTAATCAAGTTTTATAGTGGAGTACTCCAGGGGGGTACCTTCAGCCAGGCAATATTACTGGTTTTAGACTTTATCCCAGATGATAGAAAACGCATGCTACCAAATTGAAAGGATATTAAAGATGACAATAAAGATGAAACTGAAGTCTCAAAAAAGTTTTTATTCTGGTAGAAAACAATGAGGGAAAGATGAAAATGCTGATGAAGATAAATCAGCATTTTCTTTTTTTCCTTCAATGTTTTTTCCAGCAGAGTTACCTACTATGAAATGCGTCAAAACTAAGGATTACGCTGAGAGAGTTAAACCTTTTCCAAACGAGACCTGGTTTTGACGTTCCTAAGATAATAGGGAAAACACTGAAGCAAAAGAAGAAAGTGCCGATAATCAGCACTTTCTCCTTTTGCCTCAATATTTTCTAAGCTAAATTATACACAAAACCAACCTTAATTAACATCCATATTGTCGTCTGCAGCAACTTTCAATTTTTTTGTCGTTTGGGAAAGGGTTAAATGGCAAGTCCTTCAGGCTGCCAATCAAATGTCAATCAAACCAGCTCAGTTCCTGTATCAATATTGACCAACTGTGGTCATTGATTGTTTCCATCACTGAGTATCCAAAATATAGTAACTTCCAGGTATGGAAGCTGCAGTTATGATGTTTTTGTGTGCAAAGTTTCTATGTTCTGGGTAGCCAATGAGTCATTCCATAGATATAATGTTGTTGAAAATAAAATGACAATCTGCATTAGATTAAGTGTGTGCAATAATCTAAACATATTAACAACAAGAATGAAAATCTCTGGAATTCAGGCATGTATTCGAACTTTCCCAATTTGAAACACGCTTCATTCAATAGAATGTAATACAATTTTGATTAAAATAATAAGATGTATATACTGAATATAACACAGAAAATATTGAGGCAAAAGGAAGGAACTCTGGTCATCAGCAATATTTTCCCAAACATTTTGTATGAAAGATGTCAAAACCAGGTCAAATTCGGGAAAGGGTTAAGTAAACTGGCTTGGTTCCTATATAAATTCTGATATTGACCAATAAACTGTATCTATTGATTGAAATATGACTTGACTGACAAAACCCCATAACTGTTTGTTAACCAAGCTGGAGTTATGATGTTTTGGTCACTCAATTGACTGGTCCAGTTCTGGGTAGCTGCTGAGTCATTGTAGACTCTGTAGTCCATAGAGAACATTAACCCTTTCCCAAACAATAAATGGTAAACGATAAATAGCATACATTTTTTATTCAGTAGATGACCCTGACTGGACCTTGATTGATATCGTCGGTGTAAATGCAAAACGTTGTATGTCCATTTTCGCGAATTTCAAAGTACAATCTTGTGTGTCCAGTTAAGACAACTCTTGCAGCTTTTGATCTATTTTTACTGATCAGTATCAATGACACATTATTTGTGAACAATATGTCCGAATTTCAAGTAAATCTTTCAGTTTGGAAAAAGTTATTACACTTTGTTCCTTCCCCTTTGAATTTTTTCAAAAGGGAGATACGAGGTTTTGCATTAAGAATGATGATATGGTTATCTTTAAGGTTTACGAACTGAGAATGAAAACACCACTTTCTAGCCATACGAAATGCATCAAATTTCACACACATGTAAATACACTTCACATAAGTTGATTCACCAGGCCGGATTTCAAGATTATGCTACAAGAAGATAATAATTTACAAATATTGTTTTACTCTATTTTCATATGCAAGGGAGGTAATTTTGAGCATTTTGGTCAAATAATACCATAAGTATGCATTAATTCAAAATTCTAATCCATACAAAATGCTTATATTTGTATTTGGAAGGGAAATGTAACACAGATTAGGAATTACTGGCACTTTTCATATTTCATCTCTGGCTCTGCATTTCATTCTCAGTTCGTAAACCTTAAGTCACCACTGAAGCTTCAATATCAATTTTGCAGTGTCTATGGTGTTGCCGAAAAAGGAACATTGATGGAAAAGAAGTGTTTACCCATTCCCGCAGAGTGACACTTTTGGATGCCCCAGAAGAAAAATTGGAAAACTTAAGATATGGAAAATGAAGAAAATGCTTGTAATAGGCAATTTCTTCATTTACCACAATGTTTTCCAACCCAAAATAGAAAGATTGTTAAAATTTCATCAACTTGTCTCAAACATATTTCAAATTGGGACATTCTAAAAGTTTGCTGCCTGGTAATGGGTTAAGGAGGGTTATGACACAATTTTCTAATAAAGTTCTTGAATCTGTCAATCCACTCCCAGCTAGCTTATTGTTGTCAAGTTGGGTATAGTGTAAACAGAGAGTGCTAGAAATAGGCTCAGTCAATATTCCAATCCAATCCATGCTATTGAAGTTATTCAAGGTAGCCTAGTTTCCATGTCCTAAAATAAGTATTTATGGCGTGGGAAAATATTTTGACAAAAGAAGAAAGTGTTTATGACTGGTATTATCTTCTTTTGCCTCATTATTTTCTGTGCTATAATGTACTAAAATTACAGTCTTATGACAAACCAGTCTTATATATTTTCTGCATCAGTTTTCAAACCTACCACTTTGAACAGTCAAAAATTCCTTGTATGGGAAAGGTATAAATATTGAGAGTTAGAAATAGCAATAGTTCTAGTCAATATTCCATGCTATTGAATTTATTCCAGGTAGCCTTTTAATGTTGGGTTGAAGTCAAAAACTTGTTACTACAGCCTTTTCAAGCTTTGGTTACAAGGTTTTGACCCCCTCCCCACTAATGATATGGAATTTACTCCAAACCTTTGCTAAATATTATATCTGTCAGTGTTGTAACATATGGAAACAGTCTTTAGGGACACCTTTTTGAAAATGACAAAATACTATTGACAAGATTGTAAGAACTGTTTGTAGCTTCTGTTTGTGTGCATTACCGATCAATTTATCAGAGCACCAAATAAGAGGGGGGGCATTGTATTTTCTAAAAAAGATAAATTAAATATATTGTCTATCAAACACTATGCTGTGGGTACTCATTTGAATTGTCTCGATGAGACAATTTAAATCAGTACACACAACATAGAGTTTGGAATTGAAACAAGAAAGTTAGAACGTCTTTTCCCCCTTCTTATGTGTTGCTCTGAATTTATATATCATTATAAATTTCCATAATATATAAATATGTTGTAACTTATTTATTGACAGTGTATATTTTCTGTTTTCAGGGGGGTTTCTGGCATTTCAAGCCATGTACCCGTCCCTGTGTGAGAGCAAGACGAGTAGTTACCACTGTACGGCGCTGACCTCCCTATCTCAACCCTGTCTCCCTGTCAGCAATGTGGGACCAACCAAGATTCTACCCTTCCTCTATCTCGGCTCTCATCAAGATGCCATGTCTCCAGATATTGTACAGGTATGTGCTGCTCACATATCTCAATCATATTTCAACCTGCCCTCAATATCTCAACCATATTTCAACCTGGCCTCAATATCTCAATCACATTTCACCCTGCCCTCAATATCTCAATTATATTTCAACCTGCCCTCAATATCTCAATCATATTTCAACCTGCCCTCAATATCTCAATCATATTTCAACCATGGCCTCAATATCTCAACCATATTTCAACCCTGGCCTCAATATCTCAACCATATTTTAACCCTCACCTCAATATCTCAACCATATTTCAACCATGGTCCCCGTATCTCAGCCATGGCCTCCCTACCTAAACCATTTATCAACCACAACCTCCCTGTCTCAACCATATCTCAACAACGATCTCCCTATCTCAACCATATCTCAATCATGGCCATCCTATCTCAACCATATCTCAACAATGACCTCCCTATCTCACCATATCTCAACCATGACTTTATATCTCAGCCATATATCTACCCCAACCTCTCGATCTCAAACATATCTCAACAATGACCTCCTTATCTCAGCTATGACCTCCCTATCTCAACCATACCTCAATCGTGGCCATCCTATCTCAACCATATCTCAATCATGGCCATCCTGTCCCAACCATATCTCAATTATGACATGCCTATCTCAACCATATCCCTATTATGATTTACCTATCTGAACCATATCCCAATTATGACCATCCTATCTCAACCATATCTCAACCATGACCTCCATATATCAACCATATCTCAACCATGACCTCCATATATCAACCATATCTCAACCATGACCTAATATCTCAACCATATTTCAAACCCAACCTCTCTATCTTGAGCATATTTCAATTATGACCTCCATATCCCTATGACTCAACTACCGGTATAACTTCTCTCAATACTGGCTTTGGCTTCCTTTTATAAACCTTGACCTCTTAATTCAACCAAAGACCTCCCTATCTCAACCTTGTCTCTTCGCTTATTAATGCCTCTTCACCTCATCTATCCCATGGCTGCTGCCGTTGGGGCAATATAGATGATCTGCCAACCAGCTCTCTCCATCCCTCTGTCCTTTGCTAGCGTGACCGCCTCACTCATTTTCGCTCCCATATTAATAGTGAATTGCTAATAAAAGCATTGCAATTACCTAGCTCTAAAGATAACTTTCTTACTACATGATTGTTTGTCATGGATGTTTGTAAAGTACTAGTCCTCAAAGAGATTGAAAGAGTCATTTATTCTCTGAGGAGTTAAATCCCAACATGAATTCCCTCATGCTATAAAGATGCAATCAGCTCAATCTGCCTTCCAAAAAGATCAATTGTTAAAGCTGTTAACCCAATTTTAAATTGCTAGAGAGAAAAAAACACTGCCTTCAGTTCACAATTTATTGCCTTTCCCCATTGTTAGAGCATTTGAAACCTGCAGTTAGCCAGTTCAAATTTAGTTTTTCTTTTGTTTTCCAACAATATTTTAAAGAATGGTGTTTTTAGCTCCACTGGCCGAAGGCCAGCGGGCTATTGTCATGGCGTTGTGTCCGTCGTGCGTCCGTGCGTGCGTCCGTTAACTTTTTCTTTAAACATCTTCTCCTCTTTTACCAGTGGGCCAATTTTGACCAAACTTGGCAGGAATGTTCCTTGGGTGACCCTTTTCAAAACTTGTTCGCGAATTTTTGATTTGTCAAAAAATGTGGCCGTGGCAGGGAGAAAGGGGCTTATCAGACTTAGAGAAATCATAAGAAAATTCTTTAAAAATCAACCATTGGGCCAGTTTGAACCAATCCTGGCAGGAATGTGCCTTGAGTCATTCTTTTCTAAATTTGTTCACAAATTTTTACATTTGTCAAAAAATGTGGCCGTGGCAGGGAGAAAGGGGCTTATCAGACTTAAAGAAATCATAAGAAAATTCTTTAAAAATCAACCATTGGGCCAATTTGAGCCAAACCTGGCAGGAATGTGCCTTGAGTCATTCTTTTCAAAATTTGTTCACAAATTTTTACATTTGTCAAAAAATGTGGCAGTGGCGGGGAGAAAGGGGCTTATCAGACTTAAAGAAATCATAAGAAAATTCTTTAAAAATCAACCATAGGGCCAATTTGAACCAGACTTTGCAGGAATGTTCTTTTAGTCTGTCTTTTTCAAAATTTATTCACAATTTGTTACATTTGTCAAAAAATGTGGCCGTGGCAGGGAGGAAGGGGCTTATCAGACTTAAAGAAATCATAAGAAAATTTTAAAAAAATCAATTTGTGTGCCCAATTGAACCAAACTTTGCAGGAATGTGCCTTTAGTCGTTCTTTTTAAAATTTGTTCACAAATTTTTATATTTGTCAAAAAAACGTGGCCGTGGCAGGGAGAAAGGGGCTTATCAGACTTAGAGAAATCATAAGAAAATTCTTTAAAAATCAACCATAAGGCCAATTTGAACCAGACTTTGCAAGAATGTTCTTTGAGTCTCTCTTCAAAATTTATTCACAATTATCAAGATTTGGCTGCCGCTGTGTAAGGCTTACAAAAAATCACGGGATGATTCTTCCACTTTAACCAGTGGAGCGATTCAGGCCCTCCTGGGCCTCTTGTTTATATTTGTCAAAAAGTGTGGCCGTGGCAGGGAGAAAGGGGCTTATCAGACTTAGAGAAATCATAAGAAAATTCTTTAAAAATCAACCATCAGGCCAAGTTGAACCAGACTTTGCAAGAATGTTCTTTGAGTCTCTCTTCAAAATTTATTCACAAATTTAAAGATTTGTGGCTGTGTAAGGCTTACAAGAAATCATGGGATAATTCTTCCACTTTAGCCAGTGGAGCGATTCAGGCCCTCCTGGGCCTCTTGTTACTCTTTACCCATTCCCACACAGTGAAACATTTTGATGATCATCAAGATAATGCTTTGGAAAAGATAGTGGAAAATGAAGAAATTGCTTGTTAAAAGCAATTTCTTCATTTCCCACAATATTGTCTACCAAGAAAGACCAAAAGAAGTAAAATTTCATGTAACTGAAATCATTGTCTACAACAACTTTGAATTTGGATGAGTCTAGAATTTTGCAGTTAGGTTATGGGTTGAGCAACAGTAATTTGTTAGTTTGAGACCAACTTGTAATCTGAGATCAGCATGGGACAAATGAAGTAGTTTCTGATTTTGGTCTCATAATACCTAGTAAATGGCATCCATTTAAACCCTTCCCAAATAGTGAAATTTTTTACTAATCTAATTTGAAAGGAGTTGCAAACAATGAATTAATTAATATTTTAAAGTGTGATGTAGCAATAATAGTAGCAACAATAGCATAGACAACAATGAGGGGAAAGGAAAAAAAGTTACTGATGATCAGCAAATTTCTGTTTTTCTCTCAATGTTTTACAAAACATGTGAAAAAGTTAAGAGTTGAATGCATTGGTCTACATGCTGATGACGAAGCAATGTCTATGAATGTTGTACAACAAAACATCAGATGTTCCACAACAACTTCAAAAGATTCAAACATTAAAACTATCTTGTTAAACGAGCTTTAACTATGTGTGCAGTCAGCAAATGGTCCTTTTTCTATAACCAACATTCACCCTTTCCCAAAGGACAAATTTTTAGACTGGTCCAATTTGACAGCTGCTGCAGACGACAAAATGGATGCTGAAAATGATAGGAATTGTGTACAAAATGACACAGGAAAATTGTAAGACAAAAAAAAAACGGAAATGCTGATCATCAGCATTTTCTTCTGTTGCCTCAATGTTTTCCCAAGCTTATTCTAATAGTGACATCAAAACCAAGGCTTATTTAGCAGGAATGTGGTCTATTGATTGTCTTGTGCATGATGTATTGTCTATACCATATCTGATATTTCAGACTCATTAAAAATGTATGCATTATGCAGTAAGAGAAATTAAGCATAAATATTCTGCTGTATGTCAATTGAAATGTCATGCAAGGCTCCTTTTCTTCATCATCATGAAATATCTACAAATCCATGACACATTCCAAAGTCTTACCCAAATGAGACCTAGTTTTGACGCCTCCAATACAAACAGTTTAGGAAAACACTATGAAAAAAGAAGAAAAGTGCTGTTAGCAAATATTCTCTCACTTTGCCCCAATATTTTCTGTGGTATATTTCAATATTTTTTTTGGTGAGGTAGAGAATGTCAACCTGGCAAACAAGAGGTTCTGAGTTTGATTCCTCAGTAGCGTATGTAGTTCTTGAGCTATTTATATGCCCACACATTTGATGTTATACTGGGGTAGTCTCTAGGTAGCAGAATTGAGAGAATCTAAGTCTGTTCCATGTTCAGCATGTTCAACAGCATCTGTTTCCAGGGTGGCTGACATGATGTGGCTGCTATATGGACGTGGAGCTGTATTTGACTAGGCCTTTAGTGAGCTGTTACAGGGTCACCAAACTTAAGAATTGTTGGAACTATATGGGAAAGAGTTGATTGGAATAATAACCATATGTAGAGTCTACAAAATTAGGCTGTCTGTTTTGTTCCCCAAACTCCTATCAAAATAAATGATTCTAGTATAGCCATAACATTACTGGACATTTTGGTCAATTTCTGCCAAATTTGGTCATTCTCTGCCAAATAAGAGCATCTGTTTATTGTGATAAAGCCGGCTGTTAGGTCTACGATCAATCTTATTTTGTTTACACAGACGCTAGGTTAAGAATTATCTTGAAATACCATATTGGTGCTTAAAGGTTGTAAACTAAATTTTCTTGATCAGAAAAAATTAGCGTTATTTGAATGTGGGATAATTTGCATTGTGTCAGATTGATTGAACATCATTTTCAACCCATTACCAAACATCGCTTAGCATTGTGAAAAATGAAGATATTGCTTGCAACAAGCAAACACTTCTTTCCTATGATGTTTTCTACAACTAAAGATAAAAATAAAATTGTCGTCTGCGACATTTTTGAAATTTGGAACAAATTAAAAATGTTGTTGTCTGGTAATGGGTCAAACAGTTTTCTAGTCATATTTAGGTGGCTGAAACACCCAACCATGGATTCCATGCATTCATTTCTGGAGATCAAACCTAGAGGCCATATTATTGAGGGTCCAACATGCTATTTTCCACAGTTTTCCAAAGCCTTTATCTTGGAGGGTATCAAAAGGAGTCAATGTGCGGTAATAACCTCAAAATGAGCTTGAAGTTTTTTCTATATTATTAGCTACTTCCCACCTAATTCTATGTGTGAGTCACTATGAACAATTACATTAGCTTATATATATGGGGATCTCTAATCAATGTTAATAGTTTTCCCTGCCTTTGGGAGCTTTTAGCGGGAAAACATGGAGAAACTACGCTGTAATGAAAGAATTGGGGGTAGAAATAGAGCCATTCCAAATGACAGTCGCAGGGATTGATGGGATACTTGTGTGGGTGAGCCTTGATCCTTTTCTTAATAATCCTTTCCAAACAAAAACTTGCTTTTGACGTCCTTTGAAAATACTTGGGAAAATATTGACAGAAAAGATCCAGCATCTTCTCCTTTTGCCTCCATTCTTTCAGTGCCATACTGTGCTTAACTTTTAGCTTTTTCAACATATTTTCTAACATCTTCAGAAGCTTATAAATTTGAGCAGTCCAAATTATTCTCCCTTTAGGAAAGGGTTAAATATCTCCCTATTTTGTCAATCTCCCTATTTTGTCATCTATAAAGGAGATTGTTTACAAAATGTTATGGGGAAAGAAGAAAATGCTGCAGGTCAGTCATCTTTGAAGTTCATCGGGTATTGTCAAAACTTACGGTATTGATTCATGAACAATACCAGCATCTATTAATGACTTTATGGACAAAAACCTATGTTATTGAAAAAACGATATTGACAAAAACATGATGCTATTGACGTACACAGAGAAATACGAGTAGATGAATGGTAACCAATCAGGTTTCCCGCTTAATCCTTTTCCAAACAAGACCTTGTTTTGACATGCCTTATAGAAGAAAGAGCTTGGGAAACCATCGAGGCAGAAGAAAAAAATGCTGATAACCAGTATTTTCTCCTTTTGTCTCAATATTTTCTGTGTTGTAGTGTACACAAATCTTATCTTCATCAACAACCATTTTGTCATCTCCAGCTGCTTTCAAATTGGACCAGTCTAAAATTGTGATGTTTGGAAAAACGTTAAGATGATTCTTTACGATGTTCGTAAAAATATTACACTATTGATGGTATCAGCGATAAATCAGGGTTAAAGACTAGCAGGGGCCCAGTCGCCCATGGCCCCTAGATTTTGGGCTGGGCCCCTGAATATTTAGGGAAAATGCCCATACCCTTAATATTAAGTATTGAATTTTGCTGTTCTGGGCCCCTAAGTTGAAATTGTTAGTTTTTTTTCGCTGCAAATGATTTGTTTAGGAAAAGATTGAAAGAAATTCATTAAAAGATCAGTTTGGTGCATTATGGCCATGAAGTGAAACATATAGCAAAATGACCTGATGCACAATAGCTGTAGATATATATACTTGTGGAAAGCTAATTCAAATGCAGCCCAGCACTTTTAAGAATACGAAAATGTTACCAACCTTTATCATGCTTGCTGTTAAGTTTAGAGAAGTACAACCAAATTCAATAGGACCATCACTATAAATAGAAAATGGTCACATGTTGAGACAAGGTGTTAAAACAGTATACTGTGTAACAGTATAGAAGTGATAGAAAACTACATAAAATAGATTTTCTAATTTTGTTCTGATAAATATTTTAGTACATATCATTTCATAATGTACCATCCTCTCGTGTGCAGCAGGATGTGGCAGTATTTTCTTTTTTCTCTTAAATGTTTTTCAAAGCAATCTTGATGTTTGACATGAAAAGAAGATGTTGTTTAAGAAAGGATTTATCCTTTCCCAAACATTAAGAGAATAAAAAAAATGCTGATGTTCAACAAATACTCCTTTTTTCTTAACATTTTCTAGTCTTCACTATATAGATTTTCTACTTTTGATATGCATTATATTTGTCATCTGCAACTCTCTTCAAAATGGATCATCCAAAATTTAACGGTTAACCCTTTCCCAAACGACAAATTCCTAGGTTTGTCGGATTTTAAAGCTGCTGCAGACGACAAATATGGTATTGGTTGAAAGAACATTTGTGTAAACAAGAGCCGTCAGAGACGGACAATGCTCCCCGAATAAGGCATTGTCACAATAAATGTATGCCATGCAGAGCTAACATAAAGCTAACAAATGTTAAGCCCCCTTTTTGCATGAAATAATTCTTATACCCAAATTTCACAAGATTATTGTCAAGGGCATCTGATTTACTACTCAAATATGAAATTTCATCAAATTCTGACCATTAGACTAGGAGAAATTAGAGAAAAACTGTATTTTACCTTAAGTCCCCTTTTCCCATGACGAGGCCTCAAATCCAAAAACGGGGAAAAGTACATCAGCATTATGTCATAGGGAGTTCACATGGTAAATTTCATTTGATTTGGCCCAAGGGTTATAGAGAAATCACTTCGGACGGACGGACGGACGGACGGACAGACGGACGGAATGATGGACGGACAGGACGGACGGAGGACAGACAAAGCGGCGACTATATGCTCTCCCTTCGGGGAGCATAAATATAGCCCAAAAAATATTTAGACAAAAGGAGAAAATGCTGATTATAAGCATTTTCTTCTTTTGTCTCAATATTTTCCCAAATCATTCACTAATAGGTACATCAATACCAGGTGTTGTTTGGGAATGGGTTAAAGTACCTTACATGATACAGATAGAAACCGGTCATAACTTGAGCAAAATGTGAAATATTTCTCACCTGACATTTTGGAACCACTCAAGCCTGCCCAGACAAGTTGAGAAGCAGTAGTTATAAGCTATCATAATGGATGGATATAGAGACTGAAAGTCTAACACAATGACCGGGTCAGTGTAGAACCGTGACTCGGGTTCCAGCGTCAGAGGGATACACTCCGGCGCCTTCATTCTGGCGCGCTGGTGTACGCTCGGAGATACAGGGATGTAGTTGAGTGGCTTGGCTACTCGTAACATCATAGACTCTACACGATACTGAAAAATAAAATGCATTATAAACTAGAACTGTCGCAGAGCGGACGAATACTCCCCACTAGGGCCTTGTCACTGAAAAAGTGCTATAGGTCACAAAAGGTTCTTGACTTAGAGCACAGAAACGGATTTTAAACAAAGTTCAATTGTGACCTTGACCTTTGTGACAAAAAAACAATAGGGAAACCCCTTGGGTCATGGGCAACAACTGTGTAAAGTTTCATGATCCTAGGTCAAATGGTTCTCGAGTTAGAGCATGGAAATGAAATTTTAAATTTTGACTAGTTTCCCCCCCCCCCCCCCCCCCTTAAAAATTAACATAAGTAACATAACTGAAACTAATGACTGGATGGAAATGAAAATTGCAGGTGCACAACTTCATGTGATAGGAAACAACCTGATAAAATTTCAGCAAAATTGGTCAAAAACTGTGGGAGGAGAAGAGGACACAAAATTATGTCCACTGACGGACGGACAGACAGACGGACAACCTGATTCCAGTATACCCCCCCATAACTTCCTTGTGGGGGGTATAATTAATCATCAGTGTACTTGAAAAACCTTGTAACTACAGCTTGATTAAAGTTGGAGTTATGAGGTTTTGCAATAACACTATATTTTCAAGGAAAGTACCCAATAATGAGCAAACCAAATTTACATTATTCAAATGGTAAGTTTATTCATGTTACTACATTCAAAATCTTTTTGATGGTCAAATTTCATGAGAAATACAACAGGCATATTCTCACAATAAAACCAGACATTTTTTGGGAAACGGTGAAAGGAAAAAGTTTCTTACCTGTGAGCCTCTAGATAGCACATGATAGAACTCTATCCCAAACACTCTGGAAAACTCACTAGTTCTCCCTACAAGATCTAATTTGTCCATAATGTCTAGTATACACTTTACTCTGGTCACATAGTGGTGGATCACCTTCCATCTTAATTAAACAGAAAGCATTTTGAGAATATATGTGACCCGTCATGCTAAAAGGGACCTTACAGGAAGTGTGAAAAATATCGACCCTTGTCAGTCTGCGCAGTACGCGCAGCTAGACTAGGGCAGTCACTTTTCAATTTTATGTAATTTTCTAAATCCGGAATGTTTTCCCTATCTTACTATATGTTCATTTTTCGCATACGGGATATGGTTGACCTGTGCTGGGTCTGACAAGTTTGTCAAAAATAGTTTTTTTGAGTTCGAATAAGGTCCCTTTTAGTGTGCCGGTCACATATATTTGAGCTGGAATCTGGAAAAATGCTGTTCTAGCATTTGAGACCACCATGTTTCTAAACTAGTCATTATCTAAGTTTAGCTTGGTCAGACTCCATGCCATTATCTTACCCTTACTACAAATCTATACATAGCTATATTTAGAACAGCATGGATCTTGATCAGACTGTGGTGCTCTCAAATGCCTTTTTTTCAAAATCTTGGCTAAAATGCTTATTTGAATTTGAAATCCTTAGTAAAGACTAGCAGGGAGCGAAGAGTAGCTTGTCCCAGAATATTCTGTCTTGTTTAAAATATCTAGTACAGACTTAACTCTGTTTATGTTTCGGCAGATCACTGTCAAGAATCACATATCAAATGCTGTTGTGCGACACTCCCAATAAAAAAGGTGGGATACATGGGGTATATGTCATCGCAGGACATGGAACTCAACATTCTGACATATAAACATATACATACACTTTGACATATAAACATGTGCATACCTATGATGGTGTGTTCTATGTTTGAACCATGAAGTCAGAGATCTGTGTGTGTAGAGGGGTATACGTCTATGTAGAACATGGAATGCTACATTCTCAAAACTGTAGATGTTCAGCGTTACCTGAAGTAAAATAATATTGATTATCATTTATAAAGAACAACCTCATCAATCTAACATGGATTTCTGTTATCACTGAACATTGATTGATTCATTTATTTATTGATTGATTGATTGATTGATTGATTGTATGGGAGTTGACCAACTTTTCAACTGCTATGGCCATAGTGCAGTGGCTTGAGCACCTAACTACAGATTCTTGTCATTTCACTAGTGCCATAATATCCAATCTGAACCTTGTGTTCTCTCTCATAGATGATTCAAATTCAGACGATTCAGATTGGTTGGTGGGTGAAAAACTGACTTTTTTCACATGTCAGAACGTTTATTGGCCAAGCTGGGGTTCGAACCTGTGACTGTTGATTAATAAACTGGACAATGAACATATCACTTTCATGAACATGATAATGTTTAAAACATTTGTTGATCAGTCCAATACATGTAAGCATGGAAAACATTAAAATATCAAATTCAAAGAAGTTGCAGACAAAAATTGGGGGGGGGGGGGGAAGAAAACATTGTGGGAAATGAGGAAATTGCTTGTCAGAATTTCTCCGTTTTCCACAATGTTTTCCAAAGCTCTTTGTCTATTTAGGAGTCACAAAGAGTCAATGTAAGGGATTGTGTTGATGTATTATCTCGTTTTTTCTAGTTGTACTACTAACCTCATGCCGCAGAATTCTCCACAAGTTGAGGACAATTCTACCTGCTATATGTATCTCCGATTGATGATCGGCTCCCCATTCATCTCTCTCTGCTGAATGATGGCTAGATTGTTTAAAACTTGGTACACGACTTATAGCCTGTGTTAGATTGTAGCTGAGGACTGAAGCTCGTTGTAGAATATACCCCCAGGATAGCATCTGTATCTCATATCCTACCAGAATATCTGGATCCCATCTGAGAAATAAACAAGAAAATTTACTTCAGGGGAAGGGGATAGGAACTTAGTGTAATAATCAACCATATGCCTTTCATATTGTCTTCTTGTTTGGCAAAAAAAGCAGCATGTGACGTTATTTCTATGATTTCCTAACAATTCAACATATCTATCTTCCTAACTAAATAAAAGGAGCTTAAGTACAACATATCCCTAATATTATATCAGTTGTTATTAATTATGACGACAAAGAAACAGAAACACAAATAAATCTATAGAATACTCACTCAGTTATAAATTCTTTAAACTGTTTCAGCATATCCATCTCAGTTTTGAAGTACTGCACCTTCAAACCATAAACAGCTGACTTCTGTAACAAAGTCTTTATACAATCTTGGGATGGCTTCACAGATGATGGTCCTGCTTTAGTAGACGAGTCTTGATTAGTTGATTTATCTCTATCCTGATTGGTTGATGATTTGTCAAGGTCTGTGTGATTGGCTGATTCTGGATCATAGATGAACACACCAGTTTCAAATCTGGTCCCCTTGTCTGGAGGTACATCATTGAATATGGAGTAAAATATTGCCTGGATGGCATCAACTTCAGGGTCAGGTCGTAAATCTCCACGACTCTCTGCATGAACCTCTACACTGAGCACTGTCAGATGCTGAAACTGGAATAGAAAGAAATTTGATACATTTTGGCCATCATTTTAAACATTTCAACAATTATAGTACCTTTTAGATCTATATCAATACCTTTTAGATCCATATTAATACATTGTACAATTTTTATAGTAGAGAAGTTCGAAATAGCGTATCTACAACCAAGTTACAGCATTTACGAACATAAACACCTAGCAATATATAAATTAAGTCGCAGATTTTAAGTTTCTCCAAATAAACTTTGCCAACATGTATCAAAGTATTAATGAGACAACTATGCTGATAATACAGAACCTTAACCCTTTCCCAAACAAGACCTGGTTTTGACATCTCAAGAGGTTGTTTGGGAAAACATTGAGACAAAAGAAGAAACCGCTGATAACCAGCAGTTTCTCCATTTGTCTCAATATTTTATATGCCATATTTTACACAAATCCCATCTTTAATAACACCCATTCAGTCATTTGTAGCAGTTTTTGAGGTGGATCATCCGAAAATTTGGGAAAGGGTTAAGTGCATGTACATACCTCATGCAGTGTTTTGGCTGACTGATAATTTTGTTGGCTCAGTTTAAATCCAAATGAGTTCTTCAGGGAGGGTCCTTCTATTTGTGAAGCTTCCTTCTGCAGTGACTGGGGAGTCACAAATTGTCTCTGTAAGGAAAGAGAGATATTTTTCATTTTAATTCATATTACTAATTTAAAACAGGATTCAATAAAAGATTTAATGATAAATCTAGGGAGTCAACAGAATAAAATCTTTACTAAACAATTAAATTAAGTCTTCCTAGTCCTTTTCTGAAACAATTAAATTCAGATTAGACTAATTTAAAAGCTGACGCAGGCAACAAAAGGGAAATTAATGAAGATAAATTTTGTGTACAAAATAGAACAGAAGATATTGAAGCAAAAATGTTAAGGTCAATGTTATTTTCTTATAACCTATTCATATCCTGTGGCAACTGCAAGAAAGTAGTATAGATCATTATCAACATACACACTGGTGCAGGCTAATATAGGTCCATGCTGGTATTAAATGCCATAGACAGAGCTTCAAATAAAAAGATCCAGGCTCTACTTATTTTCTATTACCTTTAGTTGTGTATTCATGGTGGTCTGAAGCAGACCTGTCAAGCAATTTCTTCATTTTCTGCAATGTTATCTCAAGCCTTTTTTTCTTGTGAGGTAGTCAAAAAAAGTCACTGTGAAGAAATGGATTAAGTTTATAAATTTTCTATTACCTTTAGCTGTGTATTCATGGTAGCCTGTAGCAGACCTCTCCCTGAAGCAGACGACCTTCTGGACCTCACTGATTTGATCCTCTTCGGTGTCACAAACTGGTCTTTATCCTCCGGGTCAGCTCGCTTCCTCTCCTGCACGATCGGTGTACATTCTGGCTCAAACAGCTCTGTAGACTGTCTGCGTAGTGGTGTACTGTGTAATATATCATCATCACCATGATCATGTTTGTGTAGACCCATGAGTGGACTGCCAGTAGTCAGATGGTCTACCTCACCCTTTGCTACACCCATCAGTTGAGACTGTATTTGAGCATCACATGTTGGCGAATCCACAACAGGTCCTTTGTCAGGTCCTTCAATATAACTGCCATCATGTTTTTGACGGGACTCTGACCCGGATTGTGAAGGAGAACTTGATCCCTCATCAGCACATAATTCTCGTTTTCCAGTAAATAGATTCAGTCTGAGTTTATCTCCCTTTTTAGTTTTGGTCCCAACATTTCTATGGTGAGACGATGTTGGAGTCACATCATTGGCTTTATTATCACTTTCTATTTCAACAGTAGACTTCTTAAGAACTTTATCTTTATCACCCTTTTTCTCTTTTTGTAAAGCCTGGTTTTTCAAGTCTTTATACAGCTTTTTGCCTTTCCACCATGTTTGTACTTGTTTACTGGTAGGTGGGGCATCAAATGGACACACAACAACTGGTCTATCTCCAGTTAGAGCATATTTCAGCTGTGGTTGTTTGTCAAGTTGTTCATTTATGTTACTATTGGCATCACTTTGTGATATAAATACATCATTATTCATACAAAATAAACTTCTCCAACCTTTCACACCAGTTATACTGTTAGCTGTATGGCTGAAGTCATCTAGGTCCTTCACCTGTCAAAGATATTAACCCATTTTAAGACAACAAAATTTAGGGCAGTCCAATTTGAAAGCTACTGGAGATGACAATATGAATGTGGCTAAATGTAAAGGTTGTGAATAAAATAGCACAGAAAACATTGAGGCAAAAGGAGAGATTGCTGATTTATGATTGTCAGCAATTTTTCCTTTTCCCAAAATGTTTTTCCAAGCCTTTTCTAAGAGAGACATGAAAACCCGGTCTTGATTGAGGCAATTTCTTCATACCCCACGTTTTCTACTCAGAAAGACCCAAACATGTCAAATTTCTGGTAATTGCATGTATTGAAGACTTGCATTCAAAATAAGCCATACAAAATTGGAGTCAAATAGTTTAGAAAACATTCTTGGAATAGATGAAAATATTGTTGGAAAAGATGAAAATGCCAATCTAATGTATTTTAGAACAAATTCTAATCTAATTTTTAAATGATACTGTATGATCAGCATCTTAACCCTTTTTAACTCTTTCCCAAACAAGACCTGGTTTTGACATCCCTAATAGAAAAGGCTTTGGAAAACATTGAGACAAATGAAGAAATTGCTGATAATCAGCAATTTCTCCTTTCGCCACAAAATTTTCTGTGCTATATTTTACACAAATCCTCAACATCAAATTTGACGTCTTGCAGCCGCTTCTTAAATAGAAAAGTCCAAATTTTCGTTGTTTGGAAAAGGGAAGAAATTTAGACAGTTCAAAATTGACCAAACGCTGACTGTCCATCAAAACCATTGATAAGCCAATGGACGATCAGAAAAATGCCACACTATCATTGTTTGTCTTAAATTCTTCTTTGCATATGATATTTATCGATCTATCGACTGACAATCAAAACTATTGACATGCCAATGCCCTCATCTTGCCTTTCAACATATTTTGTCATGTTAAGTGGATTTGAATGTGAACAAGTAAATTTAGTTGTGAGGGGGGTGGTTAAATGATTCATTGCTAAACTATTGGTTAGTTGCAGCTCAAAAGTTCTACTAACCCATTATCACTAAACACAATTTTGGACCTGTCACAATTTAGAGGGAATGAAATTTTTACACTTTTTGGTCTTCTGGAGTAGAACACATCATGAGAAATGAAAAATTGCTTGTCGCAAGCAATTGTTTTCATTTTCCACTATGTTTTTTTAAAGTGTGTCAAAAGGTTTTACATGCCCAGATCCAGACAACTTTCCCAGAGGGAGACCTTGTTCAAAATAGGGGCCAAACTGCATTGGCGTACGAAAAATTCTTTGAAAAACCACTTAGATAACTCTTTTTTTGCAAATTCGCAAGAGTCCAGGCCCCATCCCTGCATCCCTGCATGTGATAATGGGTTAATAAACAATGTAGGAAAGGATGCTCACCAATGCTGAGTTGACCTTGAGCACCTGACCTCCACCCTCCCTACAACAGATATAAACACCAACATGCAGTCTCTCCACGGTAGATAATCATGTGATAAACTTTTTCAGAAAATCTTCAATGATTTTGTAAATACTGGAGCAATTTGAATTCAGTTTGAAGCAGAGAAGGTGGACAGACATCACACATTAAATGGACGAGGTGGATTTTTGATAAATCAGCTGATAAAAAAGTTATTGAAGATAAACCAACATTTTGGTTTATCTTCAATAACTTTTTAATCAGTTGATTTTTCAAAAATCCACTACACCCAGGATATTCCTAACATCTTTCCACATTCTCTGCTTTAAACCGAATTCAAATTGATCAAGTATTGACAAAGTTATTGAAGATTATCAGAAATTATAAGTCACATGATTATACACCGTGCTCTCATAACCCAAAATCTTTCATAATTTGTTATAGTTTTGTAACAAGAGCAGTACATTGTCACTTTTCCACAAAAGCCTAGAAACCACAGCTTTAAACAAACTGCAGTTACAAGGTTTTTGTTGAAGAGCATCCATTTATTAAACCAAAGGGACTGGTCAGTAAAGAATCACAATTCAAGGAAAGATAATTAGGGAACAAACAAAGTTATTAATTATAAATGGTCAGGTGCACAAATAGACATTAAGAACTTCAATATTATTGAATATGTAAAAAAAATATTTCAGTAAAAATTTGCTAAAAGATGGAAAGACAGAAATGAAATTTCATGTTCATATGAATTATTCTGCATAAGTTTAGATCAGCCACCAACAAAGCATGCTTCTTGTTATTGTCACACTTGAACCCAATGCTTGATTTTTTTTCTTCAATAAATGTAACTTAAGCTTTTAGTTAATGCAAAGCAAAATCCTAAATCTGGTCCTAATCTCTCATACATTTTACCCTTTCCAGAACAAGCTCTGGTTTAGACATTTGAGACTTTGAAATGCATTGAGAGAAAAGGGGGAAATGCTGAAAACCACATTATCTGCTTTTCTCACAACGCTTTCTGTGCTATTATATACATGTATACATATATCGACTTGGGAACACACTTTTTCTTCAGCAACCAATTCTAATGAATACATCATAGGGATTAATGAACAATGAATGAAATGTTACATTTTGAAAAGCCATTATCCCCCTTATCAGTAGCTATATGGTACATGTATAGTTCAAGCTAAACATTAAAGACTTGTAAGACACTCAATGATTGATGTAAAGATTATTTTAACCTTCAAGAAATGTAGAAATGTTGATAGCCAGTATTTCTCCTTTTTTTCTCTGAATGTTTAACATACTAAAACTTGCTAGTTTTCTGTTGTAAACAATACATACTTAATCACATATTTTACCTGTTGGTATGATCGGTAATCTAGCATGGATCCCGTTCATAAACTAAATGCTAGCTAGAACAAGAACTAGCAAACTAAAGAATGACCATGCTTGAAAGGATAGGTAGTAGCATAAAATAGGTGCAGTATTTCAACATGCAACTCAGTAGAGCAGCAGAAAAGAGGAGGTGAAGCCAACTTGAATTCATTTTTTCCGATCCAAACTCCATGGTGTGGGTACCCATTCAAATTTACTCTCCATGAGTACCCACAACATGGTATCACCCTTTGTTGTGAGTACTCACATGAATAGTCTCAGTGAGATGATTCTAATGAGTAATCACAACATGGGGTTCAAAGAAAAAGGAATGAAATACTGCATTCAGAAAAGCCATTAACCCTGTCTTGTCTGTAGCTCTGTGCAAGGTTTATAATCTAAAGTGACAGGGAAAAACTCATGAAAAAGATTAAGGTAAGGCCTGTGTAATCAGTTATAGAACAAAATCTGTATAGCGCAAATAGACAATTTCAAACGATTCTAAGACGATTTTAAAGGGAAGTACAATGTAATTTTCATTGCTCTCAACATTTAAAATTTTGACTTTTGTTGGGGTTTTTTTGTCTACTCTTAAGGGGGAATGCTCCAGTTTTTCGGAACACTCGATTATTACTGTAGACAATTTAATGTTTCGTACCAATATGTTTCGCTACCATATTTTCAATATTATAACACATCATTACAATTTACCATTTTCGACGGTAAAAGTGTATTTATTATGCGAAACTATTTTCCTCAAGATGGAAATCGATTATTTAGAGCAAGACAGTCGTAAGTGTGTATGCAGTTACCACTGTTTTGCGTCATTTTATTCATGTGTAGCTGATAAAAATTGCTGTAATTCACTAATAAGTGTGCTGACCTATACATTTTCTTTTTGAATTATTACCCGGACATGTTGCTTAATACAATGAGGGAGTTTTATCAAATTCTATAATGTAGAACTTGAAATATTTCCAAAAATATGCAAAATTTGACATAAAACACCCCAGCTTTGTTGATCTAACCGAACATGTGAGCATGCCGTTTTATACATTTACGCGTTTATAATAGCACATATTTTGGGTTTTCTGTTCTTATTAAATGTAAGACGTTACTTTAAATCCGTTTTCGGGACTAAACGATGAATATACAGCATTTTATTAGCATTTTAGTGACCTTGGACAGGTGCAAGAAATTGTGCATTTTTTCGATGTAGGGGTATGTGATACGAATGCCTATAAAATTCAAACAAGATCGCTGACCATCCATTTTTATTTTATTTTTCAATTGGTAATAATATGTAATTTCAACATAGAAAATATAAATAAATTCTATTATTGGAAAAAAATTAGGAAACTGGAGCATTCCCCCTTAATATGATTTAGAAACATTTTTACAAGAATGGTTTAAAATATTCCCCGTAAATCTGAGCACACTCAGTTATTTCCGTTTTTACGGAAACAAGCGATATTGCATCTAACAGTACTTTAAAAAGCCTGGAGCTACTATCAGACATTATCGGAAATGTTCAGTGTATGCTCGGCCTTACGAACATCACGGAATATGTCGAAATATAACGATTATTCAAGGAGTGCATTACGCAGGCCTTACCTTTTAAAGTCTTAAACAATTTAGCCAGGTAGAGCCTATAAGACAAGTCTGCAATGTTACTGTTCAATACTGTTAACCCATTACCATACAATGACTCATTTTGGCACTCTACAATATAATGGCTTTGGAACTCAATGTGGATAATGAGGAAATTGCTTATGACAAGCAGTTTCTTCATTTCCCAATATTGGCAAAAAAAATTGTGGTGTTTCAATATGACAACAGATACAATTGGTACATGATAAAGGAGAGAGAATATTGAGACAAAAGAAGAAAATGCAGGATATCAGCATTTTCTTCTTTTGTCTCAATGTTTTACAAGCCTATTCTTTTTGAGACGTCAAAACCAGGTCTTATATGGGAAAGGGTGCATTTGTAGATATAATGCAATATAGGGTTGGTAAAACCCAGAAAGTGCTGATTACCAGAATTGTTTGCACTTCCCTGAAGGCTTTCTATGCTAACTTGTATGTTTTCAACTGCAAGTAATGCCTATTTTATCTTTTAACATTACCTCTAAAGTTTTGTCAAGTAGTAAACTATTAAGGTAGTCCACCCTAAATGAGATTCATGCAACGTTAGAGTTTTTCATGTCACATTGTTAACATTCCTTAGCATCCGAACATAGTCGGGTGAAGTCGTAAAGATTCAGCAGTGGAGCATTCCATTTACAAATGTTTGCGCCGCCGAAAAAATCTCATTAGGGATGAACTTCCTTTATAAAAAAAAAAAAGTAAAACCAACAAGATAATGATAGGATGCCGAGCTACAGATAAGAAGGGGTGATGGATTTTCAAAATAAAATACTCCACTTTCTGTCATCAAACCCTTTATTGTGGATACTCATTTAAATCATCTCATTGAGACGATTCAAATGCTTACCCACAACATAGAGTTTGGATTGGAAACAACAAAACCATACTGTCTTTACTCCCTCTTTTCAGTTTCTCTAAAGGAGGAAATGTGTGGGTATAGAAATGGTGATATAGTTCAAGCCACAAACCAGAGCTACAGATTAGAGATTTTTTTAAAGAGCAAAAATAATTAATGAATGATGAAACCCTATATTGTTGATACTCAGTAGAATTGTCTTGTCAAGACAATTCCAATGAGTACCCACACCTTCGTGTTTGAATTTGAAATAACTAATTCAGAGTGTCTCTACCCCACCACGATGTATAATCATGTGACTTAGATTTTCCAATAATCTTAAATATCTTCTTTAATACTTGACCAATTTGAATTCAGTTTGAAGCAGAGAATGTGGGAAAATGCCAGGAATAAGCTGGACGTGTCCGAATTTTGAAAAATGAACTGATAAAAAAGTTATTGAAGATAAACCAAAATTTTGGTTTATCTTCAATAACTTTTTATCAGTTGATTTTTCAAAAATCAACCATGTTCATCTTATGCGTGACATCTGTTCACATTCTCTGCTTCAAACCGTATTCAAATCGGTCCAGTACTTACAAAAATATTGAAGATTTTCTGAAAATATTGTATCACATGATTATCCACCGTGACCATGGTCAACCTATCTCAACCATGTCTCACTCTCAGTATTGTCAACTTGTCTTTATATCTCAAACCTCTGTTTTTGTCAGGGTCAACATTTGATCTCTTTTGTGGATTTGATTTAAAACAAACCTTTTGAACAAATCTTTTGAGGGTTTTAAAATTACAATGCCTTTTTCAGGACTATTTATTCCAATTCACAGGAAATTAATCAAATTATCAAAAATAAAGTAAATTGTTCTTAAAATCTGAAGTATGGTATGTGCAGAAAGACCATTGCTTATAAGTAGTGAATTGCTAATAAAAGGATTGCAAAATTAAGTGGAGTCCATACCTAGGCCATTTCTATCCTATTGCTTCTGTGGGCCCGTCTAGTATGTTGTGTTGGTCTATCTTCATGATAGTTTCATGAAAGTTTGTAAGGTACTAGTCCTTGTAGAGATTGACAAAGTCATTTATTCTCTGAGGAGTTAAATCCCAACATGAATTCCCTCATGCTATAAAGATGCAATCAGCTCAATCTGCCTTCCAAAAAGATCAATAATATTGTTAAAGCTGTTAACCCAATTTTAAATTGCTAGAGAGAAAAAAACACTGCCTCCAGTTCACAATTTATTGCCTTTCCCCATTGTTAGAGCATTTGAAACCAGCAGTTAGCCAGATCAAATGTAGACTTTCTTTTTGTTTTCCAACAATATTTAGAAGAGTACGCTTAACCGATTCCCACACAGTGACACTTTTTGACGACCATCAAGTAAAATACATTTGAAAAGATTGTGGAAAATGAAGAAATTGCTTGTCACAAGCAATTTCTTAATTTCCCACAATATTTTCTACCAAGAAAGACCAAAAGAAGTAAAATTTCATGTAACTGAAATCATTATCTACAACAACTCTGAATTTGGATGAGTGTAGAATTTTGCTGTTAGGTTATGGGTTGAGCAACAGTAATTTGTTAGTTTGAGACCAACTTGTAATCTGAGATCAGCATGGGACAAATGAAGTAGTTTCTGATTTTGGTCTCATAATACCTAGTAAATGGCATCCATTTAAACCCTTCCCAAATAGTGAAATTTTTTACTAATCTAATTTGAAAGGAGTTGCAAACAATGAATTAATTAATATTTTAAAGTGTGATGTAGCAATAATAGTAGCAACAATAGCATAGACAACAATGAGGGGAAAGGAAAAAAAGTTACTGATGATCAGCAAATTTCTGTTTTTCTCTCAATGTTTTACAAAACATGTGAAAGTTAAGAGTTGAATGCATTGGTCTACATGCTGATGACGAAGCAATGTCTATGAATGTTGTACAACAAAACATCAGATGTTCCACAACAACTTCAAAAGATTCAAACATTAAAACTATCTTGTTAAACGAGCTTTAACTATGTGGGCAGTCAGCAAATAGTCCTTTTTCTATAACCAACATTCACCCTTTCCCAAAGGACAAATTTTTAGACTGGTCCAATTTGACAGCTGCTGCAGACGACAAAATGGATGCTGAAAATGATAGGAATTGTGTACAAAATGACACAGGAAAATTGTAAGACAAAAAAAAAAAACGGAAATGCTGATCATCAGCATTTTCTTCTCTTGCCTCAATGTTTTCCCAAGCTTATTCTAATAGTGACATCAAAACCAAGGCTTATTTAGCAGGAATGTGGTCTATTGATTGTCTTGTGCATGATGTATTGTCTATACCATATCTGATATTTCAGACTCATTAAAAATGTATGCATTATGCAGTAAGAGAAATTAAGCATAAATATTCTGCTGTATATCAATTGAAATGTCATGCAAGGCTCCTTTTCTTCATTATCATGAAATATCTACAAGTCCATGATACATTCCAAAGTCTTACCCAAATGAGACCTAGTTTTGACGCCTCCAATACAAACAGTTTAGGAAAACACTATGAAAAAAGAAGAAAAGTGTTGTTAGCAAATATTCTCTTTTTTTGCCCCAATATTTTCTCTGGTGTATTTCAATATTTTTCTGGTGAGGTAGAGAGCGTCTGCAGCTTGGGGAACAAGAGGTTCTGAGTTTGATTCCTGGTAGGTCCTGGTATGGAACTTTTCTTGCAACCGGTGCCCTATAAAAATTGGAGTGGTATTTTTCAATACGTTAGGGTCCCACGCTTTGGTTAAGGGTGGATGACATGCTTAAAAGTGGTAGGATTTTTTTAAAATCAAGGTCAAAGGTCATTCGGTGCACTTTTCATACATACCTACTAAAATACCCCATAACTTACTCATTTATTAAGCTAAAACAATTATTTTGGTATCAAAATAAAGCTGATAAATTGCACTTTGACTTACATGAATAATAAACAGCTTTTTGATTTTGTATTTTTGTGAATATTCATAAATATAGCAAAAATTGGCGAAAAATCACCAAAATAAGTTTTGTCTACAAGTGAAAAAAAAGTTTTTAAAATACAAAAGGTATGTTTGTGTGGTTGAAGTCATACTTAAAAATTGCCCAGAAACCTGTTCTTGAGTTATTTGTATTTCTTCACAGAATTAGTCTTTAGCTTAGGCTTGTAGTCATAGCTAAAAGTGGGTGGGGTAAATTTTCCCAAAAATTACAAAATATGCAAACATTGATGTAACAAAAAATCTTACACATAAATGTGATGTTTAGTAAAAATTATGCCTTTGAAATCATATTTGCAGTGATTTAAAAAGCTTTTAATGCATATTCCTGAAAATTAATTAAAATTTTAAGAGCCAAAATAACAATTCAATAAAACAGCATGTGAGATGGATACAGATTATATCAACACCATAATGTCAAAGCAATGACTCTTAAAACGAATATTTATCAAGCATCAACAATTTTTTTTATATAAAGCAAGACTCAAATTAACATAATCGACAGCTGAACACATTCCTCTTTCTATCTTACGGGCATATGACATTAGACCCATGCCAGATTTTCAGGAATCAGAACGACATGGGGACAGTCAGAATTTGCTTTGTTGTGTAGTGCATTGCTTTTATAGAGCCAAAAGGAAAGCAATTTTAGCGCTGGAACTAAATTTTTCACTATCAAGGTTCAGTGACACATAATGTTACTATAAATATAAAGTGTGGGTAAGTTAATTATTTACACTTGATTTAGAAGACCAGACTTAATTTAGAAGAACTAAATGAACTTCATTTGAAATTTACTTGTGCAGAAATGATCTAGCTATCCAGGTCGACCATTCCATACAATATTTCGTGAACATAGTTCATATATGTTTGTATGCCCGACAACCTAGCATGGATCTCTTTAAAGATAATTACAAAGCTGCCATCATTACAATGCTTACACCTAGTAGCGAACATTCGAACATGTATACATAAAATGTAATTAGGAACAGAATATTGCAAATTGTGAAAACATATAACTATCATCAGTCTGGAATCTGGTTGTTATGATGTGTGGTTATGAAGGTCTCCAAGAGTAACCATGAACATGTTAGAACCGTATATTCATTTATGTACATGCCTTCAAAAGGGACAACAGAGTATCTGGTCTTTTAATTAATTTTGTGACCCAATAAGCTTTAATTGTACAAGAAATTGAACCCAATAGTCCCTATATCTTTTATTATGCAAATCATTCATTGCATGTGACATTATGTTACAAGTAAATAGTAGAAAATAAAGATACCACAGTTGTTGATCCTTCCTTCACAATCCCATCATGATAACATAACTTTGTTTATTGATTCACGACTAATACATATTTGAGTAGACACAGAGAAACTTTTGGTATAAAAATAGTGGAAATCTTCGGACCTACGGTTGTTATAGCTCTAACCCCACGAAAATATACCTAACAACAAAAATCTGGACAGTGTTTTACTTATTACATGGCTAAAACTATTCCTGGTAATAACTTTTGTTGTAATCAATTGTGCATCTATCATTTGTAAGTATCTATGTAATCTATATCAAAGAAATCATTAACCTTTCCCCAAACAAGACCTCGTTTTGACGTCCCTAAGCGAAAGGCTTGGGCAAAATTGATGCAAAAGGAGAAAATTATGATTATCAGCATTTTCTTTTGCCTCAATGTTTTCTAGGCTATATTGTACACAAATCAAATCTTTTAAATCTGCCATTTTTGTCGTTTGCAGTAGCATGACTTTTTGACTTTTAAACCAACAGAGATGAGATTTTAAACACATATGCTTTGAAGAATTATACATTTGATCCTGCAACAAAAACGCTGCTGTTTTGATAAGGGCGCATTCGACAGTTGCTATGGAAACATAGGGTCAAGTTGAGCGGGAAAACTTTGGATATTATGCAAAAATATGAATTATCAATCGCTTTTAAAGCGATCATATTTTGTATTTTTCACTTCAACAGTAGTCAAAAATGCTTTTACCTTTGAGCGGACATTTTTTCTCGGCAAACGTAACATCGTCAGCTGACATTTGGAGTCAATTTCCGTAAACAACCATAGGTGAATACATCGCTTAGCTTATATAGCAAATATGGTGCTAGAGCAATGGTATTCAATAATGATTTGAGTGTAAATTGGAAAATTAAAATCCGAGACGATCTTTATGATTATGAACATGTACAGCAATACTTCTATGAGAAAAAACAAGCATTTATGAGTGGTATAATATAATGCATTTATAAATGATTTTACCCATGATGCTTCTGACCTCAATAGATCTGGACTTCGGCGAAATCGTCAATCGCTTCTTTGAGGAATAAATTAATATGTGGGAAATGTGGATATCGTGCAGTGGCAAATATATAGAAAAGATGTAAATATTAGATGTGTAAGACAGACGTTCCTGATGTATCCATCTCAGACCTAAGTTGCCCCGCTCAATATGACCCTTCGTTGCCATAACAACTGTAGAATGCACCATAATGCAAAAAACTTAGATTTTGTTGCTGGATCAAAAGCATAATTTCCTAAATTTTAAGTTTTGAAAATATCCTAACAGTTAGTACATGAAAAAGTTATGACATAATTCCGGATACTTTATCAACAGCCCTCATACAAACAAAATGAGCTTTTTATGTCGAATACTTTTGGTGAAAATGCCAATGTTAATGACAACAACAATTTAGTTCCTATAAAAATGTGTAAAGATCCTGCACCTCTAGCTTTGATTGACATCACAAAATATTTGTGTTAAACTAACTGCCACACGCGAAGGTGTAAGTGTCAAAGAGAATATCTTTTATGCACTGATGCATGTGTTTGTGAGTCAGAACTGTGTATAAATAGACGTATCTTGGTGCATTAGACAATGATAATGATTAGTATATATGGCCTGAATTAAGTGTATTGAAGTGTTTATTATAGAGTAGCTATGGATATTTAAAGTCTGGTTATTGCTTCATGTGTCTTGTTGTTTTTGTTGTTGTTGCTGTTGATGATGATGGTGATGATGAGGATAGTGTTGAATATAAGAACATTATATTTAGTAAAGTATACACGATACATAAAATGAACAAAACAATGAGTTTATGCACGACTTCTGCTTTACGCAACTATCATGCAGAAGACATTTCGGTCATCATTTGACAAATTAAACTCTTTATATTGCTCTTACTTTCTAAAATGCACACCACTGGCTATCTCTCAAGAATTCATATATAATTCAGCCCAATCTTGAAACAAGCTTTGTGAAGCATGAATGCCTCTAAAAAGACCAATGATAAGTTTTCATATTAAGCTTTTAAGTAAATGGTTGATAAGGGTTAA
This sequence comes from Fragum sueziense, assembly GCA_963680895.1. NCBI lineage: Eukaryota > Metazoa > Mollusca > Bivalvia > Cardiida > Cardiidae > Fragum > Fragum sueziense. The sequence goes on along the minus strand of OY804595.1, from coordinate 27,811,818 downwards.
TGGATGAGCTTGAGGAAGGTCATATTGCTTGGAACAGATAGATATTATTAAAAGAAGGTTACATACCAAATTTGAGCTTTGTGTGTGAAATACTTTTGGAGAAAAGGCCAATGTTAAGTTTTCACGTTAATTAGTTTTAATGTTAAGGGTTGATAAGGGTTAATGGATAACCTTGAGGAAGTTCATATTGATTGGAACAGATAAATATCATTGAAAGAAGGTTACATACCAAATTTGAGCTTTGCATGTGGAATATTTTTGGAGAAAAGGCCAATGTTAAGTTATCGTTTTTCAAACTGACGGACGGACGGACAGACAGATGGCTGGCTGGACAGACGGACGGACAGACAGACCGACAACGTAAAACATTATGCCATCGATCTAACGATAGGGGGCATCAAAATGACTAATTTGTGGTCTTATTTTTATCTATATTAAATTTTCGACATATATACAATTATGGGGGTCAACTTGAATTTAGTTGGCCATTTTTGACAAAACACAAAGAAAAAAAGTTTTATCTGTATCCCTTATAAGTATGTAATACCAGAGATATTGTTTTATTCACTTAAACTGTAAACTGTTTTTCAAGTGATGTATTATTCATCATGTATAAAATTACATGATAGAACCGCACAATTTTGTGTATGAGCTATTTGGTTCCAGCGCTAAATTCCTTTCCCTTTGGCTCTATAAAAGCAATGCACTACCCAACAATGCAAAATCTGACCGTCCCATGTTGTTCTGATTCATAAAAAATCTGGCACGGGTCTGGGGAATATTTTCAGCTGCCCATTTCTAGTACATAGATACTTGATAAATATTCGTTTTAAGAGCCATTGCTTTGACATTATGGTGTTGATATAATCTGTATCCATCTCACATGCTGTTTTATTGAATTGTTATTGTGGCTCTTAAAATTCTAATTAATTTCCAAGAATATGCATTAAAAGCTTTACAAATCACTGCAAATATGATTTCAAAAGCATAATTTTACTAAAACATCACATTTATGTGTAAGATTTTTTGTTACTCCAATGTTTGCATATTTTGTAATTTTTGGGAAAATTTACCCCACCCACTTTTAGCTATGACTACAAGCCTAAGCTAAAGACTAATTCTGTGAAGAAATACATATAACTCAAGAACAGGTTTCTGGGCAATTTTTAAGTATGACTTCAACCACACAAACATACTTTTTTGTATTTTAAAAACTTTTTTTTCACTTGTAGACAAAACTTATTTTGGTGATTTTTCGCCAATTTTTGCTATATTTATGAATATTCACAAAAATACAAAATCAAAAAGCTGTTTATTATTCATGTAAGTCAAAGTGCAATTTATTAGCTTTATTTTGATACCAAAATAATTGTTTTAGCTTAATAAATGAGTAAGTTATGGGGTATTTTAGGAGGTATGTATGAAAAGTGCACCGAATGACCTTTGACCTTGATTTTAAAAAAATCCTACCACTTTTAAGCATGTCATCCACCCTTAACCAAAGCGTGGGACCCTAATGTATTGAAAAATACCACTCAAAATTTTATAGGTCACCGGTTGCAAGAACTTTTAATTTAACCCCCTTTGTAAAAGCTGGCTCCTAGACTATCTAGTATAGCCATAACATTACTGGACATTTTGGTCAATTTCTGCCAAATTTGGTCATTCTCTGCCAAATAAGAGCATCTGTTTATTGTGATAAAGCCGGCTGTTAGGTCTACGATCAATCTTATTTTGTTTACACAGACGCTAGGTTAAGAATTATCTTGAAATACCATATTGGTGCTTAAAGGTTGTAAACTAAATTTTCTTGATCAAAAAAAATTAGCGTTATTTGAATGTGGGATAATTTGCATTGTGTCAGATTGATTGAACATCATTTTCAACCCATTACCAAATATCGCTTAGCATTGTGAAAAATGAAGATATTGCTTGCAACAAGCAAACACTTCTTTCCTATGTTTTCTACAACTAAAGATAAAAATAAAATTGTCGTCTGCGACATTTTTGAAATTTGGAACAAATTAAAAATGTTGTCTGGTAATGGGTCAAACAGTTTTCTAGTCATATTTAGGTGGCTGAAACACCCAACCATGGATTCCATGCATTCATTTTTGGAGATCAAACCTAGAGGCCCTATTATTGAGGGTCCAACATGCTATTTTCCACAGTTTTCCAAAGCCTTTATCTTGGAGGGTATCAAAAGGAGTCAATGTGCGGTAATAACCTCAAAATGAGCTTGAAGTTTTTTCTATATTATTAGCTACTTCCCACCTAATTCTATGTGTGAGTCACTATTAACAATTACATTAGCTTATATATATTGGGATCTCTAATCAATGTTAATAGTTTTCCCTGCCTTTGGGAGCTTTTAGCGGGAAAACATGGAGAAACTACGCTGTAATGAAAGAATTGGGGGTAGAAATAGAGCCATTCCAAATGACAGTCGCAGGGATTGATGGGATACTTGTGTGGGTGAGCCTCGATCCTTTTCTTAATAATCCTTTCCAAACAAAAACTTGCTTTTGACGTCCTTTGAAAATACTTGGGAAAATATTGACAGAAAAGATCCAGCATCTTCTCCTTTTGCCTCCATTCTTTCAGTGCCATACTGTGCTTAACTTTTAGCTTTTTCAACATATTTTCTAACATCTTCAGAAGCTTATAAATTTGAGCAGTCCAAATTATTCTCCCTTTAGGAAAGGGTTAAATATCTCCCAATTTTGTCATCTATAAAGGAGATTGTTTACAAAATGTTATGGGGAAAGAAGAAAATGCTGCAGGTCAGTCATCTTTGAAGTTCATCGGGTATTGTCAAAACTTACGGTATTGATTCATGAACAATACCAGCATCTATTAATGACTTTATGGACAAAAACCTATGTTATTGAAAAAACGATATTGACAAAAACATGATGCTATTGACGGACACAGAGAAATACGAGTAGATGAACGGTAACCAATCAGGTTCCTCGCTTAATCCTTTCCCAAACAAGACCCTGTTTTGACATGCCTTATAGTAGAAAGAGCTTGGGAAACCATCGAGGCAAAAGAAGAAAATGCTGATAACCAGCATTTTCTCCTTTTGCCTCAATGTTTTCTGTGTTGTAGTGTACACTGTAACACAAATCTTATCTTCACAACCATTTTGTCATCTCAAGCTGCTTTCAAGTTGGACCAGTCCAAAATTGTGATGTTTGGAAAAAACGTTAAGATAATTCTTTTAAGATGTTCGTAAAAATATTACACTACTGATGGTATCAGCGATACTTCTGCGGTAAATGACAGTCTCTGGGATTGATGGGAAAAATGAGTGGGTGACCGGTAACCAATCAAGTATGAGTTCCAGATTATCCTTTACGATGTTAATGAAAATCTTTACGATATTGAGGATATTGACAAACTTAACGCTATTTGTGAAAATCTAACAGTATTGACTGAATATCAAGTAGGTTAACCCATTACCAAATGGCAAAAATCAGATTTTTCCAAGTTAACCCTTTCCCAAACAAGACCTGGTTTTGACGTCCCTAATAGGAAAGGCTTGGGAAAACATTGAAACAAAAGAAGAAACTGCTGATATAAACCAGCAGTTTCTCCTTTTGTCTCAATATTTTCTATGCCATATTTTACACAAATTCTATCTTTAATACCTTCCATTTTGTCATTTGTGTTTTTGAAGTTGATCACTCTAAAATTTTGCCGTTTTGGAAAGGGTTAAAAGTTGCTACAGATGATATTATTACCAAACGACACAATTTTAGCCTAGTCCAAACTCATAGGTGTTGCAGACGACAAGTTCCATTGAACAAAATTAACATTTTTTGGTATTTTTTGGTAGAAAACATTGTGGGAAATGAAGAAATTGCTTGTCACAAGCAATTTCTTCCTTTCCACAATGTTTTGCAAAGCCTTTATTTTGTGGGGCGTCCAAAAGCATCAATGTCTGGGAAAGGGTTAATAAAGCTGTATGATACAGCATACAGATAATATTGAAGCAAAAAAAGAGAAAAAGTCTTTTCTAATGGTGATGTCAAATCAATGGTTCAGGTTAAAAATTTGGAAAAAAAAATCCTCATGATGATCATATTCGTAGAAAATAAAAATCTAAACTTAGGATGGCTCTGATAAACATTTAAGCCTTTCCCAAACAAGACCTGGTTTTGACGTCCCTAATAGAAAAGGCTTGGGAAAACATTGAAACAAAAGAAGAAACTGCTGATAACCAGCAGTTTCTCCTTTTGTCTCAATATTTTCTGTGCCATATTTTACACAAGTCCTATCTTTAATAACATCTATTTTGTCATTTGTGGCAGTTCTTGAAGTGGATCACCCTGAAATTTTGTCATTTGGGAAAGGGTTAAAGCTTTTGATGACATGAAATTGAGTATATTCTGTGTGGGCGAGAGGTAATTTTATTGTTTATTCTTTTGGTAAATCTTTGAAGGATATTGATAAAAAGAATGGCTAAACTCATAGAGAATTCTAGGGTTTTACATACAAGTGTAATATTTTTTACTTCTTCTCTCGTGGTTCACAATTCCTAGAATTAGAAATAATTCGACTTTGTAGGTAAAATATTTGACTCTAATAAAAGGTTCGGTTTATTGGTGTTTTACGCTGTTTTCAACTGCGATGGTCATATCGCTGCCTGTCAGTTGAGAGGTCCGGGGTTCGATACTCGGCCAGGGCAAATACCCTTACTGACAAAAATGTCACCCATCAATGGTTTGTTATCTTGAACCTATGTGGGGGAGCAGCTGGAGGCTCTGTAAGGGTGTTGTGGTAGTACTGGTGTGAGAAACACCAGGAATCCATGGTTAGGTGCTCCAGCCACCGCAATATGACCTTATTAGTTGAAAACCGCGTAAAACCCCAATGATTATGGTTAATTAATTAACTAACAAACATCTTAGATGTATAGGATTTATGTTGAAAATATGATAATGCCAAAAATTCATGTTCAAGATACATTGCTGAGGTTGATCCCTTTTAGGTAATATGCAAGGACATCAATTTTACTTCCTATCAATAAAATGGGGTAATCATGTGAAACAAATAATTTAAGCAAATCTTTAATAATTCTCTTAAGGGGGAATGCTCCAGTTTCCTAATTTTTCCAAATAATAGAATTTATTTATATTTTGTATGTTGAAATAACATGTTATTACTAATTGAAAAATAGAATAAAAATGGGTGGTCAGCGATCTTGTTTGAATTTTATAGGCATTCGTATCACATACCCCTACATCGAAAAAGTGCACTATTTCTTGCACCTGTCCCAGGTCACTAAAATGCTAATAAAATGCTGTATATTCATTGTGTAGTCCCGAAAACGGATTTAAAGTAACGTCTTACATTTAATAAAAACAGAAAACCTAAAATATGTGCTAATATAAACGCGTAAATGTATAAAACAGCATGTTCACATGTTCGGTTAGATCAACGAAGCTGGAGTTTTTTTTTGTCAAAATTTGCATATTTTTATGCCCCCGATAGGGAGGCATCATAAATTTGACTTGTCTGTCCGTCCGTCCGTCTGTCTGTCCGTCCGTCTGTCCGTCATTCCGTCCAAAAACTTTAACATTGGCCATAACTTCCTTATTACTTAACATATTCGCTTCATACTTTACCACAACATTCCTTGGTACATTACCTTTCTGTAGGCACATACTTTGGTGACCTTGACCCCTGGATGACCTTGACCTTGAACATAGATTGGCCATAATTTAAAATCAAAGCGGTGTCGGGGGCATTGTCATCTTACAGTGACAGCTCTTGTTGGAAATATTTCAGGTTCTACATAATAGAATTTGATAAAACTCCCTCATTGTATCAAGCTACATGTCCTGGTAATATTTCAAAAAGAAAATGTATAGGTCAGCGCAGTTATTAGTGAATTACAGCCATTTTTATCAGCTACACATGAATAAAATGACGCAAAACAGTGGTAATTGCATACACACTTACGACTGTCTTGCTCTAAATAATCGATTTCCATCTTGGGGAAATCAGTTTCGCATAATAAATACACTTTTACCGTCGAAAATGGTAAATTGGAATAATGTGTTATATTATTGAAAATATTGTAGCGAAACATATTGGTACGAAACATTTAATTTACAACAGTAAAGACCGAGTGTTCCGAAAAACTGGAGCATTCCCCCTTAATACTTGACCAATTTGAATTTGGTTGGAGCAGAGGTCAAAATACATCAGGGATTATATGTATGTGGTAATATAGCCTGCATCGTTCTTCAATGGATCCATGGATCCATCGCTAGTACAGACTGAATGTTTTCTCCCACAAATCTCCAGAGTCACAGAATAAAGGGTTAATGAGGGAATAATCATATCACAGCCATTTGAAGCCTGGGTCCATTATTGCCTACATGGCTCTGTAGAGACTTTCTCTATTAACCCATTACCACACAGTGACTCTTTTTGACTCCTCACATGAAATGACTTTGGAAAACATCGTGGAAAATGAAGAAATTGATTGTGACAAGCAATTTCTTCATTTCCCACAATGTTTTCTACCCAAAACGACAACAAAATTTGAAATTTCATTTGCTTGAAATTGTCTTCTGCAACGTCTTTCAATTTGGACAGGTCAAAATTTTGTCGTTTGGTAATGGGTTAATGGATCTATATGACTGTGGGCCATGAATATTTTTCAGACCACTTCACACTAACTAATCTAACATGAGTCACCAGTAAATTATAGAAGATATGGCTGTAAATATGGCCCCGGAGAATTATTTTATTGTGTATTAACATTTTCCCAAAACAACATAACTTTAAGACTGTCCAAAGTTGAAATATTACAGACCTTGATTAAAATAAATGCAAGTACGTGTTTCTGTGGCTCAGAAATTGGAAAGTATATGAATATTATTCCTTTTTTTGCTCTAAATTAGACTTTTCCTAATTAAGGTAGGATACCCGTAAAGTCATTTTGAGATTCATAAAACATCGGCTTTTTACGTCATTAGGTATCCAAACCTCTTCAGACGCGGTCGTAAACATTCTGCGATGGAGATTTCCACCGCCGAATGTTTCGATCGCGCCCGAATAAATCTGACGTCATGCAAATCTAATTAGGGATGGACTACCTCAAGTGACAACATCTTCAGAATTCTTAAGTTTAAATATTTTGCAGACCATCAAATAAATGCATATGGTACAACAAATCACCTCTATGTTAGTCACAGTTCTAAGGAATCTTTTTTTCAGCATGCCTTGTAACAAAGATCAATCTCCTTCTGCTGAATTTTTAAGATCTAACAACCATAAAAGCTTAACCCTTTCCCAAACAAGACCTTGTTTTGACGTCCCTAACAGAAATTGCTTGGGAAAACATTGAGACAAAGGAAGAAACTGCTGATAACCAGCAGTTTCTCCTTTTGCCTCAATATTTTCTATGCTATATTATACACAAATATTATCTTTAACAACATCTATTTTGTCGTTTTCAGCAGTTTTCATATAGAATAAGTCCAAATTTAATTGATTGGTAATGGGTTAAAGGGGGACGAGCTAGGCTGTCGAAAATGCAAATGGCACAATAATTACAAACCAGAAATAACGTATGAAATTACCAACCTGAAGGGGTAGATCATTTATGTCCATTGTTAGCACTCCACGAGCTTTATTAAGTATTAAAATCCAAGTCAATTAATAACATGCTGGTCGTCCTTGTTTTTGTTTTGTAACGGCTACATATGCCCAACCTTCAAAAATCAATTACGTCAGAGATACGTCATCTGTGCTCAGCGACATTTAACACACCGTACAACCGGCTGCGTAGAAAGTCAGCGAAGACAGATTCGGCATCTGATGTCATGTGCATGGTAGGTCAAATGAATTTACTTTTATAAATAAACAAAAGGATCTTTGGTATTCTATAGTTGATAAAAACACGTATAAATGTTCAGTGCTTGTGCAAAATAAACCTTTTCACGTATTCCTCGCAAATAAGGTCACAGTCATCGACACAGCCGGTTGTACGGTGTGTAAAATATCGCGGAGGTGTGTCTCGTTGACCTTGACCTTGTCTTGTTTTGAAGTAGAAATAGAATGTGTAAACACGCTTGCAAAGGATTGATCTATAGCAAAGGAAAGATGTTTTTCGCTGAGATTGAGGTTTTAATGCATTGCTAATTGTTTTTCCATGCACAAATATGAGTTCCCGAACAGTTCGTAAGCATAAAAACATAGAATGAGCCCCTTTAAAAGGGGTTAAGCAGATTCAAGGTCAGAAGCATATTAATGTGCATGTTTCCTCGTGTAATCCACAGCACCTGTCAGTTTGAAGTCTCGTTCATGCTAATTGATGTCCTGTTAATGTGAACAAGACGCTGGGTGTCCATTTAACATCGGACCAATCAATTAGGGCTGTTACTGACAATCTCGGAGATGTGATGTGCCATACTGAAATGGGACTAGATGGAATTTCCTTTTATGGAAAAAGTCATGGAAAGGGATAAATGCTAGGACTTGTTATTTTGATTTATTTGTTTTCAAAAGATTCGGCACCGGAAAAGAAATATAAAAGAGCAAATATTTCAAGTACTTACCATGCAGTATGTTTTTCCACCAGTTTTTCCATTCAAGAGAAGATTGTTTGACAAATTAAGGACTTGTTTTTTGGATCAATTACAAATCTTTTAGAGCTCTTGGAACAAAATATGAACATAGTTTAGTTTATTAAGCTAGATCAGGCAAAATTTATATTTACCAGTTTGGGAATGTGGGAATGTGTCTATCCTGATAAATTGCCTGAGTTTTGAATTTCACATTTCATTAAGCTCTTTTTCCCAAGACAATGCCACCAATTCCTGTATGCCATTAAGAGGCTGTGATTACTGCAGAACTGTCAGCAATTGTATTGTTGTTGGCCTGATTTGCTGGATAAATTGAGAACTATAATTGAGATTAACTTAATGCAGTCGATAATAGAAGTCAATGTCCTTCAGGAGTCTTATTAAGGTAGTGTCCCAAGTCATAGATAGATATCGCTAGTGTTAAAATTTTCAACCTTTTAGCCAGGCTACACTATATGTGCAGACTGGCTAGGGTTGAAACTTTAAACACTCAAAGTTTGCAAGGTGGAGTTTGATACATGTCCACACCAAGTCCATTTTCCAGTGACATAATAACAATTTCACAGGAGGCCGTGATTACTGCAGAACTGTCAGCATGCATTGTTATTGGCCTGATTTGCTGGGGGAAATGAGAACCATAATTGGGATGAACTTAATGATGTCCATAACAAATGGAAGGCAATGAACTGGCTGATATTGGTGTCCAGCAAGCGAGACTTTATTAGTAACACAGATCCATATCCATGTATAGAGAATGAAATTGTTGCTGGAATCTTATAGCAATTCAATGCATGTAAGCAAGTGGTCCTTGATACAGAGCACAAAACCTGTATACAGCTAAAACGAGTTAAATGTATCAAATACGAGAAATACCTGTCCCATGGACCTAAGAAGCTATGTTTGTACAATTATATTAATGAATCGTCTTTAACATAATGTCATAGGGGTGGTCAAAAAAAAATAATAACAAAACCCCATATATCTGATGAAATATGTGAGAGTAATGTCTCGATAAGTCGGAAAATGTGTAAAAAACAGCTGTCCCACCTCGGGGGTGATCCAGTTCATCACTTTTGTACAGAGAGTACATATATAATACATACACAGTATACCTAGTATCCCAACCAGTAGCTTTTCCAAATTGTTTTTAGTGGTAAAATATAGAAATTTAAGATAAATGTATTTTTCTGCGAACAGTTATGCATATGTCCCATGGTATGGTGTGAATTACGTTATTTAGTTTTACACACATCCTAAAACGAAACTATGTTTTGAATACATGATATTAAATATCATTTATAAATAGTCAACAGCATGTGCAAACAAATTGTATTACTCTTGAAGGTAGCAGTAGATTGTAGTAAGTCACACTTTGTAATGAAGGAAGCTACCCCGCTCAAGGAGCAGTATAGGCCATGGGCCGAACCCAAAAAAAGGCTTCTAAAAAAAAGTTTGCTTCAGGCTAAAGGGTGAATACATAAACTATATATCAAAATAATCCCCATCATCTCCTGATTACAAAACAACATTGTTTACCCTAAAGTATGTGGTCACTATAAAGTAATTTGACTTTGAAATACTAGGTAAAGTGTACCTATATCCGGATACAACATGAATTCGGATAAATGGCTTTATGTGTCAAACTGCTGATATTTTTCACGAATTTGTTAGTCCAAAAGGTGTTCCAGCTACTGTTTGACTGTAATGCCAGGATTTGACATCCCAGTATGGTTAGTAAAACGTGATAACGAAACTATTTTCTGTAATATGCATTTTCTCCTTTGCCAAGAAAGTTTTACACATTATAGCATACAAATCTTCTGCTCTGTGGTGCACTTATTTTGTTACTTTGTAACATTTATATTTTGGACCAGTCTGATGTTCATGAATGTCAATCAAAGTGGCAACAAAAGATGGGTTGTGGTGAAATATAGGCCCTATCTGTTATCGACAGGTCTTAAGTTGAGACGCATACAACCTAAGTTTCTAGTTACACATACCTTTAACCTTTTCCCAGACAAGACCGGGTTTTAACGACCTTATAAGAAAAGGCTTGGGAAAACATTGAGGCAAAAGAAGAAAATGCTGATCATCAGCATTTTCTCCTTTTGCCTCTAAATTTTCTAGGTTTTATATTTCACAAACCAACTCTTTATCAACCCAAACTTTTCACTGCAGCAGCTTTTGAATCATAGCAACGAGACTGGCTACCGTCCCACTAACTTGTTGTTTGGGAAGGGGTAAAAGCAGTTTAACCCATTTCCAAAAGGCATGCATTTGACATTTTTCATTAAAAAGCCTTGGGAAAACATTGAGACATAAGAAAAAAATGCTGATAATCGGCATTTTCTCCTCAATATTTTCTGTGCTTTAACACAACAAAGTGCCATCTTTATCAAAATCCATTTTGTCGTTTGATGCATCTTTCAGATTGTGCAACCCTACAATTTTTTTTATTTTGGAAAGGATTAAGCATCTCTTGCAGGAGTGCGAACGCAAACATGAAATCCAAGCCAACAGCTGTTCATCCAACATAGGTGGAGAAAATGATTAAGGCAAAAAAGAAGATGCTCGTTAGCTTACTTATAATCTTATAAGATAACAAAAGTAGGCCTATTTTAGATCCTCAAAATTAAACAAAATAAAATATAGTTGTTCATTATATTTCAACACACCAGAAAGACAGGAAAATGATGGTGACTGGGACATAATTGTCTCGTCCATGTATAACCACGGTGTATAATCACGTGATGCAATAATTACTAAATATCTCCAATAACTTTGTTAATATGGGACCGATTTGAATTCGGTTTAAAGCAGAGAATGTGGACAGATCTCACGCATACAATGGACATGGTTGATTTTTGAAAAATCAAATGATAAAAAAGTTATTGAAGATAAACCAAAATTTTGGTTTATCTTCAATAACTTTTTTGTCAGTTGATTTTTAAAAAATCTACTACATCCATGTTATTCCTGACATTTTTCCACCTTCTCTGCTTTAAACCGAATTCAAATTGGTCAAGTATTGACAAAGTTATTGAAGATTATCGGAAATTCTAAATCATGTGATAATACACCGTGATAACTGCAATTCACATTATTTTAGTGAAACATTAAATCATCAAATACTTGTTTTTAACCCTTTCCCAAAAAGCAAAATTAAGGGTTTTCCAATTTGAAAGCTGCTGCAGACGACAAAACAAATTATATCAAAGGTAAAAAATGTGTATTGTACAGCATGAAAAATATTGAGACAAAAGGAGAAAATGCTGATTACCAGTGTTTTGTTCTTTTGTCTCAATGTTTTTCCTAGTGTTACCTAATAGAAACGTCATATACCGGTCTTGTTTGGGAAATGGTTGAATTGGTCTAAGGTTCAGAAACTTTGATGGTAATTAACAGTCATATTTTAACTATAATGTTACAGTTGTTTTAACATTTAACCCATTACCAAACGACAGAATTTTAGACTTGCCCAAATTAAAAAATGTTGCAGACGACAATTTGAAGTGAATGAAATTGAATACATTTTGGTGTTTCTGTGTAAAAAAAACACTGTGAGAAATGAAGAAATTGCCTTTTAACAAGCAAGTTCTTTATTTTCCACAATATTTTCCAAAGCCTTTATCTTGAGGGGTGTCAAAAAGTGTCATCGTGTGGGAATGCAGGCCCGTAGGAAGCAATTTCATATTGGGGGACTAAAGCCCTTGTCCTGAATATTGAGGGGGCTAATTTGGATTTTCCCAAAATTTTCAGTGTAAAATTAAGAAAATTCGACATTTTTGCCAACATCCGAGTAATATTCATGGTCAACATTTGAGTGATTTGAGTAGTTTTCACAACGACACATTGTTGTGCACGGTAGTCCAGCTTTTTTGCACAAACACTTGCTTGATTCACAGGTCATTTTGATGCACCCACATTGAATGCTGTGAAGAACTGCCTTAGGAGCTACAGGTATACTTGACCATTTGAAAGAGAGCTGTGATTCTAACATTGTCCACCCATGTCCATCCGGAGAGGGCCGCACCGTTTGGAGCATGCATGTTCTGTATATATGGGCCTGAAAAGTTGCTCTTTGCATATGTAAAGCAAGGGCATCACTGTTTGGAGGCATGCTTGAATCACCAGTACACCCAAACCTGAAGCAATTGTACCGGACATCATTGACCCTGACACATCCTGGCCATCCATACAGTTCACAGACAAACTTTTCCAGATCTTCCTTCGGGTTTTGAGATAATGACAGATGTTTTTTTGTCCAATTTGGAGAAGGCATGCTGATATGACACATCTTTCTTCAGCAACTTGAGAGCTTTTACTTTCCCTTTCCCTTTGAATCAGAAGCCTGAAAGACATTAAAATATTTATGATTCAATGTTTTATTCATTTATTAAACCGAATAAACCGATTAAAGGCTTGGGAAAACATTGAGACAAAGAAGAAAATGCTCATTATTAGCATTTTCTCCTTTTGCTTCAATATATTCTATGCTATATTACTCATAAAAACTATCTTTATAAGCATTCATTTTGTCATCTGTAGCATTTTTTCAAAATGTGATCAGTCCAAATTTTTGCTGTCTGGGAAAGGGTTAATTTACCAAATTTATTCAACTTGAAAAATTTAAGAAAAAAATTGGGCATAGCTTCTGCATGCCCGGCTACCTGCCAGGTCTAGGGGCTTCAAACTGCCAGAAAATAGTAGGATAAAGGCCTTATAATTGTAAAGAAAATGAAAGAAGAATTGTTTACATGTTACTTGTATGTATATTTTGTAGCTTTAAATTTGTTTTAAATGGTTTGCCATTTCTCATTTTCATAGTCATGTTACAGTATTCTAATGTAAATAGCCGTGTTTTCTAATGAAGGTTACTTTACAGTACAAAAAACAAATAATGTCCTACTAATCGAAAACTGGAAATCACTGTATATTTGAACATTCAGACACTGCAAACGCTCCATAGAAATACCGAAACGCACAGTGATTACCAGAATGCACAGGATTGACCATACACATTTAACCCAGTAGACTAGCAGACAGCAAAATTTTACTTATCCAAATACAAAGATGATGTAGACGACAATTTCAAGTGAATGAAAAGTTATATTTTTTTGTCTGTGTAGTAATACCAGTGTGGGCAATGAAAAATTGCTTATGACAATTTCTTCATTTCCACAATGTTTTCTTAATCTGTTATCTAGTAGGGCGTCAAAAGGAGTCATTATGATCTTCATCATCCATTGGTATAAACTGAAAAGCATAGAACCCTTCCCCAAATAGATCTACTACCTTAGTAATGTTCCAGTAATTACTGTGCGTTCCGGTATTTCTATGGACCCCTGCTAAACACAATTCTTTAAAAACAATACTCACCTGACATTCACCTTGTTGGTCCTCAGGTGACCTTAGACGTCCAGTGTCCCTCCGCTTCGCCCCACATTCAATTCGCTTACTGTTTGTGTACTTCTGGTAGAACTGACGATTGAACCTAATGTCAGGTAAAACTTCGTTACTGTAAGTCAAAATACTCAGGCAATTTCTTTTTCTTTACCATCCACAGTTGCCCAAACATTTGAGCAACTGTACAGCTTCGTCCATGTAACGTCTGTGCATGGAATAAGTCCATCTACATCAAAATCTGAGGTTTGACAGATGCATTCCTATATGGGGGCGGCCATTTTTCAGGACCGGGCTGAAGCCTTTTAGGCTAAATACTCTCATCTGATTGGTCAATTATGGGCATCTTCAAAGACACTAAAATCGCGTTTTTCTAATTAGTGACCACATAATTTAAGGTAAACAATCCTGATTATGACTTTATACATTAATATCTTAATTACTAAATCAAGTTTTCCCCTTCACCCTCCAGCCTGAAGCACTTTGTCACAATTTGCCGGCTCGGCCCATGGCCTAGTAAATGTGAATTACGTTAATGCTTTTTAAAATTTCACACAATCAACGCTTAAGTTAAATACAAAGTTAGGCATGTACCTACACATGTGTAGATTACATAAACCAAGAAGAAAATTTCTCTTCAGAATTATTAAAATTTTGAATTACGTGTCTGTGAATTACATTACGTCATTTTACTTTCCATAAAATATTTTATTCATTAAATGTCGCAAAATTAGAAACACTCGGGTCATGTTTTAAAATCTTTATTAAATTCAAGTAGTTAATTGATAGTAAACCGAAATATGTCAATAAGAAAAATCTAAGAATGAAACTATAGTGGGACATTTTTCGTTCGTAATTGTGCAACTTAACTTGTTTTAGCTGTATAGCTATTCTCCTATAGACTACAGTTCTTTGGCTATGTTCGAAATTGTCATAACTACAGCTTATTTAGGCTGCAGTTACAGAGTACCGAAAGAAGTCAACAAATTATTATACATCTGGCCCCGGTTTCTCGAAAAAACTTAACTACGTTCTCATGCTCAAATCTGAGCACCGTGCTCAAATCGCACGAAATCCACATGAACTTCAATCGAATACCCTTCAACGTTGGAGAGTATCTCTTTGAAGTTGAGCATGATCTCATGAGAATATACTTGAAGTTTTTTCGAGAAACCGGGGCCAGGACAAACTTAGCATAATTAACATAGTGATTAAAAAGATACGCTTTGATGATATTCTGTCCCTCATGTGCTTATTTTCATCAAAATATTTTTTTTTGACTATTGTAAACTTCTGCCATCTGGAAATAGGTTATGCATTGAACCTGGCTAAGAGTGCTCTCAGTATATTTAATTCAGGATCTGGAAAAAGGTCCCTTATGGCACATGTGAAAATCATTTATCCAGATCAGCCTGTACCTAAATGGAGTCTGACATGGATTCATGCTGCTCTTTTAAAGGTATTACAGGTCATGGAGAAGCTATTTGAGACCAGCATGGGTCCTGATCAGACTGTGTGTACACACAGTCTGATTAGGACCCATATTGATCTCAAATGCGATACAGGACACTTTCCCAGATCCTGTCTCATTTCGATGGCTCAGCGCGAAACGGTTGTAACTGCCTATATGTTTATAGGCAGTTACAACCGTTTCGTGCTGAGCCATCGATTTATAATCGTTCATATATTTGGTATTTGTCCTTCTACTGCAGGTTAACGAGATAACATATGTGATCAACGTGAGCACCACCTGCCTCAAGCCTTCGTTTATATCCGACGCACACTTTCTTCGTATACCCGTCAACGACAGCTATAATGCCAAACTACAGCCATATTTCAACATTGCATTCCAATTTCTTGGTAAGTATCAACATTGTTTATGGTATAGATATTACATATGGATAAGATCATTTCAGTGCCATGAGATTTAGGTTGTTTGTTGGTCATTGATGAATGAATTCTTTCTGAGGGAGGAGCATTTTGAACATCATGTAATGTTTGTACTGATGTTAGAATTACTAGGTATAGATAATTAGGAAAAGTCCCAATATATTATGATTTATAAAAGTTCATCTAACACAACAAATTAGATAGAATAATTCAGTGCATTACCAAGGTAGACAACCTGGTATTGCTGACAAGTTCTTTCTTGCAAGAGTTCCCAATCTTGATGGTGTCACAAAAATCAAATTGACAGCATAGACTTCAGTGTTTTCATGTAGCAATCTTTGTTTGGCAATCGTAATTAAGCAGGAAAATCCATTTCCTGAATATTGGATATGCATATAATCTCAAATATGTCAATATCTGGTACATTTAAGCCATTACCACACAACCTGAACAAGTTGAGTACCAGCGCATTAACTATTTTCTGGTATTTTAGGGGTAGAAAATTTACTTCATTTTCCACAATGTTTTCCATGCTCTTTCCAACAGTATCAAAAGTATTACAAATATTTCTTAACTTACATTTTCAGACAAGGTACGAGAAGCTAATGGTTGCTGTTTGGTTCATTGTTTGGCAGGGATATCTCGGTCACCAACATTGGCTATAGCCTACATCATGAAGCATCTAAACATGACTTCAGATGATGCATATAGGTATGTATTTATATTTTGTTAAACCGATTTTCAGTTGGCAAAATTTTTGAATGGTCCCAATTCAAAGATTTTGCAAACAACAATTTCAAATTGAATGATGTGAATTGGGGTAGAATACATTGTAGTAAATGGAGAAAATGCTTGCCTCAAGCAATTTCTTCATTGAGCATTTTGTGGTCTGCAGCAGCTTTTGAATTAGACCACCTGAAAATTTCGTTGTTTTGGAAAGGTTCAACTTTTCCCAAATAAGTCTTGGTTTTTAGCTCCACTGGCCTTTCAGGCCAGCGGGCTATTGTCATGGCGGTGTGTCCGTCGTCCGTCCGTCCGTCCGTCCGTCCGTGCGTCAGTAAACTTTTTCTTAAAAAATCTTCTTCTCAGAAACTACTAGATGGATTTCAATTAAACTTCACAGGAATGATCCTTGGGTGACCCTCTCTCAGATTCCTCGAAATAATTCAGATTGAATAAGAAAGTCTGGAATTATCTGCCCTTGAATATCAAAAAAAGCTGGTTTTGACTTTATTTTTACTCTTAAATCTACAAATATTAACCAATCAAGACAAAACTTGGACAGAATATATATAAGCATGATATCCTGCCTGGGTATAATTTTCAGCTTGATCAGAATTTTATATCATGAGGTATGTGCCCTTGAATTTGACAAAATTGCCCATTTCGACTTTCTTTTCACTTTAACAACCATAATAGTTAACCAATCAAGATGATATTTGGACAGAATCTTGTTGACAACAAGATCTTGCTTTTGTGTAATTTTCAGGATGATTGCATTGCTACAATCTGAGTTATGTGCCCTAGAAATTGACAAAGTTTCAGTTTTTGACACTTTTTTCACTTTTGTGGCCACATATATAGAATAATACTGACGAAATTGGGACAGACCACAAGATCTTGCTCAAGTTTAATATTTAGCTTGATTATTGTGGTGTTCAAGACAAATTATCAAGTCGAAATCATATTTTTAGATCAGAATGTCTCTTTATTTTCATTACCACCATTTTACAGGCACAATCGCAACTTCTTGAACTAATTATCATAAAGAAAAACAACTCTTACTGAACTTTAAATTGCTCATATCAAAAGTTACTTCCCTTAGTCTACCACAATTATTTACTCACATACTGACTCATGTGCCCTTGAATATGGCATTTGACAGTTTTCAACTTTATTATCACTCTAAAAATCCCCAACATATTGGTCAATCATTTACCTTCTTTTCGCTTTGACCACATGATTGCTTCTTTTTACTTTGTTTCTGCTCTAAGAATCACAAGAATTTGAAAATATATCAGTTTAAGCATTTAGATAAATTTGTCAATTTTTTTTAGTAAACCACAAGAAATTCAGGCCTGTGGAGCGACTCAAGACCTTCAGGTCTTTCTAGTTGATATGCCTAATAGAAAAATCTGGAAAATATTGAGACAGCATTAGAAAATGCTGATAACCAGCGTTTTCTCCTTTTGCCTCAATATTTTCTGTGCTATAATGTACCAAATTCTTTTTCTTATCAGAATCCAAGTTGTGACATGCAGCAACACTCAGATCACAACTGTCTAATGTTGCTTTTTGGGAAAGGGTTAATGTCTCCCGTTTCCATGTATTAGCAATAATTATGTTTGATAAGAGCAAGTGAAAGTCATTACACTCTGTTACCCCTTTATGATTCATAAATCCACAAAAAATGATCAACATCCCATGGGAAATATAGCCCACAGTCAAGCAGTGCACAATTTGATTATGCTGTGTCTTTGGTACAGATAGACAATTTTCAGGATTCATGGACAAATGCAAGTATTCTATAACTTTATAAAACAAGGAAATTCATGGTATTGAAATAAAGTGCATTTTACCCATTATCTCTGTACAATTAAACTATGTAGTGGACAGCATTGGAGAACAAAACGACCTTTATGCCTTTTCTCTTATGCTTTTGTCATATGATAGAATTGCAATAAAATCTATAGGCACCAAACCTTGCCCGTCAGAGTCTATCAAATTCCTATAACCCAGTATGAAGCATTAGATAGAGTAGGAAGGAAATATTTAAAAGAAAGATAAATGAAATTGTTCTTTTTCTTCTTTTACTGTAATTATTTCTTAGAATGACAGTGGAGTAACAACTTTTATTTTGTGTTCTAGAACAACTGTAAAAGCTGACTTGTAACAATCTATTATCAGCTTAAGATTGATGCTTTCATAAACAACACCTGGTTTTGAGGTGCCTATCAGAGAAATGATTGAAATGAATAGACAGAAATGAAGAAATTGCTGAAAAGCTTCATTTTCTGTGCTTTAACATATTTTTATGCCCCCGATAGGGAGGCATCATAAATTTAACTTGTCCGTCCGTCTGTCCGTCCGTCTGTCCGTCCGTCATTCCGTCCAAAAACTTTAAAATTGGCCATAACTTCCTTATTACTTAACATATTCGCTTCATACTTTACCACAACATTCCTTGGTACATTACCTTTCTGAAGGCACATACTTTGGTGACCTTGACCCCTGGATGACCTTGACCTTGAACATAGATTGGCCATAATTTAAAATCAAAGCGGTGTCGGGGGCATTGTCATCTTACAGTGACAGCTCTTGTTTTTGTTCTTTTGACATCATTTTTTAGCGATCTACAACTCACTTCAAATTAGACTAGTATAGAAAATCAAAAGGGTTAAAAGAGGACAGAATTTGTCATTGAAATATGTACTGTCAAAAAGAGTAAGTGAAAGTATGATGATTTTGACAAGCAGAAGAAATTTATTGTCATTATTTAATATATGATTATACATAATATGTTTTTCATAAAAGTACACATTTTACTATTTCCTGAATATGAAACTTGCATTTTGTAATGAATGTTAACAAAATTGCAGCTTAATTACAGTTTTGACAAATGCAGTCTTAACAAAGACATTTCAGAATGTATGCATTCTTTGAAAGCCATGATATAACCCTTTCTTGAACAGCAATGTTTAAGGCAGGTTCGAATTGCAATGAGTTGCAAATGACAAAATTATTGTTACAAAAAGCATGATATTGAAACATCATGGCATTGAAAGCATTGAGGGAAAAGGAAAAATTGCTGATAAATGCAGCTTCCTCCTTTGCCTCAGAGAATTTGTCCAAACTAGATGTTGTTTGGGAGAGGGTTGATTTCTTTCATTTTTCCATCTACAGAATCTGCAGGATAAAAACATTCAAAAGTTCTGTTGTTTTAGAAAGATTAAATATATATTTTCAACAAAAATTGCATAACTGCATCTGAAAACAAGCTGCAGTACTGTTATGATGTTTTTGTTCAAAAGCGATGATATAGTAAACTTGATTCACAATCAACATTTCTATTTTTAGATATGTGAAGGACAAGAGACCTACGATATCTCCCAACTTTAACTTTCTGGGTCAGCTTCTCGAGTTTGAGAAACAGTTGAAGAGAGATCGCGAGATGAACAACAACTGTGACGGTCCACTCTACCCGAAATCGGACAACAAGTTCTGGTCCAATTACGTCATGGACCTCTCACATAGTCCATCATCCCCGGTTGCGAAAACTAAACGACCATTCGTGTTTGAAACACCGTCAACTCAGGGACTGTCGTCGTCAACACGACAGCTGACAAACAACAGTGTTAGTGATAACAAACAGGAGCAGGAATCAACAACAGACTCAACAAAAACTGTGATGAGTAAATCACGCCGGTTTGTGATGGAGAGAGATAGAACTGTAAATACCTCTCCCAGGTCTGTGTTTCCATTCTCAAAGGAGTCCAGTATTCGTCCTAATGTTCTAAATCTGGGTATTGAACCACGGCGAGCACCAGGATCATTAAAGATTAGTTTGGATTCTGGCATCTCGATGTCGAAATCATTAACCGACATTAAGGAGTTGTCAGAATTAGAGACTCCATCTCCGTTACCGAGCTCGGCGTCACATGAGCTGATGTCGTCCGCGTCCCATGAGCACACGGTATCTACCTCACTATATCACAGAGAGCCAATGTTTGTGAAGCCGTTATTATCTCCGTTCCCGTGCGGAGACACGACTATTCCCGTTATTACAGACCAAGTTAGATCATCAGGTAGCGAGACTTGTACTTCAGGGTCATCTTATATACCACAAACCTCAACACAGACAAGCAGCAGCATATACGTGGAGGAGTCAAACTGTGTCCGTGAATCACAGTCAACCAATGAACAATCAACCTCATCTAGTCTACAACAATCAAAATGGGCCGTGCGACGATCGGGTAACACCGATCCCAGCCCACCATTCTCATTCTCAGAGATTTCACCCCGATTTAGTGGGAAGCGACCATTAAGGAACAGTTTATCATTATCGTTATCATCTATATTACCTACCCAACCTTCAGTGCACTCAGGGGAAAAAAGGGCCGTCTCATCCTCAACAGAGGGGTTCCAGCCTACAGCTTGTAAACTAGAACGGAAAACTAAACAGGACTTTCCGAAAAGTTCATCGTCTAACATTCCTCGACCATGCTCATTTTCTGGCAAGTTGTCATCATTCACGAGTCCTAGTTCGTCTGTTATGTCTGTGTCAACATCTCATAGTGTAAAACTGAAGTCATTTAAACTTACGACATCGCTGCCCGCCCAGTCACCAACATCGTCACTAGCCAGGCTGCACTTCGGAGCGTCGGAAACAAGCGAGAGTGACTTGGACAATGTAAACATGGAGACTGATCAAGCTGAATCAAAAACACCGTTACAAAGTGGGAATAAGAAAATCGTGAAAGAGTCAACAGAAACTGGACTACAGTTTTATAGTTTCCCATCTACCTCACTGGATAAGTTAAACTTTACACCATGTTTATCTAACTCTAATGATAACTTACCAAGCAGCACCACAACAACGCGAGTGTCAGGAATAAAGCGACCTCTAAATAATGACATTCTGGACCTTAAGGAGCCTGACCTGGGGTCACCTAACTCTATTACGAGCAGCGTGACCTCAAGTGGCAACAACTCGTGTCTGTCGTCACCTACGAACGTCGGACAGCAGAAAGTTCATGTGAGAAAGCGTGAAGGTAGAGCAAAGAGGACTCTAGTTCGACCAAACAGTATTGCTTTCTCTAGCTATCCCACATTTGACCTTGGATCAGACTGTCAAGATTCGCCAAACTCGTCAAGTAGCACCGCATCACAGGATGATTCATCAGAAACATACATACAAACTGGGAAAAAATCAAAACCGTCTGAATATTTATCTGATGTTCGATTCAGATTGGGCCGATATTCTGAACGTGAGGTGTACAGACAAATAACTGCAGCAATGGAGACGGCCATGTTGAAATCTCAAGCATTTGAAGCTAGTCGAAAGTCCCGTAGTCTTGACGATATCTTGAGTTCAGAGGACGATAACTCCGCCCCTAATTGTGAGTCGTCGATGTTTGATCGTGTACTTCGACATTGTGCCATGCGTCGTGATCGTTGTAGTTCTTCACCGTTGTTGTTAGATAAACTTGCACGTAGTTCTGCCGGTCACGCACCCGGTGAGCCGTATCATTCTAACAGTAGTTTGTCGTCCACTGGTAGTCACACATCACTGCATGGAAGCATGGAACTTATCCAGGTCTCATAGATATACACTTCTCAGACATACACACGGCAGGCAATCATGTGACACAAAATTTTAGATATTGATAATTCTGTTAATATATGACCATTTTGAAAAATTCATGAAGCAGGGAAGGCAAGAAAACGCCATAGATATGCTGAATATGAGGGATCTTTTACAAATCAGCTGATAAAACAGCTATTGACAACCAACCAAAATAATTTGGTCAGTTGATTATATTTATAGATCTAAGAATCCAGCTAATTCCTTTTATTTTTCCACCTTCTGTGCTTCAAATGGAATTCAAAGTGGTAGCATATTAACAGAATTATTGAAAATTTTCTGCAATTGTTGTGTCGTGTGATTCCCCGCCGTAATACAGATAAGAAGGGTAATGGCATTTCATAATACAAAATATTGATAGAAATTTATCAAACTATGCTGTGTGTGCTCTTTTGAATTGTCTCTTTAACCCTTTCCCAAACAAGACCTGGTTTTGACGTCCCTATTAGAAATGGCTTGAGAAAACATTGAAACAAAAGAAGAAACTGCTGATAACCAGCAGTTTCTCCTTTTGTCTCAATATTTTCTGTGCCATATTTTACACAAATCCCATCTCTAACAACATCCATTTTGTCAGTTTTTACAGTTTTTGAAGTGGATCACCTTAAAATTTTGTCGTTTGGGAAAGGGGTAATTAAGGCAATTCAAATAAGTACCCAAAACATGGTGTTTTTATTTGAAATAACAAATTTAGATTGCCCTTACCCTCCTCTTCTCTGTATCGCAGATTTGAAGATAATGAGTGGAAGATGGCAATCTTAATTCTATCAACTGAAACCTATCTGGGTCAAATCAATGTCTTAATTTAGAAATTGTTAAGAAGGCACAGTTTTAGAATTTTTACAAGCCTTGTTCTAATTTTGATTATGCCATCTTCCTTTCTTATCTATTTCTCTCTGTTTCACCCTTCACTATTTATTTGAACCATTGTTTGATAGTCCTCGTTTTTCCATTATTTGTTGTTGAGTTTTCATTTACAACATTATC
Source organism: Fragum sueziense (assembly GCA_963680895.1). Classification (NCBI taxonomy): domain Eukaryota; kingdom Metazoa; phylum Mollusca; class Bivalvia; order Cardiida; family Cardiidae; genus Fragum; species Fragum sueziense. The sequence goes on along the minus strand of OY804595.1, from coordinate 27,788,568 downwards.
TTCATTTGTGATCTGTCATGCTAAAAGGGACCTTGTCAGAAATCTAAAAAACTAAATTTTGAGAAAGTGATCACATTGTACAGAGGTCAATCAGACTTTGTATTTGAAAGATAAAAATCTTGTAAGACAGAGAAAACATTCAAGATTCAGAAAATCACCTCAGAGTGAAAATTTGCTACCCTAGTCAGTCTACGTAGTCGGCACAGACTGACTAGGGTTGATATTTTGTAACATTTCCCATAAGGTCCTTTTTAGTGTGATGGGTTACATTTTATTGTATATTTGAGTTATTCAGTTTTATCGTTTTGACTTGAGATTCATTTTTATGCCCCTATATCAAAAGATAGGGGGGTATTTTGTTTTACCATTGATCAGCCATCTCTCTTTCTGTCTAGAACTTCAGCTGATACTTAAAACATTTTGGCAACTTTAAAGTTTTATGTTTCACAAACACATCTTTTTGCACTTTATGCTACATTGTGGGCAAAGTGAGGAAGAGTGAAAAGTTGATTCAAAAGGACACTTTCACCATTGTGAAAATATAGAAAACCATTTAGACCTTTAGATGACAAATGTTTGATTAAAAACATTGAAGGAATTTTGTTTATGAGTTAAAATTAAGGCATACTTGGTGTAAATTTTGAAAAACACTTTGTTAAGCTTTGCTTTTTAGCTCGACTTTTCGAAGAAAATGAGAGCTTATACTGTCACCCGGGCGTCGGCGTTGGCGACTTCCATACTATCAAAGGGATTCAACCCAAACTTGGTATACTTATTCACCATCACACCCTCTACCTTACTATCAGGGCCCATGACCCTGGGACCACTCTATTTGGAGTTATGCCCCCTTTATACTAAGCAACTTAGAAAGTCGAGAGCGCTGTCTTCGGACAGCTTTTGTTTGTCTATAGAGTATTATTTGTTCAAAAAAGGTTAGCTGTAAATATGGTCAATGGTTTTTAGTCTTCAAACTGAAGATATGCATGAAATTGACAATTCCTTAGGAAAGTCTAAAGCTCTAAAATACCAATCAATATAGTGTGTTCAATCGTTTGTCATATTTTGTCTTAAAAAACTTGTAACTGCCGCTTGAGTTAAGCTGCAGTTACAATGTTTTTGAAGAATATCGACAAAAAATATGGTGAACCCCATACAAATTCTTTTTAAATTAAAATAGGACACTCTCTCCCGAGTGTTCCTGTATAAAGGGAGACCACTTTGTTTGGTTCTTTTTGAATGTTTATCTCCCTTTGACAATTGGAACTTCAATATTAAGTTGTGTTGAAACATTTCAAGTAAGTCATCACTTGTTTTATAAACTTTCAAAGTAACCTTTTACAAACAAAGACTTCAGACCTTATTGATAATGGTTTGGAAAACATTGTTTGACAAGAAGAAACTGCTTATTACGAGTATTTAATACTCGTATTAGTATTTTCTCCTTTTCAACTAGTATTTTGCCCCTTTAACGAATAAGAATATCAAGTTTACATTCACTCTGAAAATGTAGTCTAAAATTGTGATATCTTGAAAGAAATGTACCGGTATGTGTTGCAACTACTGAAGATTTTGTCCATTTGACAGCGCTGTACATTTTGAAAAATAGAGTGGATTTGCGACACAGCTCATGTAAAATTTGCCACACTGGAGCTTAATTTGATAGACAGGGTTCATGTGATCATGAACCTTTACTTTAGATTTAGTAACATTGTTGTTTTCAATTTGTTTGCATGCTTGTGCCATTCAGTTTTCATTGTTTTCACACTTTGTTAGTTCAGTTATTTCACCATTAATAACTTGATTTTTATCAACTATGTTTGATCTTATTACTCCATTTGCTGCTAGGAGTGAGTTTGTTATTTTAGAAAATTAGTACACTCAATGTAAATGTTTAAAATGAAATTCCAAGTCTTACATAATTCAAAACCAAAGCATTGCAATCTGCCCTTGTTTTCTTGGACTTAAAATTATGCAGGAAAAATATGTAGTATGAACTATAATTCAACTGCATGTATTGCAGTTTGATCATCACAAATTGCTGGATTTCTTCGAAAACCTTGTATCTGCAGCTTGTTTTAAGTTGCAGATACGAGGTTTTGCAGAAAAGTGACGAAATTCTGTGTTTCATAGAAGGCATGACAGTAGTCAGTATGATTATGATTCTTTAAAAAAAAAAGCTTAACCCATTCCCAAACAACAAAATATTAAGGTGGTCCAATAAGAAAGCTGCTGCAGACGACAAAGTAAAGATTGAAAAAGATTGGATTTGTGTAAGATATAGCAAAGAAAATATTGAGACAAAAGGAGAAACTGCTGTTTATCAGCAGTTTCTTCTTTTGTTTCAATGTTTTCCCAAGCCTTTTCTATTAGGGACGTCAAAACCAGGGCCCGGTTTCTCGAAAAAACTTAAGTATGTTCTCATGCTCAAATCTGAGCATCGTGCTCAAATCGCACGAAATCCGCGTGAACTTCAATTGAAAACCAATCAACGTTGATTGGTATTGAATAGAAGTTGAGCATGAACTCATGAGAATAATACTTAAGTTTTTTCGAGAAACCGGGGCCAGATCTTGTTTGGTAATGGGTTAAAGTTAGGGTCTCATAAAAGTTATATGTAATAATATCAAACAAATTATTTATTTTCATTGACTAAAGTTATTCTTTTGCTGTTGTAACAATTGGTTGAATTAGTTCTTGTTTCATTTCTTGTGTTGCTTTTCATTGACTTTGAAGTTCAAAGCTTGGAAATTGCTCATTTAGGCCACAGTCTGATCAAGATCCATGTTGGTCTCTTGTAGATTGTTCATGACCTAAAGCCTCCATGAGAAAACAGCATGGGTTATGATCAGACTGCACTTACCAACAGGCTCATCCTGAAATGTGGCTTTCTAAATGTTATGAAGGCCCAGAGCTCCAGATGAGAGGGAGTGATTACTTTTCGAACTGTAATAATCCTCTTATAGTTCATCAAACCCTATGTTGTGGGTACTCATTTGTATTGTCTCGTCGAGATGATTCAAATGAGTACCCACAACATAGGGTTTGGAATTGAAGTAATAAAGTTAGAACGTCTTCACCCCCACTTACATCTGTAGCCCTGATAAAGGCCCTTTTCCTGATCCTAACTCTACTGTACCAACAGTTTACAGTGTACCAAAAACCTTTAGAAAAATTCAATTTTAACACAAAACTTCAAAAAATATTTTATCTTCATAAACCACTCATTGATTGATTCAAACAGGCCTTAAATGGGAGCATACCCTGAATGAGCATGTTTCCAAATTTCCTTCATTAATTTGATGTTGTTGTCATTATTTCATTGTTGTTTTTTCTTTGCTTTATCATTTGACTTGCAATAAACATTCACTTGTTGCTATTTTTCTCCTTTTCTGTTGTTATTTTATTTTCCTTTTCTCTGTTTGTTTCCACCAACTAACTCTTTCAGGTTCTTCAGAAAGTTTGGAACCTACGCTTGCAAAAAAAATTCAAGAATGCATTTAAGTTCAAGAACTGTTCTAGAATGTTCTAGATAATCAAATGGCAGTTCTGTTCTAGAACTGCCATTTAACGTTCTTGAACAGTACTTGAACTTAAATGCATTCTTGAACTTTTTTCGCAGGGGCTATGTTCAGATCTACAGATGAGAGGGTGTGATAGCTTCTAAAAACTGCATTATTTCATTTGTTGCTAATCAAACCCTAAATTTTGGGTACTCATTGGAATCGTCTCAACGAGACGATTCAAATGAGTACCCACAATGTAGGGTTTGGATTTGAAATAACAAATTTAGAATGCCTTTACCCCTCTTATCTGTTGTTATACGCCCGAAGGGTCGTATTATGTTATGGCCCTGCTCATCTGTCTGTCTGTCCGTCTGTCCGTCCGTCCGTCCGTCCGTTAGCAATTTCTTGTGTGCGCAACTCCTCCTACAGTTTTGATCGGAATTCGATCAAACTTGCCACAATGAATCTCTATGGTGTCTAGTTGTGCATCCCGCTTACGGAATTTAATTAACTCTTTTCGTTCTTTAATTATCTGCCCTTGAATTAAAAAAATGCCCATTTTCTTGTGTGCGCAACTCCTCCTACAGTTTTGATCAGAATTTGATCAAACTTGCCACAATGAATCTCCATGGTGTCTAGTTGTGCACACCGCTTACGGAATTTAGATAACTGTTTTCGTTCTTGAATTATCTGCCCTTGACTTTAAGAAAAAATGTCCATTTTATCAAAAATGTTCATTTTCTCCTGTGTGCAACTCCTATAGGCTATAGTTTCAACCAGAATTTAATCAAACTAGCCACAATGAATCTCTATGGTGTCTTGTTGTGCAAACAGAATTTTGATAACTTTTCTTGTTTGAATTAACTGCCCTTGAATCGAAAAAAATGGCCAATTTTACTGACAAGCCCCTCTCGGGCGTATATGCGCCGCTTTGCGAAGCTCTTGTTCTGCATGTTATTTCAGGGTTCTCTGCAGAATAATGTGAGGCTGTAGTGATCCAATGTCACCAAACAATTAATCATGAACCTTAAACTTTTTATACCCCCCACAGCAAAGTTATGGGAGGGTATACTGGATTCAGGTTGTCTGTCTGTCCGTCCGTCCGTGGACATAATTTTGTGTCCTCTTCTCCTCCCACAGTTTTTGACAGATTTTGCTGAAATTTTAGCAGGTTGTTTCCTATAATATGAAGTCGTGCACCTAAATTTTCATCTTGATCCAGGCAGTAGTTTCAGAGTTATGCCACTTTGAACTTTAGCACTTTTTCAGTGACAACGCGCTAGTGGGGGGTATTTGTCCGCTTTGCGACAGTTCTAGTATTATAATTGCAAATGTGTGTTTATAAACATTATGAGAAAAAAAGACATTGCTCAAATGAGCAATATCTTCCTTTCCCAAAATGTGCTTGTTGAATAGGGTGAACAAATTGCTGAGCCAGAATTATTTTAGCTCTGTCTGCAACTACATGAGTTTATCAATACAGGGGTCTTTTCTGGAAATTTGGATGCCAGATTTGATACCCGGCCATGCCAAACATTTTTTCGGACAAATGTCTTTTATCCCTTTCCCAAACGACAAAATTTTAGGGTGATCCACTTCAAAAACTGCCACAAATGACAAAATGGATGTTATTAAAGATAGGATTTGTATAAAATATGGCACAGAAAATATTGAGACAAAAGGAGAAACTGCTGGTTACCAGCAGTTTCTTCTTTTGTCTCCAATGTAATTATTTATTGTTTTCCAAAGCCTTTTCTATTAGGAATGTCAAAACCAGGTCTTGTTTGGAAAAGGGCTAACAAAGGTTGGATAATCCCTAATCTATGTGTGCTAGCAGCTAGAAGCGCGGAGAGGATGTTGTGGTAGCACTGGTGAGAGAAATAACTGTAATCCATGGTTAGGTGCTACAGCCTCACTATACAGTATGTCCATAGCAAGAGAAAGATGTGTTAAGGGGGAATGCTCCAGTTTTTCGGAACACTCGGTCTTTACTGTAGTAAATTACATGTTTCGTACCAATATGTTTCGCTACCATATTTTCAATAATATTATACATCATTACAATTTACCATTTTCGACAGTAAAAATGTATTAATTATGCGAAACTGATTTCCTCAAGATGGAAATCGATTATTTAGAGCAAGACAGTCGTAAGTGTGTATGCAGTTACCACCATTTTGCGTCATTTTATTCATGTACAGCTGATAAAAAATCCTGTAATTCACTAATAAGTGGGCTGACCTATACATTTTCTTTTTGAATTATTACCAGGACATGTTGCTTAATACAATGAGGGAGTTTCATCAAATTCTATTATGTAGAACCTGAAATATTTCCAAAAATATGCAAATTTTGACATAAAACACTCCAGCTTCGTTGATCTAGCCGAACACGTGAGCATGCTGTTTTATACATTTATGCGTTTATAGAAGCACATATTTTGGGTTTTCTGTTCTTATGAAATGTAAGATGTTATTTTAAATCCATTTTCCGGACTAAACGATGAATACACAGCATTTTAATAGCATTTTAGTGACCTTGGATAGGTGCAAAAAATTATGCCTTTTTTCAATGTATGGGTATGTGATACGAATGCCTATAAAATTCAAACAAGATCGCTGTCCATCCATTTTTATTATACGCCCGAAGGGTCGTATTATGTTATGGCCCCGCTCGTCTGTCTGTCCGTCCGTCCGTCTGTCCGTTAGCAATTTCTTGTGTGCGCAACTCCTCCTACAGTTTTGATCGGAATTCAATCAAACTTGCCACAATGAATCTCAATGGTGTCTAGTTGTGCATCCAGCTTACGGAATTTAATTAACTCTTTTCGTTCTTGAATTATCTGCCCTTGAATTTAAAAAATGCCCATTTTCTTGTGTGCGCAACTTCTCCTACAGTTTTGATCAGAATTTGATCAAACTTGCCACAATGAATCTCCATGGTGTCTAGTTGTGCATACCGCTTACAGAATTTAGATAACTGTTTTCGTTCTTGAATTATCTGCCCTTGAATTTAAGAAAAAATGCCCATTTTCTCAAAAATGTCCATTTTCTCCTGTGTGCAACTTCTACAGTTTCAACCAGAATTTAATCAAACTAGCCACAATGAATCTCTGGTGTTTTATTGTGCAAACAAAATTTTGATAACTTTTCATCTTTTAATTATCTGCCCTTGAATCGAAAAAATGGCCAATTTTACTGACAAGCCCCTCTCGTGCGTATATGCGCCGCTCTGCGAAGCTCTTGTTTTATTTTTCAATTGGTAATAACATGTAACTTCAACATACAAAATATAAATAAATTCTATTACTGGGAAAAAAATTTAGGAAACTGGAGCATTCCCCCTTAAACTCATTCAATCAATCAATCTTTCTGACATTTGAAATGTCATCGTTTTCTCACCAATAGATGAACTAATAATTAGGATCAATCGGATCCTCTAAGTCAGATAAGTAGCTGGTGGCTTAGATAAGATGTGATTGTACATGGAATACATGGTTAGGTTCACCGACAGTATAAAATGACTGAAAAATTGTAAAAGGTGGAATTGTTTTGGAAAATATAGAGGCAAATGCAGAAAATTCTGATTATCAGCATTTTCTCCTTTAGCCTCAATATTTTCTATGTTATTTTGTACCTGTACCATCTTTAACACAACAACTAAATTCTGTTGTCTTCAACAGCTTTCAAATTACATTAGTCTAAGATTTTGTAGTTTGGGAAAGGGTTTTTTCAGACATTTTTAGCTCACCTGAGCACGAAGTGCTCAAGGTGAGCTATTGTGGTCACTCAATGTCCGTCGTCCGTCCGTCCGTCTGTCCGTCCGTCCGTCTGTCCGTCTGTCCGTCTGTCAACAATTTGGTGTTAACACTCTAGCATCCACAAAAGTTGGCCAATCTTAATCAAACTTGGTCAAAGCAAGTATGGTCATAAGTTCTCGGATGAGTTCGATTATGGGCCTGATCGGACTTGGAAGTCTGGAGTTATTTGCCCTTGAACGTAAAAAATAGCTATTTTTGACTTTGTTAACACTCTAGCATCTACAATTATTGATCAATCAAGACAAAACTTGGACATAATGTTGGAGACCATAAGATCTCGGATGGGTTCAATTTTCATTCTGATCTGACCAGAAAGACGAGAGTTATGTGCTCTTGAATTTGACAAAATTGCCATTTTTGGCAGTTTTCGACCTTGTTTACACTCTAGAATCTACAATTATGAATCAATCAAGACAACATTTGGACACAATGTTGGGGACCATAAGATCTGGGATGAGTTTGATTTTCAGTCTGATCTGATCAGAAAGTCGAGAGTTATGTGCCCTTGAACTTGACAAAATTGCCGTTTTTGACTGTTTTCGACCTTGTTAACACTCTAGAATCTACAATTATCAATCAATCAAGACAAAATTTGGACACAATGTTTTGGATCATAAGATCTTGGATGAGTCTGATTTTCAGTCTGATCTAATCAGAAAGTCGAGAGTTATGTGCCCTTGAACTTGACAAAGTTGCCGTTTTGACTGTTTTCGACCTTGTTTACACTCTAGAATCTACAATTATTGACTAATCAAGACAAATTTTGGACACAATGTTGGAGACCATAATATTTTGATTTAGTTTGATTTTCAGTCTGATCTTACCAGAAAGACGAGAGTTATGTGCTCTTGAATTTGACAAAATTGCCATTTTTGGCAGTTTTCGACCTTGTTTACACTCTAGAATCTACAATTATGAATCAATCAAGACAACATTTGGACACAATGTTGGGGACCATAAGATCTGGGATGGGTTTGATTTTCAGTCTGATCTGATCAGAAAGTCGAGAGTTATGTGCCCTTGAACTTGACAAAATTGCCGTTTTTGACTGTTTTCGACCTTGTTAACACTCTAGAATCTACAATTATCAATCAATCAAGACAAAATTTGGACACAATGTTTTGGATCATAAGATCTTGGATGAGTTTGATTTTCAGTCTGATCTAATCAGAAAGTCGAGAGTTACGTGCCCTTGAACTTGACAAAGTTGCCGTTTTTGACTGTTTTCGACCTTGTTTGCACTCTAGAATCTACAATTATTAATTAATAAAGACAAAACTTAGACACAATGTTTGGGACCATTAAGATCTCAGATGAGTTCGATTTTCAGTCTGATCTGATCAGGAAGTCGAGAGTTATGTGCCCTTGAATTTGGAAAAAACTGCTTTTTCGGCTGCTTTCGACATTGTTTATACTCTTGAATCTACAATTATTTATCAATCAAGACAAAACTTGGACACAGCTGGGCACCATAAGATCTCGTATAAGTTGGATTTTCACAACGCTATTGACCATAAGTTCGTTCTCAGTCTTAAAGTCATAAATATTAATTGAATTGAACAAAAGTGTTGCTCATATCATTTTGGTTCAGGTGAGCGATATAGGACCATCATGGTCCTCTTGTCTTAACTTTTTCCCTTTTTCCCAAACACAGAAATTTTAGACTGTACAATTTGAAAGCTGTAGTAGATGGCATAACAGAGTGGTACTTTAAGAAGATATGCTTACCGTAGCATACTGGTCATTGAGAGAAAAAGGGAAAAAATGCCAATTTAAAACCAGGGATGGCATGGTAAAAGGTTAATGCAATTGAAACCAACCTATCACTATTCTTTGAGCCTTATCAAGAAGCTCTGCTTTTGATTACCTTCCAAATTCCATGAGCAGCAGCCATAGCGCAGTAACTTGGTAGACTCTAACTCATGAGGTCCCATGTTTGATCCTTGGCCATGGCAAAGTTCCTTTGTGACATTTGTTTACCACCAATGGTTCGATAATAGTAAACCTATTTTGAGAAGCAGCTGGAGGTTCAGAAAGGTTGTTGTGGTAGTACTGGGGAGAGAAATGACAGGAATCCATATAAAATCACCACCATTAATTAGATCTGTTTTTGTTTCCTTTCAGCCCCGAAGATGACCCGTATGAGTGTAGCGCCCCCTATGCTGTGATCGTCTGTCCAAGCATGTGTCTGCGGTTGTGTCTGTCCACGCGTCCGTCTGTGGTGCCTTACCTACACAGATACACCTCTCTCAACATATCAACACAACTCTGCTTAACCCTTTTCCAAAGAAGACCTAGTTATGATGTCCCTATTAGAATAAGCTTTGGAAATTATTGAGGCAAAAGAAGAAAATGCTGATGATCAGCATTTTCTCCTTTTGCCTTAATAATTTCTAGCCTTACAACATACACATTTTAGTCATTTAACATCATTCATTTTGTCGTCTGCAACAATTTTGTAACTGAAAAAGTCCAAAATTTTGTAGTTTGTGAAAGGGTTTACCAATTCCAACAAAATATCACTTTTTGATGCCCCAGAGGTAAAATGCTTTAGAAAACATTGTTTGAAATGAAGAAACTGCTTGGGACCAGCAATTTCTTCATTTCCGACAATGATTTTATTCAAAAACACTAAAAAAATGCAAAATTTAATTCATTTGAAATGGTCGGCTGCAACATATTTGAATTCGGGCAAGTCAAACATTTTGCCATTTGGTAATGGCTTAACCCTTCCCAAAGAGCGAAATTGTAGACATACCAATTAAAAGGAGTTGCAAACAACATATAGCATATGAAATACTGAGGAAAAAGGAGACATTGATGACTCTCAGTAAGTTCTTCTTTTCTCTATAGCACATAAAATACTCTCGGGAAAGGAGATATTGCTGATTTTCAGAAATTTCTTCTTTTCTCTGAAAATTTCCCCAAGCTATTTCTATAAGTTGTGTCAAAAAGTGTCATCGTTTGGGATAGGGTTAAAGACTCATAGAATTATACAACCACAAATGATTTTATGATGTAAACCTTTCCCAAACTGCAAAAATTTGACTGTTCATTTAACCCTTTCCCAAACAAGACCTGGCCCTGGTTTTTCAAAAGAACTTAAGTATATACTCATGATTTCGTGCTCAACTTCAATTGAACATCAAACAACGTTGATTTGTATTCAATTGAAGTTCACATGGATTTCATGTGATTTGAGCACGTTGCTCAGATTTGAGTCTGAGAACGTACTTAAGTTTTTTCGAGAAACCTGGGCCTGGTTTTGATGTCCCTATTAGAAATGATTTGGGGAAAACATTGAGACAAAAGAAGAAAATTTTGATTGTCAGCATTTGCTCCTTTTGCCTTAATATTTTCTGGGGTCTTATTTTAGACAAATCATATTTGTGTGAACATGAATTTTGTCGTCTGTAACTCCTTTCAAATTGGACAAGTCAAAAATTGCTGTTTGGGAAAGGGTTAAAAGCTTCTACAGGTGACAAAACGAATGTTGACAATAATAGGCTTCGTGTATGTGATAGCACAGAAAATGTTGAGACAAAAAGGGAATCATGTCTAAAGCATTTTCTTCTTGTGCCTCAATGTTTTCTCAAATCATTTTCTATAGGGGACATCAAAATTAGGTCTTACCTGGGAAATATTTAAATATCTTATTTATTGCAATGCCACAATTTGAACAGGGTAAAACTTGACTTTGCTGATATAAGGATTAGTAACTTCCATGCAATTACAGATGGAAAACTTTTGTTGCTACATTAATCTATTCCCATGCAGTGACATCTTTTGATGCCCTACAAGATAAAGGCTTGGGAAAACATTGCGGAAAATGAAGAAATTGCTTGTGACACGCAATTTCTTCTTTTGCCATAATATTTTCTTCCTCAAAGACTAAAGAATTTCAGATGAGTTTCATACACTTGAAATTGTTGTTTGCTACATCTTCGAATTTAGACAAGTGTAAAATTTTGCTGTTTTTGTAATGGGTTAAAGTAATGTATTTTATGGTATAGAAAGCATCGGGAAAAAAGGAAGAAAATGATTGTCAATAGCATTGCCTTCATTTCCGCCTATGTTTTCATAGGGCTTCCCTATGAAAGTTGTTTAAAAAATTTGAGATTGGTTAACCCATTACCAAATGACAAAAATCTAGGGTGCTCCAATTTGAAAGCTACTGCAGACGACAATTTACATATTGAAAAACATTGGATTTTTGTATGATATCGCACAGAAAATATTGAGACAAAAGGAGAAACTGCTGGTTATCAGCAGTTTCTTCTTTTGTCTCAATGTTTTCATAAGCCTTTTCTACCAGGGATGTCAAAACCAGGTCTTGTTTGGGAAAGGGTTAAAGAATTATTTGAAAAGGTTCCACCCTTTTCCAAACAGGCTTGGTAAAATGTCAAGGCAATGGAAGAAAATTCTGATGGCCAGCATTTTTCTCCATTTTTTTCTTTGCAAAAATGCATACAAATTCAATATTACTATCATCAGACATTTTGTCTTCTGCAGGAACTTACAATTCAGACTGCACAAATTTTGACATTTGTTTAAGAGTTAAAGTACAATACTTTCGTCTATCAATAGAACGAAAATAGTCATCCCTAGGTGAATGTCATTGACAACTGGTGAACGAATTTCAGTTCTTTGTTTCTGATTAGTCATTCTTATCTCTTCAACTTTTTCCCAAACAGTACATGATATTGACGTTTCCAATGGAAAATGCCTTAGAAAGCATTGAGGGAAAAGAGGCTATGAAGATAACCAGCATTTTCTCCTTTTTTCTGAATGCTTTTCATGCTATGATGTTCAGAAATCTTGGTTTTTCGTAATATTGATTTGTCGTCTGTAGTAGCTTAGAATTTTTTATCATGATATGGGAAAGGGTTATCAAACCTTTAGTCTTGTCATTCTAATATAGCTTTTTTAAAATATAGGAGAAAGAAATAAAACCTGGATTAGAATTTTCCCCTCTCTATTTCATATTGTAAATACTGTTTCAATGTAAAGAGATTGTTTTTAGAAATGCTTATCTTAGATGTTGAAATTTAAAAACTCTCCGAAAATTTTATTTTTTGAACTGTAATAGATCTAGATGTATATAATATTCTGAAGAATTTCACAACTTTGCTTCATAATGAAGTGAATTTCCTTCAAAATATGAAAAATAATAGTTTAATGCATTGATTAATATTAAGAAATAGAGAAATTAGACATGTAGAATACTGTATTGTACTGATTATTATACCTTCTACCAAATGCTAGTGCTGACAATGCTACTAAATGAGAGTACTTTTGGGAGAATGTTTCTAGTAACCAGACCATAAGCATGTTGTTGGAGTTATATTATTATGCTGTATAAAGGCGACAAACATTGCAACAGTAGCACTCTTTGTCAAAAGGCAAAATTTTAGACTTGTCTTAATTCAGAGATGTTGCAGACAACAATTTCAAGTGAATAGCATTTTACTTTTTTTGGCCTTTTTAGGTAGAAAACATTTCTGAAATGAAGAAATTTGAAAAGTGTGAATTTCTGCTGTTTGGGAAAGGGTTAATCCAAAGGTGACTGGCCAATATGGCTCACAATAAATGACCTAGCATAGCAGCCCTAGCTAATTGATAGGGATGCTCTTCCAGGTGATTTATCCTGAGCTCTAACAGTGGGGAAAGTGTAATATTGGATAAAAATGTAAAAAAAATTAAAGAAATTAAACTTCATCGTATTGCTGCTTTTCAACAAAAACCTCGAAACTGCAGCTTAAAACAAGCTGCAATTACGAGGTTTTCCTTGAAAAGTGATAATTTAGTTATGCCAAATTATGTTGGCCACCTTCGGGTGAAACTGGTATCCTATAATTGTATTGTTGACATGGGTAATTCAGGGTAAACTTGTTTATATATTACTGTTATGTCAAAATGATATTCTGTGTTATTTTTCGGGTCTCAATTCATTTAAAATTTGACGATTTTTTTTTTGTCAATTCAACACCAGACGGCAAAATTTAAACTAGTCCAAGTTTAGATGTTGCAGACAATAATTTTTAAACAAAGAAGTTTACTTTTTCTGGTCTTTCTGGGTAAAAATATTGTGGGAAATGAAGAAATTGCTTGTCACAATCAATTTCTTCATTTTCCACAATATTTGCCTAAGCTTTTATCTTATGGGGTGTGAAAAAGCGTCAATATGTGGAAATGTGTTAAAGTATGTCTAGATCAAATTAGATGCATTGATAAATATTCCAGTTTTGTTCATGTGAAATATGGCATCTGTTGTCTTAAATGGTAGATAATTGTAAGATTTTTATCTGGGCACATTTGTATAGACTTTGGTTAGTGTTAAAACCAAACGGTTAAATACCTGTTTTGGTTAAATTTTCGGGTTCAGTTATAAGAAAATTTAACCAAGACAGACTGGTATTTAATCATCTGGTTTATTCTAACCAAGATTATACAAATAGGCCCAGACTATAAAATTGATGATGTAAAGGAAATAATAGATTTCCTTTCATAATTGTTTTGTTTATCTCCTATCTTTACTGTAAAGACCTGGTTACATACACCATTCCGCGTCCACATCACGGCTAGAGCATGTCTTAAACAGGGGACCCATTCAGTATGATTTTGGACGTGATGTGGACGTGATATGGATGAGTTTGTTTATTACAGAAGGAATGTCCGGAGATCAGCAATTTCTTCTAAATGCTTCAATCTAAATTTGGTGTCTCAATGCCTTTGAATGGGAACAGTCTAAAATTTTGTTGATTTTGAAACGGTCACATAAATCTGCTGACAACCAGTTAGAAACGCGAATATCAACAAAAAAGCGAAGCATTTTGAGAGTTGTCTGATTGCTTGTAGTCTTTTCTTATCTCTTAATTTCAACCCAGGGTTGTCATTTATTCATGAGTTACACAACATAATGTAATAAATATGTACTTGTATGTATGAAGTTGGCAGTATGAGGTGGTTAACCCTTTCCCATACGACAAAACTCAGGCTTGTCCTAATTCAAATATAATAACCAAGAAATCCTTGGTGGAAAATGGAGAAAATGCTAACTATCATCATTTTCTTTTTTTCCCTAAAGTATTCCTTAGCCCATTATGACACATATATGCCTTTTGATGCCTCACAAGTTAAAGCTGTTGTTAAACATCGTGGTAACTGAAGAAATTGCTTGTGATAAGCACTTTCTTGATTTCACACAATGTTTTCTATCAAAAAATATGTAAAATTCCATTCACAGCATCTTGGAATTTAGACCATTCTTAAATTTTACCCTTTGGTAACAGATTTATTAATGTCCAGTAAACTCTTTAATATAACCTTGTTTGGGAAAGGGTTAGAATAGACAGATGATAAGTTTGACTGTTTATTTATTAATTTTGTCTTTCATTTCCAGTTTTGTCTTGTGATAGTTAACCTTTGTTAGCCCAGTTTGTGATATAGAGAACTTATACGAGTAGCCATTGTCTGTCTGTCTGTTTGTATGTCTGTACGATAGAAAATTATGTTCACCCTTTCCCAAATGACAAAATTTTAGAGTGACCCACTTCAAAAATTGCCACAAATGACAAAATGGATGTTATTTAAGATAAGTTTTGTGTAAAATATGGCACAGAAAATATTGAGACAAAAGGAGAAACTGCTGGTTATCAGCAGTTTCTTCTTTTGTTTCAATGTTTTCCCAAGCCTTTTTTATTAGGGACGTCAAAACCAGGTCTTGTTTGGGAAAGGGTTAAAGATTTCTATTTTCCTTTACTGTTTCCCATAGTGCAAAAATGTCGAATGTTCAAAGTTAAAAAAGAATATGATATTAATTAGTCCAGAATTTGGGCGAATAATAGCTTAAAAGATTAAGATAAAGGAAGAAATTGCTGATAATCAATTTCTTATTTTCTCTCAATCTTTTCCCAAACTATTCCTTCAAGGGATGTCATAACCAGATCTTGTTTGGGAAAGGGTTAAACGTAATTGACTTTTTTAGGTAGAAAATGAGCACTTTATGGTGTGTAAGGGATAACCCAATTTTCTACTTTTTATCTCGGTATTTCAAATGCTAAAGCCTCTCTTACAACCTGTTGTGCATCTTTTTAAATTGTACTTTTTTTAAACTCTGCAAATTCGCACGATTTATAAAGACGCACGACAGGTTGTAAGAGCGCTTCAAAATAAGTACATTCAAAGCAGGTCAAAAGTATGAATCTCTTTGGAGAAAAGTGCGCATTCTTTGTGAATTTTCTGGAATTTCAGTATATCGTTCTCTGCGTCACACGCACATCTGTCGTACATGCTCCGTACTTCTGTCTGCGTGCTCCTGGCGTTCTAAAAGATGCAGAATAGTCTGGTCAATTCTTTGCTGCATGCAGTCTGTGTTGTGGTTGCATCCACCTAAATGGTATGTTGCATGTGCTTGCATCGCACTACTAAACGTACGTTTTAGACGCAGATAACACGCAGAAACATGTACGACTGGTTGTAAGAGAGGCTTAAGTTTCTGTATAATGACTGTATATATAGATATCCTAGTGAAGTTACAATAACTTTTCGTTAACCCTTTCCTGAACAGCAAAAATTTGGTCTTTAACCCTTTCCCAAACAAGACTTGGTTTTGACGTCCCTGATATAATTGGCTTGGGAAAACATTGAGACAAAAGAAGAAACTGCTGATATCAGCAGTTTCTCCTTTTGTCTCAATATTTTCTGAGCTATATTCAGAATTCTACACAAATTGTATCTTTTACAACATCAATATTCTCATCTGCATCAGCTTTTGAATAGGACCACCCCAAAAAATTGTCACTTGGGAAAGTGTTAACCAACTGTTTGGAAGTTACTGCAGACAACAAAATGTGTGTTTAAAAGATTGGATTTGTGTGCGATATAGCACAGACAATATTGAGGCAAATAAAGAAACTGCTGGTAATCAACACTTTCTTCTTTTGATTCAATATTTTCCCAAGCTTTTACTGTGAGGGTCATCAAAACCTGGTCTTGTTTGGATAAGGGTTAACCAATTTAACCCTAAAATCTCAATTACTCAGGACAATTTGATAAGTGGTTAAATCTTTATTGTCTTTGTTTTAAAATCAAAGAGAATTTCATAAGTTACGAACATGATAAAGGTTGTAAAAGAAATTTCTTCTAATCAAAATGTATGTACATGTGCCTCATTTTCAAAGCTCCCAAGTTGAATATTGTTTCAATGACAAATCATAGAGTATACAAAGTTTTCAAGCCATCCCATCTTCGCAAGCCAAGGATTCTGTCTTCACTTTGTCTCTACTTTAACCCTTTCCCAAACAAGACCTAGTTTTGACATGCCTAATAGAACTGGCTTGGGAAAACATTGAGACAAAAGAAGAAACTGCTGATAACCAGCAGTTTCTCCTTTTATCTCAATATTTTCTATGTCATATTTTACACAAATTATATCTTAAATAACATCCATTTTGCCTTTTGTGGCAGTTTTTGAAGTGGGTCACCCTAAAATCTTTTCGTTTGGGAAAGGGTTAAATATCTGCCTCAAAACTGTGTATATTTTATATACTTATAAGTTGATTAGATATATCTCATGTCAAATAGAAAAGGGATTACTGGTGTTTGAAAATAATTCATTCTTTGTATAGCGGATGAGAATTGACCTGGCAGAGTTCTCCATTCGATTAGCATGGGCTTCTCTGCCAGGTCATTTATCGTGAGGTATAGTTGCCCCACCTCCATTCACAGACCCAGTGAGAGGTTCTGGGAGTCCTGAACCTTATTGAAAGTGGCAGAAAATAGAGTCATCAAAATGTTTTGATAATTTTTCATACACCAAGCTTGGTACCTCTTAGTAATCAATTTATGTGTGAAGTTTGAAGGAAATTGGTCCAGCATTTCATATAGAGCGGACCAAAAAGCTAAAGACTGACCAACAGACAAGCTGACTCCTATATTACCCCAAACAGAATTTTGGGGGTAATAACAACTTCAACTACTATCAAATATCCACTGAGGTATATGAGCAACAAATTTTTAGAAAAACAACACATCTACAAATGTGACATGACATACTAAGGCTGGGATCTGGACAATAGAGCTGTTTCAAACTATCATCGTGCCACTAAGTGTATGCCAATCTGGATCCATACTTATCTCTTACTGTATTCATGGCTAATGAACAGAATGGAAGCAACAGAAGCTTGCTATTGACGATCTATATTTTAGTGGGGATCTTGGAAGCTGTTTGGGAAAGGGATATCATGCTGATTGGGATCTATGTTGTTCTCATGTATCAGTGGTAGCCTTTTTTTCTCGGTCAATATGTATTTTCATAATGTGAGTAATGTACATAGTGTTCAATGTTTTCATCAATTCTGTTAATCCTAGTTATATGAATTTTATTTATTTGACATTTTTCCAATTAAAAATCGTTTTATCTAAGTATTTAAATTGGTAGACAATAAAGAAATTGTTATGTGTTACTAGTCTTTGTGTTTTATGAATCAGTTACCTCTCTACAAACTTTAACCCATTCCCAAATGACAACATTCTAGGCCAAGCTAATTTACAATATTTGCAGACACCAAAAAAATATGGTCAAAGTAAGAAAGTGTGTATAATAAAGCATAGAAAATATTGAGACAAAAGGAGGAAATGCTGATTGTCATTATTTTCTTAATTGCCTCAATGTTTTCCTAAGCCTTTTCCATAAGAGGTGTCAAAGAGTGTCACGTTTTAGAAATGGATTAAACCCATTTCCAAACAGTGACTCCTTTTGACACTTAGAAAACCTTGCAGGAAAAGAAGAAACCGCTGATGACCAGCAGTTTTTTCTTTTCCTTTAAGGTTTTCTCTGAGATTTTCTACATGTTTTAGATTTAATTCTGACATATTTAAATTCTTTAAATTTTAATAGGCCCAAATTGTGTCGTTTGTGAATGGGCTTGTGAATGTTAAGAGGATTTTCCTTAAAATTTTCAGTGTGAAATAAGGAGCGGAAGTGGTGCAGTGGTAACGCGCTGTACTTCAAACACAGGGGTCGCTGTTCGATCCCCCGCTTCTCCAGTCTTTCGGATGAGACTTAAAACCGAGTTCCCGTCTCCATATGACCTTAGCTGTTGAGTGCGACGTAAAACTCCATACAATCCAATCATACCAAAGCAGAAAATTTATTTGGTCAAAATATATGTGTTATAACCGATCCAACTTCATGGTGACATCGCGCGAATTTCATTACGGGTGGACTACCTCAGCATTTTCTGCTTTAGGTTCAATAGCGTCTACGCTGTTTTTCGCACATTCTACCTTTACTGAGGTAGTCCACTCGTAATGAAATTCGCGCGATGTCAGAATTATTCGACGTTCGGATATCCTCGGATAATGCCGATCAAAGATCGAATCATCGACTCGGAAGTGTGTGTATGAAGAAATCTTGAAAAAAATCGGATTTCTTAGCCGGAAGTAGCTACGCTTCATAAAGTAGTTTTCGAGGTCAACCAAATGCAGAACCATGGCAACTTGCGAGACTTGCAGGTTGTAATCATTCTAAAAAATGAGGATACTGGAACTGCAAAAAATGTATTTCAGTATCATCGTCGCGTCATTGTTGACATTAGTCGCAGACGAACGTTCTGAATTGTTGATCTATTCTATTCATAGTATGAAAGTAGTTCTACGAGATGCATCCAAGGTATGATTCGATAGAGTTGTCCTTGGTGATCCAATTGAATTATTCGAGTGACGTCGGAAACATTCAGCGGCCGAACTTTCCACCGTCCACTGTTTAACGACTGCGCCCGAATAAGTTCGGATACGTAACGACCCGCTCGAAAAAAATCGACGTTTTAGTTATTTCAAAATGGCCACATTACGGGTATTCTACCTTAATACCAATTTTGTTGTCTGCACTAGCTTTCGAATTTGATCTCTCAAAATTTCTGCCGATTTGGAGAGTATCACAAATGGTACAATCGTCGAATTTTAAGTCTCATGGATTGGAGAAACGAAGGAAAGAAGATTTTTGCTGTCTACAAATCATAACCAATTCCTACTCATTGACTCTTTTTTACCCCCAAAAGATAAATGCCATGGAAAACACGGCGGGGATTGAAGAAATCGCTTGCAATGTCTCCACTTCTCTCAATCATAATGTTTTCTATTCAAAGGACCAAAGAAATTTAAATTTCATTCACTTGAAACTGCAACATCTTTGATTTTGGACCGGTCTAAAATTCAGCCGTTTGGTAATCGATTGATGGTTCTTTACAAGCAGAGCGAGATTTCGGGAAATTGTGGAATTGTCCCCATCGCTAGATCTCTTGAATTTCAGGAACCAAGAACAAACAGAAGGGTCGAGGAGGAAACTCCCTAGTTATTGGACCTCGATGGAGAGGCAACAGGAAAGCATCCTCCATTTAACCATTTCGCTTTTAAAAGAATCGTCCCTTTTTACAGGTTAGAGACGGTCTACGAGTGGTCAATAAGATAACGCCTTTCGATTTTGAGCATAGAATGCCTGTGGTATAAAAACAATACAGATTCTCTAGATTCAGAATTAACTCGGGGTGAAATTTCCTGTCTCAATCGGTTTCCGATGTGCTAGGGTCGCATAAAATACTTTAGAAACAAATACGAAAGTCATGTTCCAATAGAAAATAGGATTCAAATTTTCATTCGGCCTTCCGGTGTTCCTTGTTTCGGCCTAAGCGCTGTTCCAAATAAGACCTGGCCCCGATTTCTCGAAAAAACTTAAGTAGCCTACGTTCTTAGACTCAAATCTGGGCACCGTACTCAAATCACACGAAATGCACGTGAACTTCAATCTATTACCCTTCAACGTTGGAGAGTACCCCGTTGAGGTTGAGCATGTACTCATGAGTATGTACTTAAGTAGGGGGCCTAATGTATTGTCAAATTTAAGGTAAGTCAGCGGTAAAATGAAAAGCGTTAGTAGACACTTACCAATCCATTTTTAATCATTATCGTATGCGTATGTTCGGATTATGCTTGATTTCTTTTAGAGGGAAACGTCCCACATAATTTAAACATCGCATCTATATGGAAGAAGATTTTGATAATTTTGCATCAAACTGCAAAAGAAAATGAGTTTGGTCTTCAATGTCTGACTTTATCATTATGCCAGTTAATATGGAACTTGAAATTGATAATATATTATAAATTGCTTTGTTAGTTTTTTTACGAAATATAATAGGCCAAAATCTGCGTTAGAGCAGCTTTAAGGTTCTTATTTATAAGAAATTTTATTTTGTCTCAAATTCCCATCACGATGATTATGATTAGGCCACCTATTTTGCATTCTGTATCAAAATGGATTAGGCTACTCTATAACGTTGTTGTTTGGGAAAAGGTTGACAAACAGTCTTTTAAATCCATAATCTTTCTTCATAAGGTTATTTTCTAATAGTTGTCTATGCTATGTTCGACGTTGACGCATCGATCAGACGACATCCCCCACCCCAACTCATCTTTACACTGTTTTATCACAGATTTCATTTGACACGACGCAGCTTTAGATTGTATCGTCATAAATTTCGTAAAAGTAATTTAGTAATATTTTCTTGCATACCTTTTAAACCTGTGACAGCTCACGATAAATGACGTAATAGCTAAGAATGCTCTGTCAGGTCATTTATCCTGAGCTATACTACGATACAAGTCTTTTTCAGTGGCGTATTATATTATATTTGCAAAATATGAACATGTTTTAATAAAGGTCAGTGCCAAGTCAAATGAAATCAGCTATACACTGGCTGCGATGAATGATCTTTCCTACATTTGTCTCTCCCGCAAACGGATGGACAAACGTAGGCCTAAACATGCAGTCTAAGTGGGATCATGAGGAACTATGCTCAGAAAGAACATTGTGCGGTAATACTGTGTAAGAAAATTATCAGGAACCCATGGTTAATCCCTTTCCAAACAAGACCTGCTTTTGACGTCTTCAAGATAAAGGCTTTGGAAAACATTGTTGAAAGTGAAAAAAATGCTTGTCACAAGCAATTTCTTCTTTTCCCACGATGTTTTCTACCAAATAAGACCAAAAAATGTATACACTTGGAATAATCGCCTGCATGCAGTAAGCCATTTCCCAAACGACAACGGTATGGCAGGCCTCATTCTGAGCCTATTTTATGAATGGGGGAAGACACGGGGCGCTGGTAGAAAGGGGAAAATCACATGCGGCATCGTAAGTTATGGGGAAAATTGTATAATAGGCATATAGAAATAATAGACTTCACTTGATAAGCTTAGACCCTCTTATACCCACTACTGTAGACTTGAGAGTTTGTAAAACCGCACCAACTGATAAAAATGTTTCCTTTTTATTTTATGTGGGTTTTAATGTGATTTGATTTTTTTAAAGATCTCGAGGAACTAGTCAAGTCATAGTAAAATGCTATCCAGATTGCTAAAACAATCATTTATAAATATTATAAATAGCCTAAATGATCTATTCTTGGAGACGGAAGGCCTACATTTTTAAATAGAAAAAAAAGTGGATGACATTATTGCATAATTTTCTGCATCTAATGATTCCATATATTTTTTTCAAAATGTCGCTGCTTTTGCATAATGTGCAATAGATCTATTTTTGACATAATAACGCAAAAAGTTTTAGCGTAGAACAAAAAACGCAGAGATTTGTGTATATTACACGAATTTGTAATTCCAATGGACACCGGAAGTTGACAAAAATACTACTTCCGCCAGGGGTCGCGGTGAACGGCTGAAAGTATCGATTGCGTTTTGTTAAAATTTATTCCAGTTTTTGCTGATATCAGTATTTTTCAAACACCACAAAGTTGTCAGAGTAAGTTCAAAGTCGTTTCTACACATTGCTTATTCTCTGACATAAATCTCTAGTCAAGAAAACGCCAGTTAATTCGATCAAGCAAGGCGTTCTTTCAGACGTCAAAAATGAAAATGCATTTCCATTGGTTCAATTTTGATTGCTTTGCAATATTTTTTTTTTCTGACATTTGGACAGTATTTAGATGCACAACCCCCGTTCATTCCGATCTCTTCATACACGAGGAACATGTCCATTCAAATTTAGAGATAAACTTCAAAGTATGACATGTTTGACGTGGTTTATGTCCCTTTGACCAGATTTTTTTTATAAAGTTTGAATCAATTTTTTTTGTATCTAAACCTCAAGTTAAGTGTGTCATTTCCAAGTTTATGAATTAAATGAATAAAATTCAGATGAGATAACATATCGTGATGAGGTAAACATTGCCTCGATCCTTACTTTAGCTTCTTTCTGGGATAGTAGCTGCGATATGGTAGCCACAAACTTGATGATGGGTATTGGTTTGTGGCTACGAGTATACCCTATTCCTTCTTGTGGAGCAAGAAACCCAGATCAAAATTCAAAAAGGTTTCGGTTACATTATTGCAACTAGGTGGATAGTTGCAATCTTGTGTGTTCTCCCCATCTTCGGAAGCCAAGGATGAAATCTACGATGTAACATTGTTTCTGTATTCACCCTTGACATATTTAGTCAGATTTTCTTGATGTTCACTCCTGGAAAGCGTTTTTCATTGGTTCCATCAAGACCTAGCTGGAACCAACCAGATGACTTGATACATTGGTACATACATAGCTCCAGATAATTTTTTTGAGGCAAGGAGTAATTACCCCTCAAAATTTCTATGCAAATCAATGCATAGTTTATGCAAATACGCATCCTATCTGAAGCTCTGTACATATGTTTGTTTTGTGTAAACAATTCATGACAACACATGCGTTGAAAAATCCACTCGCCCGCTCGCATAATCGCATTGGCGAGTAGAAAATGCTGTAGGGCAAGTAGATTTGGGGATAAACTAGTCCGACAGGGCGAGTGAAAATTTAGGACTTAAATCATGCTGATTGAAGGAAAAAAAATAAAGGATCGAAAAAGAAATACTTATTTATTTCAAACAACTTCATTTCGGAAACAATAGTATTCGCTGTAAAATTAGACCCTTTCCTGTTTATGTTGATCAATATTCATAGACGCTTGATTTGTAGACTTGAGACCATGTTGAAATACACCATTCGAATATTCTCGGTTCTTATCGTTACTCAAGATCGGCACAAACGTATTACAGTTGCTGGCATGAGCCGATCTTGCCCATATCACTCCGCAAGCCTAACAACAGAAGCAGACCGAACAACTATTTGAATCTACGCCAAAAAATATTTGAAACAAACAGCGTTCAAAAGTCGATTGCATCCTCATAAATGTGATGAAATTTTATCAGATAAAAAATTGATGTGATTTACTGAATATTGACAGTATATTTCACTTGAATTATAACGTTACCGAAAGGATTGATTTGTTTTGATGGCGTCATTTACGCGTGTCTACTTTCACATTCAATATGGCGGTCGCTTTATGCTCAAGATCATGTTGCAAACTCGTTCCAAACGACAAAAGGTTGCAAACAGTCTCGAGGGTCCCGATTGGAAATACACCATACTGTATAGACAGGATCTCCAGTTTAGCCTTCATAGTATTCCGTATCTTTAAACACTTGAATGATCACTGTAATGTGTATTGCAAAGCGAAAATATGTCGATCTAGATAAAATTTGTCTGTTTTAAAACTTATGGCTGGAACATTGGACATCGGATCGTTTCTTGGGCAGGGGCAAGCCAGTAATAAAAAGGATGATCAGCCTATTAAACAAGTTAAAAGAAGGACGCAGCAAAGTAAATATGAATGTGAAAAAAGAAAACGAACATTGCAGGATTCGTGGCTGGAAGAATTCCGTAAGAGCCAACAGTCTAGAATTTTCTTCATCTTTAAGGGCGAGTTGGGTTGCCTTAAGGGCGAGTAGAAATTCAGAGCTACTAGTCCTACAGGACTAGTAGGTTTGAATAAATTTTTCAACCCCTGCAACAGGTGGGAAAAGTTATTGCATTTGCAATTAAAAAAACGTGTAAAATGAGCGATTGTTTCTTTAAATTTAACTTCAATTGACATTTTTATGCCCCCGTATCGAGAGATCGAGGGCATATTGTTTTACTAGTGTCCGTCTGTCTGTCTGTCTGTCCGTCCGTCTGTCTGTCTGTCTGTCCGTCTGTCTGTCCGAAAACTTAACCTTTGCCTTTTCTCCAAAAGTGTTTGACATACAAAGCTCAAATTTGGTATGCAACTTCCTTTCAATGATATCCATCTGTTCCATGCAATTTGACCTTCCTCAAGGTCATCCCTTAACACTTATCAACCCTTTACTCTACGAAAACTTAACCTTTTACTCCGAAAACTTAACCTTTGCCTTTTTTCCAAAAGTGTTTTACATACAAAGCTCAAATTTGGTATGCAACTCCCATTCAATGATATCTATCTGTTCCATGCAATTTGACCTTCCTCAATGTCATCCCTTAACCCTTATCAACCCTTTACTCTACGAAAACTTAACCTTTTACTCCGAAAAATTAACCTTTGCCTTTTCTCCAAAAGTATATGACATATAAAGCTCAAATTTGGTATGCAACTTCCTTTCAATGATATCTATCTGTTCCTTGCAATTTGACCTTCCTCAAGGTCATCCATTAACCCTTAATAACCCTTTACTCCACGAAAACTTAACATTTTAGAAAAAAATGGCACTTTCGGAGGCATTTGTGTTTCACAAACACATCTTGTTTTAAATTTTCATTCAATAAACTATTATACTTGCCACAATCCCTAGCACAAGTTCTTACAACAACGCATGGCAATAAGTGTACCAAGTTTGAAGTTGCTAGCACTTATGGTTTAGAAGATATGGTCGAGACAAAAATGCAAGGGTACAAACAACAAAGGACAATAACTCAAAAAAGGGCATGGCAGAGTAACATTTCTTTTACACGACACTTCCTTACCTTGAGATCTATAAGTGTACCAAGTTTGAAGTTGCTAGCACTAATGGTTTAGAAGATATGTTCCGAGCACAAATCAGAGTTTAAAAACAACAAAGGGTGATAACTAAAAATGTAGTCATAACAGAGTGATGGTTCTTGTACATGACACTTTTCACAATGAGATGCATAAGTGTACCAAGTTTGAAGTTGCTAGCAGTAATGGTTTAGCAGATAATTATGTTCCAGACAAAAATGAAAGGGTACAAACAACGAAGGGCAGGGTTTACCATGGCGCACAAAATTTTGTGTTTTGGCACACTTTTAACTTAAATGACCCTCTAAAAATTATCAGCTGGGACATGAAGAAACAATGTTAAATAGGCATGACCCCGTAATTGGAAGACTAGGGGGACAAAATTACCAGGGCCTTGGCTTGCTAGCACTTATGGTTTAGAAGATATGGTCCAGACAAAAATGCAAGGGTAAAAACAACAAAGGGCAATAACTCAAAATGTGGGAATGGCAGAGTAACAGTTCTTTACATGACACTTCCTTACAATGAGATAATAATTATTACTAAGTTTGAGGATGCTAGCACTTATTGTTTAGAAGATAATGTTCCGAACAAAAATGCAAGGGTAAAAACAACAAAGTGCAATAATTCAAAATGTAGGCATTACAGAATAAGAATTCTTGTTACGTTGTACATGACACTTCTCCACAATGAGATGTATAAGTGTACCAAGTTTGAAGTTGCTAGCAGTTATGGTTAAGCAGATATGGTCCTGACAAAAGACAAAAATGCAAGGGTAAAAACAACAAAGGGCAGGGTTTTCCCTGACACACACAATTGTGCCTTTTGGCACACTTTCAACTTGAGTGATCCTCTAAAAGTCATCAGCTTGGACATGAAGAAACAATGTTAGATAGGCATGACCCCCTTACTTGAAGACCAGGGGTCAAGATGACCCCCTCAGAAAAAGTCAAGGGAAAACTCTGAAAGGGCAATAATTCTAAAATTGGGCGTGACAGAGTAACGGTTCTTGTACATGACACTTCTCCACAATGAGATGTACAAGTGTACCAAGTTTGAAGTTGCTATATCTTATGGTTTAGAAGATATGTTCCGAACAAAAATGCAAGTGTACAAACGTCAAAGAGCAATAATACAAAAATGGATGTGAGAGAGTAACGGTTGCTAGGACTTATGGTTTAGAAGATATGTCTGGAGAAGTATTTTGTACATGGACAGATATACAGATAGACAGACAGACATGTTGATTCCAGAATACCCACTAAAACATTCGTTTTGCGGGGGTATTATAATGAGCAATTTCTTCTTTTTCCATTCTGTTTCTACTCACAATTAGTTTTACAAATACTGGGGGTTTCAACTTTCAAGATCTAACAATTTTTATATTTAATTTGCCACTACAGCTTCAAAATAATCTGGGGAGAACAATGCAATCTATGGAATGATTACTTTTGGTGTTTGCTCTCTGAATGTCTGAAAGCAAATTAACATGTCCGGGGCCCGGTTTCTCGAAAAAACTTAAGTATAGACTCAAATCTCATGCTCAACTTTGAGTTGAGCAAGAAATTTTGCTCAACTGAGAATGTCGCCATAAGTGTGTTTCACGAAAAAACTTAAGTATATGCTCAACTGAGCACGGTGCTCAACGGGTTTTTTCTAATTTTCATTAACACAAGCGGCCTCAATCTCGATACTCTTCGGTAAATGAGAGTAAAAAAGAACGTTTTGACATTTTGCGGGAAAATGTGTCAATACATTAAATTGCCAGATTGACGCAAAAAGAACACACAATTATAGCCCTTATGACGGCTAAAAGACAGTCGATACTCGTCGACCAGACGACGCGATTACCGGATGGGTTCCCCATCCAGTGGCGGATCCAGAGGGGGTTCGGGGGGGTTCAAACGAACCCTCCTCTGAAGCCAGATTATTTCAATTTCATGCAGAAATTCAGTCAATATTGTGTAAAACTAGGAAAACGAAACCCCCTTTTTGCATATCCGAACCCCCCTCACAGAAATCCTGGATCCGCAGCTGCCATCGGACGTTCAGTCCCAATAGGCCTAGTCCAACGCCAGGGGGTCCGGACCCCCCTGACCCCCTCTAGATCCACCCATGGTTAATCCTTACACAGGCCACAAAGTTTTGATCTGTTGCAATGTAAATGTGATTGATCGAATGGTGTTTAACGCTTAACAGTAGTCACGTCCGTAGGAAATGCCAATTTTTTCCCATATTGTACACAAAATTTAGGGAACCCCAATTTAGCCTCCCAATATTCAGACAAAGGGGATTGAATCCTCCCGATTTGAAAATGCTTCCAACGGGCCTGGTAGTTACACCATAAAAAATATCATGCCTTCAGCACCTAGCCTTGTATTCCTTTGACTAATCCTCTCACCAATTTTGCATCCGTTCGCTCTAGAGCCGCCAGTTGTTATCCCTTGTTTTCCATGATCCTATAATTGTTGGGTGACAAATGCCTGGCAGGATATGGCCATAATTGAGGATTGAACTTGGGACCTCAAGACCCTTAGTTTAGACAGACATGCTACAGTTGCAGCCTTCTTGCACTTGTCATGCATTGCAGACGACAAAATAGAGCCTGCAGAAAAATGGATTATCTAGCAAGTAAAATTGAAGAAAAGTGCCATGCTCAGCATTTTCTTCTTTTGCCTTTTGTTTTCAAAAGCTTTCCTTGTACATGGTTTCAAAAACCTCAGACTGGTTGGGAAATCCTAGTGTTAAGGTATTCCACCCATAATGAGAATCGCGTGATGTCGGGCCCGGTGGTAAACATTCGGCGGTGGAACTTTCCACCGCCGGATGTTTACGACCGCGCCCGAATAGGATCAGACATGTAATGACAACGCTCGGAAAGTGCTGATGTTCTATGAATCTAAAAATGGCCACATTATGGGTATTCTACCTTGATGTAAGTAGTATCTCTGCACATGTTTGGATCCTAAAATGGCCAATGTCATTTCTGACATTTTATTGATTGAATGATTGATTGAATGGGGTTCAACGCCTCTCTCTATAATCATATTTCAGCAGCTGGAGCACTCAACCATGGATTCCCGTCATTTCTCTCATCATTACAACCACAGCATCATTTTCGACCCCAGCTGTTTTCCCACTTAGGTATACTATCATTCAATCATAGGTGCGATACAAATTCAAATAGACGAAAGGAAATGGGACGGTCACAGTAGCACCTCTTTAGTGAGACTCGGAGTTGATGCGTTACCAATTGTGCTATGGCCTCTGTCAACACTTTTTGAAAGGGGGGGATTTTGAATGTATATACCCGGTAGACCATTTTTTACGATCATTCTGCAAGATAGCCATGTGATCCTATCATCTCAGAAATGTAAACGAAACAGGATCTGGAAAATGGGTATTTATGGCTATAATGTTTCAAGACAAGCCCATGCCCAAGTACTGCCTGATCAGGATACATATTATTGCTCTCTGATAGTTGCTACAAGGCATGGCGAACCCACCAGAGAATCACATGGATCTTAATCAGACTGTTTGTATAATATACAGGCTGATCTGCATCCATGTTGTTCTCAAATAATTTTAGTTTGGTCCAAATTCAAAGATGTTGCAGATAACAATTTCAAGTGAATAATATTTTATGTTTTGATCTTTCAAAAGTTTCTTGTTTGAAAATATTATTGTGGAAGATGAAAATATTGCTTGCTTGTCAGAGACAGTTTCTTCATTTTCCACAATGTTATAACTTATATTCATAATCCTTTATCTTGTGGGTAATCAATTTCAAAGTATCCTGATGTAGTAATGGATTAATCCTTATCTGCTAGACTGGTCCAAAAGGAAAACGGTTGTTGACAATAATGCAAACCTGAATTATAATGTGAACTCTTCATTTGATAAGGTAGAAAATATAAAGGGATACATGACGGAGTGACGGTAACTATGGACAGAAAGCTGGAAGGACAGCGTGGCGACTTGAATATGCTCCCCCGAAAATTTTTCGAGGAACATAAAAATAGCAGCTCCAGTCAATCGCAGGATAATTTCTTTGTTGACTTAACCCTTAACCAAACAGCAATCTTTTAGGGTGGTCTATTTCAAATGCTGCTGCAGACCTCAAAATGGATGTTGATGAATATAGAATTTGTATGAAATGTAGCCTTGAAAATATTGAGGCAAAAGGAGAAAATGCTGAATATGTTGAATATCAGCATTTTTATACCCCCCACCTACGAAGTAGAGGGGGGTATATTGGTTTCACCATGTCTGTCTGTCTGTCCGTCCGTCCATCCGTCCGTCCGTCCATCCGTCCGTCCGTCCGTCCATCCGTCCGTGCGTCCGTAGACTTTTTTGTTTCCGTGCTCTAACTCGAGAACCGGTTGACCTAGGATCATGAAACTTTACACAGTTGTTGCCCATGACCCAAGGAGGTGCCCTATTGTTTTTGGGTCACAAAGGTCAAAGGTCAAGGTCACAATCGGACTTTGTTTAAAATCCGTTTCCGTGCTCTAAGTCAAGAACCGGTTGACCTAGGATCATGAAACTTTACACAGTTGTTGCCCATGACCCAAGGAGGTGCCCTATTGTTTTTGGGTCATGAAGGTCAAAGGTCAAGGTCACAATCGGACTTTGTTTAAAATCCGTTTCCGTGCTCTAAGTCAAGAACCGGTTGACCTAGAATCATGAAACTTTACACAGTTGTTGCCCATGACCCAAGGAGGTGCCCTATTGTTTTTGGGTCACGAAGGTCAAAGGTCAAGGTCACAATCGGACTTTGTTTAAAATCCGTTTCCGTGCTCTAAGTCAAGAACCGGTCGACCTAGAATCATGAAAATTTACACAGTTGTTGCCCATGACCCAAGGTGGTGCCCTATTGTTTTTGGGTCACAAAGGTCAAAGGTCAAGGTCACGATCTGACTTTGTATAAAATCTGTTTCCGTGCTCTTAAGTCAACAACCGGTTGACCTATAGCACTTTTTCAGTGACAAGGCGCTAGTGGGGGGTATTTGTCCGCTTTGCGACAGTTCTAGTTTTCTTTTGTCTCAATGTCTTCCCAAGCCTTTTCTATTTGGGACGTCAAAACCATGGTTTTGTTTGGGAAAGGGTTAAAAGCCATTATCAAACGGCAATAATTGGACTGATCCAAATCCAAAGATATTGCAGACAACAATATCAAATGAACGAAATTTGACATAATATTGGTCGTTCTGGGTAGAAAACATTGTGGAAAATGCATAAATTGCACGGGCAATTTCTTCATTTACCACAATGTTTTTTTATTAAAGCCATTATCTTGTAGGGAGTCAAAAAGTCATTATGTGGCATTGGTTAAATTTTACTACAGATTTTCCATAGAAATATGTCAAATACAGCTTAAAATATCATCAGAAATACCCCAGTGGGAAAAGAAGGAACCAGTGACCAGTTGGTTGTCAAGAAAAAAAGCTTTTGAAAGCACCAATTGGGAAAAGGATGCTTGTATTAACTGTTTCATCTTTTTCCACTAAGTTATAGAAGCAAATCTGATTTAATATTTGCGCCAGCCGTCATGCACAAAGGGGTATAAATAACTTTAGAGCCTTATAATATAGAAAGAGCCAGATAGTCGGATTAAAACTACTTTATTTTCAAACATAGTCATCTTCCAATTAAAGACACTTATTCCATAAACGCTTTACCAAACAGCAAAATGTCAGGGTTTTCCAATTTGAAAGGGGCTGCAGATGACGAAATGTGTTAAGATTTGATTTCACAAGATCAGTGCACAAAACAACGGAAAATAATGAGACAACAGGAGAAAATGCAGATTATCAGCATTTTCATCTATTGCCTCAAAGTTTTCCCAAGCCTCTTCTATTAGAGACATCAAAACAATATCTTGTTTGGGAAAGTTTCAAGTTTGCCAATCACTGAAGCTCGATCTATAGCACTAGCAGTCAAAGTCTTGGTATCCTAACCAGCCCTCCTCAGCAGCAGTAAATCATCATCGTCATCTTTTTCCCTCTCTTTGTCTCATTCAAGTTCCTTCAACATATGTTCCACAGATGAAAACACCAGTAAAACATCATGATTTTGTATTCAGCTGTTCTGTTAATGGTCCAATTCAGTCATTCCCTGAAAATATAGATACAACAAATCCAAGTTTTCTCTGATGAAATTTGCTCTTTGATGTTGATGTCGCTCATTTACATCAGAGCGCACTACCATTCAAAAGCAACGGAAAGTTCGACAAGTTGTGGCGCTTTGTTCACCATCCGATCTTAAAGGATATTCTTAAAACACCTTATGATACCGATCAATGAACCATTTATTGTCATGCCTGGTGAAAAATTTAAGACCAAAAAGTATATATCTAAAAGGTTTATAGGCAATGTTTTGCAACAACCCTCACCTGAACAGCCATTGATTACAATGACCTACTTTCCGTTGTTTTTGAGTGGTAGTGCGCTCTGATGTAAATGAGCGAAATCAACATATCAAAGAGCGAATTTCATCAGAGAAAACTCGGATTAATGGAGTAGCAACCAATCAAACATTGCGTTCTAAACGCATTTGACATTATTTCATAGATTAATGAATATGTCATTGAAACATGTTATTTTTGCCTTCTTCTCCATATGGACTAGGCAAAAAATAGCTGCTTTTTAGCTCCACTGGCCTTCAGGCCAGCGGGCTATTGTCATGGCGCTGTGTCCGTCGTGCGTGCGTCCGTCCGTGCGTCCGTCCGTCCGTCCGGTCGTCAACTTTTTCTTTAAAAATCTTCTCCTCAGAAACTACTCAATGGATTTCAATCAAACTTCACAGGTATGATCTTTGGGTGGTCCTCTCTCAGATTCCTTCAATTGATTCTGATTGAATCAGAAAATCTGGAGTTATCTGCCCTTGAATTTAAAAAATGGCTGTTCTGGCTTTTTTTCACTCTAGCAACTACAAATATTGACCAATCAAGACAAAACTTGGACAGAATGATGGTGACTATAAGATCTTGCCTAGGTGCAACTTTCAGCTTGATCTGACAATTACATCATGAGTTATGTGCCCTTGAAATTGACAAAATTGCCATTTTCAACTTTATTTTGACTTTGTTTTCACTCTAGCAACTACAAATATTGACTAATCAAGACAAAACTTGGACAGATTAATGGTGACTGTAAGATCTTGCCTGGGTGCAACTTTCAGCTTGATATGAAAATTGCATCATGAGTTATGTGCCCTTGAAATTGACAAAATTGCCATTTTCGGCTTTATTTTTACTTTGTTTTCACTCTAGCAACTACAAATATTGACCAATCAAGACAAAACTTGGACAGAATGATGGTTACTATAAGATCTTGCCTGGGTGCAACTTTCAGCTTGATTTGAAAATTGCATCATGAGTTATGTGCCCTTGAAATTGACAAAATTACCATTTTTGACCTTATTTTTACTCAAACGACTATAAATATCCAACAATCAACAGGAAACTTTGTTATAATCTTAATTGTCCATAAAATCTTGCATGGATGTAATTGTCAGCTTCATTAGAATCGTAAATCATGATTTATCTGCCCTTGAATTTGACAAATTGTAGTTTTCAACTTTATTTTCATTCTCTTTTCAACCACAAATAATGATCAATCAGGTCAAAACCTAAAACAAAATGTAAGTGAGGCAAAGATCTTATTTTAGTGTGATTCTTAGCTTTAGAGTAATATAACATTCCCAGTTATATGCCTTTGAATTTGACAAAATTGCCAATTATGACTTCATTATCAAACTAGATCAGTCAAATTCACTCTAATCAAAACAAATCTTGGTAACCATTAAATCTTATATGAAGGTATTTTCAGCTTTCTAGTTACTTTGTTATTGCTCTAAGACCCAAAAGTATTGAAAAATCTTGTAAAAACTTGGATTTGAAATTACAAGAAAATCAGGGCTTTCTGGTTATTTTATAAATAGGGTATTTCCCCAAATCTATTTTTAGAACAATGAAATCTATTTTTAGAAATATGAACTATTTTGGAGTAATCAATGATAGTTTAGATCTGTTTGGTCGAAGGAAAAATGATCATTGCCAGTATCATCCTGATCTGGAATTTTCTCTTGTTTCCTTTTACCCTTTCTCAAATGGCAAACAGGGTTTTACTCTCTTTGCTCAAAGAACCACATGTTTTGTACAATCTAGTTTTACTTTCTTTTTGCTCTTAGAAACACAACTATTGAACAATCTAATCAAAACTTGGATTGAATATTTAAAGAAATTCAGGCCTGTGGAGCGACTCAAGACCTTCAGGTCTTCTAGTTTATTTGAATTATCGCAAATACAGTATTTCCTTGAATAAAAAAGCTGTTTATTAAAAGAAATTTTGACGAAAAATCCCTCATCTTCGTGTTTTTGAATTGCAAATGCAACACTGTTTATCGCCCGTTGTCATGAATTGTTTACTCATAACAAATATATGTTTCGACCAATCTAATTGGTTCCAGCAAGCTCTCGCTGAGGTCTCACTGGAACCAATGAAAACGCTTTCCAGGACACAAAGAAAATCGGACTAAATGTGCCGTAACGCCAAGGGTGAATACAGAAACGACATTACGTCGTAGATTTCACACTTGGCTTGCGAAGATGCAGTTACTCACTAACTAAAATATCCGGACTCAGCTACAAAAGATATTGACCCTGAAATTCTAGCATGTTTGTGGAGCCAGATCATTTGAGTCAAGCGATGGTTTGTATAAAACGATAAGTGCAAAACTTGTCATTTACCGTTGTTAACTGTTGTTGTAGGATCTGATCTATGTAGCCCTTGACCTCTTTGATCTGTTTTAGATTAGTTGGATCTGCCAGCCGGGTTCTGGTCATGTGGGAGAAATACTGAAATGCAAAGGCCATGATAAGAATGAATAATATTATTTAAAAAAAACTGTGCTGTTGGTACACAATTGAAATTTCAAATAAATTTGATTCTGTTTCTACTGGGTATCAACATGATTCAACAACAAAAAGTTTGATTTGGAAATAACATGATTTACATTGCTCTACCTAATAGAGACTTAAAATACATTTTACATTACTTTGAAATAACTATGATTATCAAAATCTGTATTGAACTTTGAAGTTGACAAATGAAATATCAAATTTTGAAAGCTAATGTACTTTTCCACGAAAGTGATAGCTTATTTATCTTTTCACTGACAAAATCCCTACACATTGGTAACTTTTACATCTCATATCAGCGATGACGGCCTCCATTTGCGAGTTTTTCTTGTAGCTGTCAAGCGAAATACTGCATTTTACCCCACCCACCTTGGTCTACTTGGTTGGAACTAATATGAACGAATGGTTTCATTTTCAAATACTATTTAGTGTACATAATTTAGCTTTTATTTAGTTAAAACATTGTAATATTAATAAATTTCTCGCCATAAAATCGAAATAAAGAGTGATCGAAGGCAAAATGACAGGTCACAGGTCGGGTGCTCCGATAAAGCGAACGCACGTTTCTTTCGATCAAAATCACTAATCAAGCACATTTACGGAAAAATCTAGACTAGAAACTTACGGATTTTCATTCGAAAACGTTTACAGAATACTCCTTTTCCCCTGCTGAATCTCTGAGTCGAGTGTCGCGGCCATTTTTGAGCATTCAAAATAGATTTGAGAAAGCCCCTGAGCATGCTCAACTATTCGTGCTCAAATCACGTGATTTGAGCACGAAGTTGAATCTGAGAATTTTCGAGAAACCGTTCTCATCTTCCATACTCAAAATCATGGCCGATTTGAGCACGGTGCTCAGATTTGAGCATGAGATTTTACTTAAGTTTTTTCGAGAAACCGGGCCCGGGTGCAAATTGACCTGCTGTGACACTTTGTCAGAGTGAAACTTTTAAACTTTGTACATGCTACAGGGAAAAAAACTAACAATTTCAACTTAGGGGCCCAGAATAGCAAAATTCAATACTTAACATTAAGGGCATGGGCATTTTCCCTAAATATTCAGGGGCCCAGCCCAAAATCTAGGGGCCATGGGCGACTGGGCCCCTGCTAGTCTTTAACCATGTGCTAAGTTTCTGTGAGCATAATATCATCCTTTAGGCAAAGATTCATTAGTTACTCTTTAGTCTAGGAGCCAGGTCCTGGAATGGAACTTTTCTTGCAACCGGTGACCTATAAAATTTTGAGTGGTATTTTTCAATACATTAGGGTTCCATGCTTTGGTTAAGGGTGGATGACATGCTTAAAAGTGGTAGGATTTTTTTTAAATCAAGGTCAAAGGTCATTCGGTGCACTTCTCATACATACCTCCTAAAATATCCCATATCTTACTCATTTATTAATCTAAAATAATTATTTTGGTATCAAAATGAAGCTAATGATTTGCACTTTGACTTACATGAATAATATACAATTTCTTGATTTTCAATATTTTTGAATATTCATAAATATAGCAAAAATTGGCTAAAAATCACCAAAATAAGTTTTGTCTACAAGTGAAAAAAAAGTTTTAAAAAGACCAAAGGTGTTTTTTGTGGTTGAAATCATACTTAAAAATTGCCCAGAAACCTGTTCTTGACTTATATGTATTTCTTCACAGAATTAGTCTTTAGCTTAGGCTTGTAGTCATAGGTAAAAGTGGGTGGGGTAATTTTTCCCTAAAATTACAAAACATGCAAACATTGAGGTAACAATATATCTTACACATAAATGTGATGTTTTATTGGAATTTATTGTTTTGAAATCATATTTGCAGGGATTTGTAAAGCTTTTAATGTATATTCCTGAAAATTAATTAGAATTTTAAGGGCCAAAATAACAATTCAATAAAACAGCATACGAGATGGATACAGGTCATATCAACACCACAATGTCAAAATAATGACTCTTAATGAATATTTATCAAGTATCTAGTACAATTAAATGAAACGTGACGCAGATTAGCATAGTCAGCAGCTGAAAATATTCCTCTTTCTATCTTACGGGTAAAGGACATTAAAAAGACCCATGCCAGATTTTCAGGAATCAGAAAATCATGGGGATGGTCAGAATTTGCTTTGTTGTGTAGTGCATTGCTTTTATAGACCCAAAAGGAAAGCCATTTTAGAGCTGGAACTAAATTTTTCACTATCAAGGTTCAGTAGCACATAAATGTTACTATAAATATAAAGTGCGGTTAGTTAATTATATATACTTGATTTAGACGAACAGACTTGATTTAGAAGAATTAAATGAACTTCATTTGAAATTTCCTTGTGCAGAAATGATCTAGCTATCCAGGTTGACCATTCCATACAATATTTCATAAACATAGTTCCTATTGTTTTGTATGTCCGACAACCTAGCATGGGTCTCTTTAAAGATAATTACGAAACTGCCGTCATTGCAATGCTTACACCTGGAAGCCTTACGAGAACATTCATATACATAAAATGTAATTTGGAACAGAATATTACATTCTGTGAATACATATCAATATTATCAGTCTAGAATCTGGATGTTCCGATGTGTGGTTATGAAGGTCTCCAAGAGTAACCATGAACATGTTAGTATCGTATATTCGTTTATGTACATGCCTTCAATAGGGACAACAGAGGATCTGGTCTTTGAGTTTAATTAATTTTGTGACCCAATAAGTTTTGATCGTACTCAATAGGCCCTATATCTCTTATTATGCAAATTATTTATTGCATGTGACATTTTGTTACGAGTAAATAGTAGAAAATAAAGATACCACAATTGTTGATCCATCCTTCACAATCCCATCATGATAACATAACTTTGTTTATTGATCGACGACTGTAATAGATATTTGAGTAGACACAGAGAAACTTTTGGTTTTAAAAAGTGGAAATCTTTGGTTGTGGTTGTTCTAACTCCACAACAATATACCTGACAAAAATCTGGACAATGTTTTATTTATTACATGGCTAAAACTATTCCTAGTAAATCGTGCATCTTTCATTTGTATCTATATCAAAGAAATCATTGAATCTTTCCCAAACAAGACCTCGTTTTGACGTCCCTAGGAGAAAATGCTTGGGAAAACATTGATGCAAAAGGAGAAAATTCTGATTATCAGCATTTTCTTTTGCCTCAATATTTTCTAGGCTATATTGTACACAAATCTAATCACCCATTTGTCGTTTTAACTTTTAAACCAAATGAGATGAAATTTAAGAATTATACATTTGATCCTGGAACAAAAACGCTGCTGTTTGGATAAGGGTGCATTTGACAGGATGGGGTCACGTTGAGCGGGGAAACTTTTGACATTTTGCAAAGATGTGACTTATGAATCGCTTTCAAAGCAATCATATTTTGTATTTTGACTTCAACAATTGTCAAAAATGCTTGTTACCTTTGAGTGGACATTTTTCTCAGCAAAGGTATCATCATCGGCTGACATTTGGAGTCATCGATTTGCTTACATAGCAAATATGGTGCTAGGGCAATGGTATTCAATAATGATTTGAGTGTAATTTGGAAAACCAAAATCAGAGACGATCTTTATGATTATGAACACGCACAGCTAATACTTCTATGAGAAAAAACAAGCATTTGTGAGTGGTATAACGCATTTATAAATTATTTAACCTATGATGTTTCTGACTTTTATATATCTGGACGTCCCAACATGACGTCGGCGAAATCGTTTATGACTTGCCAATTGTGTCCCAGAGACTATCTATAGACTATAGAATTCCCTAAGTACAGTTCAGACGCTTCTTTGAGAAATAAATGCATATGTTGGAAATGTGGTATACCGTGCAGTGGCAAATATATCGAAAAGATGTAAATATTAGATGTGTAAGACAGACTTTCCTGACTTATCCATCGCAGACCTAGGTTGCGCTGCTCAATATGACCCTATGTTGCCATAACAACTATAGAATGCGCCTTAATGCATGTATATTCCTATGACCATTATCTGAATCTACCATCACCAGCATGCCATGTATGGACCAAGGATGACAACAATAATTTAGTTCCTGTAAGAATGCGTAAAGATCCTGCACCTCTAGCTTTGCTTGACATCACACAATGCTCGTGTTAAACTGACTGCCACATGCGAAGGTGTAAGTGTCAAAGAGAAGATCTTTTATGCACTGATGCATGTGTTTGTGAGTCAGAACTGTGTTTTTAGACTTGAGAATCTTGATGCATCAGACAGTGATAAGGATGAGTATATAGTATATATGGCATGAGTTGAGTGTATTGAAGTGTTTAGTATAGGGTAGCTGTGGACTTTACAAGTCTGGTTATTGCATCATGTGTCTTGTTGTTATTGTAGTTTTTGTTGATGATGGTGATGATGAGGATAGTGCTGTATATAAAGACACAAATATTACTTATATTTAGTAAAGTATTCATGATACATAAAATGAACAAAACAATGAATTTATGCATTACCTCTGCTTTACGCAACTATCATGCAGAAGACATTGCGGTCGTCGTTTGACAAATAAAACTCTATAAAATGGTCTTACTTTCTAAAATGCACATCACTGGCTATCTCTCACGAATTCATATATAATTCAGCCTAATCTTGAAAAAAAGATGTCTTTGTGAAACACGAATGCCCCTGAAAAGGCCAATGATATCTTTTTATGTTAAGCTATTAAATAAATGGTTAATAAGGTTTGTGTGTGAACTCGCTTTGGAGAAAAGGCCAATGTTACGTTTTCATGTTTATTAGTTTAAATGTTAAGATTTCATGGTAAGGGTTGACAAGGATTAATGGAAGACCTTGGGGAAAGTCATATTGCATGGAACAGATAGATATCATTGAAAGAAGGTTACACACCAAATTTGGGCTTTGCGTGTGGAATACTTTTGGAGAAAAGGCCAATGATAAGTTTTCATGTTAAGTTTCGGACTGACGGACAGACAGACAGATGGATGGATGGATGGACGGACGGAATGGTAAAACAATATGCCATAGATCTATCGATGCGGGGGCATAAAAACGACTAATTCGTGGTCTTATCTCTTTCTATGTTAAAATTTCGCTATATAAACATTTAAAGGGGGCCATCTTGAATTTTGTTGGCCATTTTGAACAAAAGGAGAAAGATAATTTTAAAAAAAAGATATTTCGGTATCTCTAATAAGTATGTAATACTAGAGATATTAGAGAGGTTTCGATTTCAAACTTGTACGTGTACGTGTACGTGTACTTGTAACTACACGTACACGTACACGTTTCGATTTCCAACTTGTACGCGTACGTGTACTTGTAGCAGGTGATTTGGGAAAGGGTTAAAAGGTTTAAAAACTGTACCCGTTTCAAAACTAGAAGTGTTTTTGGAAAGCACCAGCGGAAAAGAAGAAAATTCCAGCATTTCCCCCCCAATTCCAGATCTACCCTTATTGAAAAACTTCAGCAAAAAATATTAAAAATGGTCAGAATTTCCTTCGGAAACTTATCTGAAAATGACAGTAGATCTATAAATTTCAGTTTAATAAACTTGATCTAGATCTACTAAGTTTGAAAAGGCGTCAACTGCATAAATCCTATGCAGGGTTAGTGGGTAAATACTTGCGGTACTGACTCTATGTACTGGCATAAATTGGGTTAGGAAAGGTCGTTGATACGACCTGTATTAAACACGCTGTAACTTTCAAACTATTCTTGTTAGGATACCACTCACAAGTATATTCTCATTAAAAAATGCATGAATTACCTCATGCATTCATTTAAACACCTAGAAACTGTACCAATTAAGAATAAAAAGCTACAAGTTTTTACTTACGTGTAAACCGGCCTCTACAAGTTTTCGACGTGTAGCGAGGGTGATAAATAATCACAAAGTGATGACGTCATAGTGACGTTTCGCACAAAAATTACTCGTACACGTAGAAGTAGGCGTACAAGTTCGGAATCGAAACCTCTCTATTGTTTTATTCACTTAAACTGTAAACTGTGTTTCCTGTGTATGAACTATTTGGTTCCAGTGCTAAATTCCTTTCCCTTTGGCTCTATAAAAGCAAAGCACTACCCAACAATGCAAACTCTGACCGTCCCCATATTGTTCTGATTTCTATAAAATATGGCACGGGCCTGGGGAATATTTTCAGCTGCCGATTACTATTAGATAGATACTTGATAAATATTCGCTTTAAGAGTCATAGTTTTGACATTGTGGTGTTGCTATAATCTGTATCCATCTAACATGCTGTTTCATTGAATTGTTATTTTGGCCCTTAAAATTCTAATTAATTTTCAGGAATATACATTAAAAGCTTTACAAATCCCAGCAAATATGATTTCAAAACAATAAATTATAAACAAAATTAACTAAAATAGCACATTTATGTATAAGATATATTGTTACATCAATGTTTGAAGGTTTTGTAATTTTAGGAAAAATTTACCCCACCCACTTTTACCTATGACTACAAGCCTAAGCCAAAGACTAATTCTGTGAAGAAATACATATAAGTCAAGAACAGGTTTCTTGGCAATTTTTAAGTATAGTTTCAACCACAAAAACACACCTTTGGTATTTTTAAAACTTTTTTTTCACTTGTAGACAAAACTTATTTTGGTGATTTTTAGCCAATTTTTGCTATATTTATGAATATTCAAAAATATTGAAAATCAAGAAATTGTATATTATTCATGTAAGTCAAAGTGCAAATCATTAGCTTCATTTTGATACCAAAATAATTGTTTTAGCTTAATAAATGAGTAAGTTATGGGATATTTTAGGAGGTATGTATGAGAAGTGCACCGAATGACCTTTGACCTTGATTTAAAAAAAATCCTACCACTTTTAAGCATGTCATCCACCCTTAACCAAAGCATGGGACCCTAATGTATTGAAAAATACCACTCAAAATTTTATAGGTCACCGGTTGCAAGAACTTTTAATTTAACCCCCTTTGTAAAAGCTGGCTCCTAGACTATTACATTTAATTTAGTGGAATTTTAGCCTCTTTCAGACTTAGAATTTTTCACTATCCAGCTTTTGATAGTTGGCTTTGTTTGCCTGTCAATTTGACCTTCCTCAAGGTCATCCCTTAACCCTTATCAACCCTTTACTCTACGAAAACTTAACCTTTTACTCCGAAAACTTAACCTTTGCCTTTTCTCCAAAAGTATTTGACATACAAAGCTCAAATTTGGTATGCAACTTCCTTTCAATGATATCCATCTGTTCCATGCAATTTGACCTTCCTCAAGGTCATCCCTTAACCCTTATCAACCCTTTACTCTACGAAAACTTAACCTTTTACTCCGAAAACTTAACCTTTGCCTTTTCTCCAAAAGTGTTTTACATACAAAGCTCAAATTTGGTATGCAACTCCCATTCAATGATATCTATCTGTTCCATGCAATTTGACCTTCCTCAATGTCATCCCTTAACCCTTATCAACCCTTTACTCTACGAAAACTTAACCTTTTACTCCGAAAACTTAACCTTTGCCTTTTCTCCAAAAGTATATGACATATAAAGCTCAAATTTGGTATGCAACTTCCTTTCAATGATATCTATCTATTCCTTGCAATTTGACCTTCCTCAAGGTCATCCATTAACCCTTAATAACCCTTTACTCCACGAAAACTTAACATTTTAGAAAAAAATGGCACTTTCGGGGGCATTTGTGTTTCACAAACACATCTTGTTATATTTAATTTGCCACTACAGCTTCAAAATAATCTGGGGAGAACAATGCAATCTATGGAATGATTACTTGTGGTGTTTGCTCTCTGAATGTCTGAAAGCAAATTAACATGTCCGGGTGCAAATTGACCTGCTGTGACACTTTGTCAGAGTGAAACTTTTAAACTTTGTACATGCTACAGGGAAAAAAACTAACAATTTCAACTTAGGGGCCCAGAATAGCAAAATTCAATACTTAACATTAAGGGCATGGGCATTTTCCCTAAATATTCAGGGGCCCAGCCCAAAATCTAGGGGCCATGGGCGACTGGGCCCCTGCTAGTCTTTAACCCTGTGCTAAGTTTCTGTGAGCATAATATCATCCTTTAGGCAAAGATTCATTAGTTACTCTTACATTTAATTTAGTGGAATTTTAGCCTCTTTCAGACGTAGAATTTTTCACTATCCAGCTTTTGATAGTTGGCGTTGTTTGCCTGTTGCTATTCTCTAGCAGCTCTTGTTCGTAAATGCTATTGTATTGCTGTAAATTTGGAGAATATGAAGAGTAAATTCGATATGTTGAATAAGCCTTGCATGTGTTACAATGAAGACTTAGTAATCTATTTCCTCTTTCAACAATGCTTTCATTACCCACAAATGCCTTAAATTGTAACATTTTGAAATTCAAATTGTTGTGTGCAACATCTTAGAATTTGTACAAGTCTAAAATTTTGTTATCTGTAACTGGGTTTTAAACCCTTTCCCAAACACCAAAAATTTAGGGTGGTCCAATTTGATAACTGATGCAGACGACAGAATTGATATTGATGAAGAAAGACTTTGCATACAATAAAAGGCAAAAAAATATTGAGGCAAAAGAAGAAACTGCTGGTTATCAGCAGTTTCTTCTTTTGTCTAAATGTTTTCCCAAGTTTTTTCTTTTAGACACATCAAAATAAGGTCTTGTTCGGGAAAAGGTTAAGTGACCTATAGATTCTGTATGTT
Source organism: Fragum sueziense (assembly GCA_963680895.1). Classification (NCBI taxonomy): domain Eukaryota; kingdom Metazoa; phylum Mollusca; class Bivalvia; order Cardiida; family Cardiidae; genus Fragum; species Fragum sueziense. The sequence goes on along the minus strand of OY804595.1, from coordinate 27,745,774 downwards.
TTAGGATGGCAAGTGCAAGTTGAGAGTAAGGATGTTTTCTGTGCGAATAGTGACGACAGATCACTATATGTCCCCGCCTCTGCCTGGCCTCGATGTCCAGTATGCAGATTTACGGGGGTCAGAAGTCAAGAGAGTGCCTGTGGTCAGGGTATTTGGCTCAACACCTGCCGGTGAGTTTTCCTTTTTTTTGTTCAGTCTCAATTGTCCCATTCCACACAAAGATGTCTTTTGATGCCTCACAAGTTGAAGGCTTAAAAAAACATTGTGGAAAATGAAGACATTGCTTGTGACAAGCAATGTCTTCATTTCCCACAATGTTTTCTAGTCTACCCCAATAGTCCTAAAATTTCATGATTCAATTACATCGAATATTTGTCTGCGACTTCATTGAATTTGTACAAGCTTAAAATTTTGGCGTTTCATAGATAAAGGCTATGGATATGAGGAGTAATGGCTTTTCATGATTAAAATTATCCTTGAATGTACTTCAAATCCTGTGCTGTTGGTACCCATTTGAGTAGTTGTGGTCAGGGTATTTGGCTCAACACCTGTTGGTTAGTTATCCCTTCTTTTTCCCATATAGGCAGAGTTACATATAAGAGGGGGTGAAGGCTTTTCAAAATGCAATACTGAGCGGGATCTGGAAAAAGATCCCTTAACCCTTTCCCAAACAAGACCTGGTTTTGACATCCCTGGTAGAATAGGCTTGGGAAAACATTGAGGCAAAAGAAGAAAATGCTGATAATCAGCATTTTCTTCTTTTGCCTCAATATTTTCTAAGCTTTATTATACAAAAATTATTTCTGTTTCAGCACAAATTTTGTCACCTTCAACAGCTTTCAAAACTGATCACCCCAAAATATTGTGGTTTGGGAAAGTGTTAAGGCTTTTGAGCCCAACATGGTTTCATATCAGCCTGCATATAGTATTATACATGCAGTCTGATCAGCAACCATGTTGTTCTACGATAGCTTCTTCATGGTCTGTAGCAACCAGATGAGAGTAACATGGAACCAGGGGGCCAGTTCCATCAAAACAAAGACATATTTTTGTCTTGCCAGTGACTTATGACATGTGTCATAAACCAAATATAACCAATCTATCAAAACATAGGTAACGTGATTGTAATGTTGCTTTAAGGGCTTCCTAGGATATGCGTGAGTAAAAAATATGTCTTAATAAATGCTTTGATGAAATAAGCCCCATGTCAAACTGCATCAATGCACAGTCTGATCTTAAGTCTCAAATGCTATAAGGGACATTTTCCCAGATCTTAGCTCAGTTATGCTGTCCAGCATTTCACTCTTCTGATTCAAATAGTTGGAACATGGAGAGAAAAGGCAAAATTTGTGATATCAGCAACTTCCTTTTTCTTATTGCTTTCCAAAGTTTCTTTGATCATTGACTTCTGCAGGCTCGGTAGGGAGAGAGTTTGTTTAACCTTTTCCCAAACAAGACCTTGTTTTGACGTCCCTAATAGAAAAGGCTTGGGAAAACATTGAGACAAAAGAAGAAACTGCTGATAACCAGCAGTTTCTCCTTTTGTCTCAATATTTTCTGTGCCATATTTTACACAAATTCTATCTTCAATTACATCCATTTTGTCTTTTGTGGCAGTTTTTGAAGTGGATCACCTTAAAATTTTGTCGTTTGGGAAAGGGTTAAACCATATCGTCGTTGTAAATGCAAAACCTCGTATCTCATTTTCGGAAAATTTTAAAGGGGAGGGAATAAAGCGTAATAACTTTTCCCAAACTGAAATGTTTTACTTGAAATTTGGAAATATTGTTCATAAATAATGTATCATTGATAGTGATCGGTAAAAATATCTCAAAACCTGCAAGAATTGTCTAAATTGGACACACAAGTTTGTTCTTTGAAAGTCGCTAGAACCGACATACAAGGTTTTGCATTTTCACTGACGATATGTATATAAAAAATACATGATCATGATGATATCTGACACAACATATAAGTTTCTGTCAAGAATAACAAGACACTGCAAATTTAAATTAGTGGTTCATTTGATTCTCTAAGTCGATTTTGCATGTGAAATTAGATTGATTTATTGTAATAAAGACTATAAGACTTTCAAATTTATGCGTCACAGCAATTGAACAACTGTTATATCAGTAATATTTTGAAAATGTGATGAAATAATATGAGAGAATGTGTCTTTTTGGTCCTTTCCCAGACAAGCTCTGGTTTTGATGTTCCAGATAAGGTTTGAAACTTTGAGACAAAGAAAATAATTCTGATAACAAGCATTTTCTCCTTTTCCTCAATATTTTAAGTAATATCTTGAACACAAATCCTAACTTTATCAACATCAGATTCTTTTTTGTTGTCTATAGCAGCTTTCAAATTTTGAAAGGCTAAAATTTCATTGCTTAGGTAAAGGTTTAATGAGCATAACAGAATAAGATATCTTAACAGAATCTTAACAGCATAACAGAATCTTGGTTTTGACCTCCTTCATAGTAGAAACTTGGAAAACAGAAAGATATTTTATGTATAAAATGCTGAACTGCCTTTTCTGTATTTCCATCATGCTCTAACTCAATTGTTTATATATCTCCATTGAACTTCGACCAGCTTAGATTATGTTATTTGGGAAAGGACCAACAGATATAAATCAGTTTTGAGAATTTTCAAATAATTATTATTGGTTTAGTAATAGACTTGTTTATAATTATACCACCTGCAAACAAAGTTTTGGAAGGTATATTTACTAGGAATCACCCTGTCTTTCAGTTTGTCAGTCCACATTTCTCGAAATTCTCGTGAGCGCAACTCCTCACAAACTGTTGGGCGGATTTTGGTTAACCCTTTCCCAAACGACAAAATTTTACGGTTATCCACTTCGAAAACAGCTACAAATGACAAAATGGATGTTATCTAAGATAAGATTTGTGTAAAATATGGCATAGAAAATATTGAGACAAAAGGAGAAACTGCTGATTTTCAGCAGTTTCTTCTTTTGTCTCAATGTTTTCCCAAGTCTGTTCTATTAGGGACGTCAAAACCCGGTCTTGTTTGGGAAAGGGTTAAAGTTTACATAGTATGATCATCATGATATGGACATTGACATGGATAAATTTCTTTGCTCTCAGAGGTTAGCCAAAGGAGATACTTTGACTTTGAATTTGTTACACACATTGGCGGTGGTCGTGGGTGTATTAGTCCGCTGCGCGACAGTTGTTTTGTAAGGAATTTCAGATGACCCACATGCTAGTTGTCTATATTCATATTATTTCTGTAAAGCTCTTGCTCACAAAGACTTTGATTTGATATCCCTTAAAGAAAAGGCTGGAGAAAAAATTTTGGCAAAAGAAGAAAATGCTTATAAACAACAATTTCTGCTTTTCCCTCAATATTTTCAATGCTATAACATACACTTTTTCTGCTTTTGATAGCAATCATTTTGTCATCTGCAGCAGCTTTCTGAGAAAACTGCTGTCTAGGAAAGGGTTAGAATTACTACTAATCATGATTTACACAGTTGAGGAGAGTCTAATTATCTTGATAAAGTTTACTAAAAGAGTTTATGGATTTTCTATGAAAGACTGAACAGAATGTTGAAGAATTGTGAATGAAATATTTATTGCTGATCCATTAACACAGTGAGTAACTGTCAAGAGATTGAAGAGATCGTTTAAAGTAGACACCCTTTAGTAAACAATGTAAAATTTTATATTATTTAACCCTTTCCCAAATGACAGAATTCTATAGTGTTTCTAATTTTAAAAGCAGCAGTGGACTACAAAATGAATGTGGAGAAAGGAAGGATTTGTGTAAATTATAGCATGGAAAATATTGAGGCAAAAGCAGATGCTGATTATCAGCATTTTCTTCTTTTGTATCAATGCTTTCCAAAGCTTTTCCTAATAGGGATGTCAAAACCAGATCCAGGGTTAACCCTTTCTCAAACAGCACAATTTTAAACTGCTCCAACTGAAAAGGAGTTGCAGACAACAACAACAACGAAAAATATCAAATGTACAGATATAGGATAGAAAAATTTGAGAGAAAATGAGAAATTGTTTATTATTAGCAATTTCTTCTTATCTCTCAATGTTTTCGAAACCAATTCTTCCAGGTTAACCCTTTTACAAACTTTTAAGAAGCCTGGTTTTGACATATCAATTGGGAATATGTTAAAGCAAAAAAGATAATGGACTGGTTAATTATAAGCAGCATTTCCCCTTTTGCTTCAATATTTTCTGTGCTGTAACCACATAATTATATTCTGTTGTCTGCACAGGTCTTGATTTTGACCAGCCTAAAATTTTGATATTAGGTAAAGTTGTAATGATTTATTACTGCTTTACATTTGAATTTTGAACAGTCTGAAAAAGTTGATTTTAAAGTATTTGTCAAAAGATATTTTGAAAAAAGAAGAAAGAGATACCTCTTGAAATAAATTTGGATGTGTCAGCTTTTGAAACACCATAAATTTTGCAATTTTGTAAAGAGCTATCATTGATTAATATTTCATAGCCAATGTTAAAATATCCAATTTCTCAGTAAATGACAAAATACAAAATTGACTCTTTACAAAAGAAAGTAAAGAATGAATTTATCATTGAAGGGTGTCCTTCCATACAATATCCAAGAGTTTGTGACCAAAACCTGTTATCAATAACTATTTTGTTGTCTGCAGCAGCTTTGAATTTGGAACAGTCCAATATTTAGCTGTTTCGTAAATTTAAAATGAAAGTATTACTTGTTAACCCTTTCCCAAACAAGACCTTGTTTTGACATCCTTAATAGAAGAGGCTTGGGAAAACATTGAGGCAAATGAAGAAAGTGCTGATAATCAGCACTTTCTCCTTTTGCCACGATATTTTCTGATTTATTTTGTTTACAAATTCTTTCCTTTGCAACATTCATTTTGTCTTTTGCATGAGCTTTCAAATTGGACCACCATAGAATTTGTCGTTTGCGAAAGGGTAAAATGTAGAGTGAAGAAAAGAAGTTATCGAAGTCTGCAGCAAAATCTCACAATTGTATGAAAGTTTTAGTTTTAATTAAGAAAGACTGATGAGCGATCATAATTGGTGTTAATGAAATTAAGAAAGTCTGAAACTGCCTCCTGCTAAATTTTTTTTATCGATTTTAACGAAAATGAGGAATTCAAAGAATAGTTGCAACTCTTTTCCGTGTGGCAGCTTGTTATAAACGAAATACATCCTACTTACTCATAAGTGGGTAGAATTAGCTTCACTCTGTAACACATGGAGAACTTGTTTGGAAAACATTGCAGATAAAGATAAACATTCTGATTAACAGCATTTTGTCCTTTTCCTGAATAATAATTTTTTGTCTGTTTTCCAAAGCTTTTCTATTAGGGATATCAATATCATATCTTGCTCAAGGTTTAGTCCTGGTTCATGCATTGGCACACAAGGCAAATTTTTATGCTCCCCGAAGGGAGAGCATATAGTCGCCGCTTTGTCTGTCCGTCCGTCCGTCCTGTCCGTCCGTCATTCCGTCCGTCCGTCCGTCCGTCCGTCCGTCCGTCCGTCCGAAGCGATTTCTCCATAACCCTTGGGCCAAATCAAATGAAACTTACCATGTGAACTCCCTAGGACATAATGCCGATGTACTTTTCCCCGTTTTTGGATTTGAGGCCTCGTCATGGGAAAAGGGGACTTAAGGTCAAATTCAGTTTTTCTCTAATTTCTCCTAGTCTAATGGTCAGAATTTGATGAAATTTCATATTTGAGTAGCAAATCAGATGCCCTTGACAATAAACTATTTAAAATTTGTGTATGAAAAATATGTCATGGAAAAAGGGGGCTTAACATTTGTTAGCTTTATATTAGCTCTGCATGGCATATATTTATTGTGACAATGCCTTATTCGGGGAGCATTGTCCGTCTCTGACGGCTCTTGTTTGTATAAGCAATTTGTTCATTTTCCACCATGTTTTCCAAAGCTTGAATTTCTCTTATGGGGCGTCAAAAAGCGTCACTGTGTGGTTATGAGTTAATCCTGCTCCATGCATTGTCACACAAGCTTAACTGTTTGTATTTAGACATGCTAATGATGACTGTTATTGATTCACTCCACGAAAAACCTCTAAGGAAATTAAGAAAGTGTGATCTCTAAAACAGATAAATGTGCTAACTCACTCCTCAAAATTTTGATTCCCTTCTTTAATCCTTTCCCAAATGACAAAAAATTAGATTATTCTAATTTGAAAGCTGCTACAGATGACATATTGGATGTTGATCATAAGATAGGATTTGTGTACAATATAGCACAGAAAATATTGAGGCAATCAACATTTTCTTCTTTTTCATCATTATTTTCCCAAGCCGTCTCTATTAAGGATGTCAAAACCAGGTTTTGTTTAGGAAAAGGCAACCATTTACAAATAATTTTATATTGTGCACCGACAAACAATTTATTATTAGGGTAAACTCACTGGTGGTGAACTAAAACAATTTTCTCTACAACAAGGTACATGACTGCATAGATATTTTTCGTTTAAATGTGAGTTATAGATTTTTTTTCTTATGACAATGAACTTGTTTTAAAAACAGACCGGGTTTACCGTTTTGTATTGACAAAGTGTCAGTGTTGTTATAAAATCTCGTAACTACGGCTTCGATAAAGCCGTAGTCACGATATTTTATAACAACACCGACGGAATACATTGATCGCGAAAAAACGTCCCTCGCTTTGGCCGAGTTCACCACCAGTGATACTGGAATCAGCTGTCAGTCAGTCAGTCTTTGTACAAATTACTAACAATTTTGTGTCACAACCTTCTTTCAGTTTTTATTTCTTTAACCCTTTCCCAAACGGCAAAATTTTCACCTTTAGTGATATATTTCTAGTTTTTAATAGGGACATCAAAAACAGGCCTTGGTAGGGAAAGAGTGAACTGAATCTACTTATGTTTTTGGTACTCATGAATTGACTTGAAGGTAAAGTTGTTCATGTGTTTGCAGTGAGAACGTAAAGGAGGTAGTGAAACAATGTGGGTAAGCATGCTAGAAAAACGACGGCAGGCATACAGCATAGACGAAGATCAGTCATCATATAAGTGTAGTATGATCTAAGCCTACACTACCTGTTTTGTATTTGAGTATTTAACCCTTTCCCAAACGACAAAATTTTAGGGTGGTCCAATTAAAAATCTGCCACAAATGACAAAATAAATGTTGATAACAATAAGATATGCGTAAAATATTGCACAGAAAATATTGAGGCAAAAAGAGAAACTGCTGGTTATCAGCAGTTTCTTCTTTTGTCTCAATGTTTTCGCAAACATTTTCTATTAGGGACGTCAAAACCAGGTCTTGTTTGGGAAAGGGTTAATATAATTAGCCACTGAGTACAGAAGGAGTACAGATGAGTACAAGTGTATTGGAATTCCTAAAGTTACTACAATGTGGGTCAACATTTGTCCTGCTGGCATAAGATTTTGTTGCAAACAAATTGCTTATTTGAGAGACATTTCATTATGTTTATCTCAAGTTTTTGCAACAATGATTGAGCAGATGCTGGCAGTGTAGGCTAAGATCAGACTGCACATCTGTGCAGTCTGGTCTTAGTCTGTACTGCCTGCAAAAGCTTTGTTCACAACAAGAATGATATCAAATATGACATGAACAGTATGAGAAGAGTTAAGATGCTGAAGCCTGCTCTAGTTTTAAGACATGTGGCATCTTTAACATGCTACATTGATTATCCTCTTTACCCTTTACCAGATATTATCAAATGTATCTGACGGGTAAAGAAATTATTGATGTTGTAGAGTCGACTACAATTTCATGTGAATGAAGTTTTACAAAATGTTCATTCTTTTTAGTTAGAAAATATTGTGGGAAATGAATACTTGCTTGTCACAAGCAATTTCTTTATTTTCCACAATGTTTTTAAAGCCTTTATTCAAAAAGAGTAATTATGTGGGAATGGGTTAATGCAGACAATTTGGGAAGAAATAATCAATGAGTCAAAAAAGATGAAGACATCATGATGTACAATGGGTTATTTCAGGGCCCTTAAAATTTCTCCAGATTGCGGCTGAAATGAATTTTGAAATTGTATGAACAGCTTGTGATTCAAATACTAGGCCAAAATGTTGTGTTTTTTTTTTGTAAAAAAATGTTCATCTCTTCCACTTTTGGTATGGAATGACACATTTTCACCAATCATACAGGCTGTGCAGTTAGGTAATCTAGTGGCTAAAATGAAAACTGTTGAGTGTTTGAAAGGTGATGCAGACGACAAAATGCATGCCAATATATAAGGATGTTTAATATGGAAAATATTTATACAAAATCTTTATTAACCCACTGCCACATAGTGATGCCTCTTGACACCTGATAAGATAATTATAGGCTGCATAAAACATTGCGAAAAATGAAGAAATTGCTTCTAACAAGCAATGAAGAAATTGCTTGTAACAAGCAATTTCTTCATTTCCCACAATGTTTTCTACCATGAAAGACTAAAAAAAAATATGTAAAATTCTTTTCATTTGGAATTGTCATCTGCAGCAGAAGTCCAATTAAACTTTGCCGTCTGGTAAATGGGTAAAATATGAATAAGAACACTTTGTCGCAACATATTGCTAAGTGGCATCCATGAAAACTCAGTACAAACAAGTTACAAATTTTATCGTATGATGAAGAGTTATAGGCTGAAAATTTCTCTTGAATATCTTCTGGCAGAAGTTAACCTATCCTAGTCTGGAACACATGAACCTCTCCTAGTCTGGCACACCTTGTTGCTGCTGGAGTTTTTTCATGATAATTAGATAGAAGAAAAGCATGTGAAGTTTTCAAGTTATGTAGTGCAGGTTTTCTAATCCCTTAACACTTTATTTTCCAAGAAAAAGCCTAGCTGACTTTAAGTTGTTATGTCAAAAACCCTTGAGGGAAATGACGAAAATGCTAATAATTTTCTCCTGTTTCCTGGAGGATTTCTATGCTCTAAATAATACAAAAAATATTTGAAAGAATAGAAGTTTCCAAATAATGCAGGACATAATTATATTTTGATCTTTTTAAAATATTTTAATTATCTTAATTTTCAATATTAATTGAAATGGAAATTTCAACATACAGCAAGCACTGATAAGCACTGTCTCAAAAGTACATATGGGTTGATTTGTAGCAGTTGTAAATGCACTGGACATGTAATGTATGGTACTCCGCTGCTGCAGTCTATTGATGTGCCTTTAACCCTTTTCCAAACAACAAAATTTTAGGGTGGTCCAATTTGAAAGCAGTTGCAAATGACAAATTATATGTGAATAAAGATAGAATTTTTGTACAACATAGCAGAGAAAATATTGAGACAAACGGAGAAACTGCTGGTTATCAGCAGTTTCTTCTTTTGTTTCAATGTTTTCTCAAGCCTTTCTTATTAGGGACGTCAAAACCAGGTCTTGTTTGGGAAAGGGTTAAACTGAGGCCCAAGCTGTCTTCATAATGATTGCTAGTGTGGAGTGGGAAATAAAACCCCATTCAATCAATACAAATGTGCATTCTTTAAAATTTAATGGAAATTACAGTAATAGAAAATAAGTCCATGTTATCACAATAATTATAGTTCTTTTCCCTCAATGCATTATTCCAAAAGTATTTCTATATCATTGGTATAACATTGCAAAACTAACTGACAAAATACATTTTACTTTGAACTTGACTTTTGCTACTTTTTCTTGCCTTTCAAAGTTAACCCTATTCCAAAACAAGGCCTAGTTTTGACACCTAAATAGAAATCATTTTTGAACAATTTTTGAAAACATTGAAGCTGAAGAAGAAAATGCTGATAACCAGCAGTTTATCCTTTTGCTTCAATACTTTCTGTGTTAAAATATAGACATGTCACACATTCTATCTGTATCAACAGCCAGATTCATGGTGTATAATCATGTGACTCAGAATTTCTGATAATCTTCAATATCTTCTTTAATACTTGATCAATTTTAATTGGGTTTGAAGCAGAGAAGGTGGGAAATGCCAGTAGTAAGCTGGACATGTTGGATTTTTGAAAAATCAACTGATAAAAAAGTTATTGAAGATAAACCAAAATTTTGGTTTATCTAACTTTTTTATCAGTTGACTTTTCAAAAATCAACCACATACATCTAATGCGTGACGTCTGTCCACATTCTCTGTTCCAACCCGAATTCAAATTGGTCAAGTTTTGACAAAGTTATGGAAGATTATTGGAAATTTTAAGTCGCGTGATTATACACCATGGATTGTCATCTGCACCAACTTTTAGATTGGAGAAAATAGAGCAGTGTATAACTAGTTTGAAAGGGCTTAGTCATAATTTTGGATTTCATGCAAAATTCTGCACTAAGTTTTTGACAAGCATTAAATATTTATCACCATGCAAACAGTGAATTTAGCCATCTTGTTTGCTGTTATTGCTGTATCAAAGCCTGTCACAATTTGAATTAATCCTAGCTGAAAATCTCATGCTTATAGAAGCTGTTTATTACAATGCAAAAGGATATCGTCCAATTTTGAGCCAAAAAGCATTAAAAACTACATAAATAATGCAACAGTTTTGTTTCAAGTTAATGACTTCTTTCCTAGAAATATCATATTTTTCTGTTCATATACATAATTTCTTCAAGTAGCCTTGATAAGTCAGTTATAGAATATTTTCATAAAGCAAATCAGTTAACATTTCCTTTACCTTTTTTTAGCTCACCTGAGCAACATGCTCAAGGTGAGCTTTTGTGATCACCCTGTGTCCGGCGTGCGTCGTGCGTCGTGCGTCGGAAGTCGTCAACAATTTCTTTAAACATCTTCTCCTCCTTAACCACTGGGCCAATCCTAACCAAACTTGGCAGGCATGTTCCCTGGGTGACCCTTTTCAAAACTTGTTTTCAGATTTTTGATTCGTCAAAAAATGTGGGCGTGGCAGAGCGGGGCTTATCAGACTTAGAGAAATTATTAAATAATTCTTCAAAAATCTATGTCTCCTTAACCATCATGTCAATTTTTACCAAAGTTGGCAGAAGTGTTCCTTGGGTGACCCTTTTCAAAACTTGTTTTCAAATTTTTGATTCGTCAAAAAATGTGGGCGTGGCAGAGCGGGGCTTATCAGAATTTGAGAATTTGTTAAATAATTCTTTAAAAATCAAATGTTTATCCAATTTGTACCAATATTGGCTGGAATGTTTCTTGAGTGACTGTCTTCACTGTGTGTCCAGAAATTTTTGATTCGTCAAAAAATGAGGGCATGGCAGGGCGGGGCTTATCAGACTTAGAGAAATTGTTACATAATTCTTCAAAAATCTTCTTTTCCTTAACCAATGAGTCAATTTTTACCAAACTGGGCAGAAATGTTCCTTTGGTGACCCTTTGCAAAACTTGTTTTCAAATTTTTGATTCGTCAAAAAATGTGGGCAGGCAGGGCGGGGCTTATCAGACTTAGAGAAATCATGAAAAAAATCTTTAAAAATCAACCATTGGTCAAATTGGCAGATCTGTTTCTTGAGTGACTGTTTTCAATGTGTGTTCATGAATTTTTTTATTTGTCAAAAAATGTAGGCATGGCAGGGCGGGGCTTATCAGCTTGGAGAAATCATTAAACAATTCTTTGAAAATTTTCTTCTCCTTAACCGTTGGACCAAATTATACCAAATTATTCAGGAATGTTCCTTAAGTACCCCTTTTTATTTTTATTACAAGTTTCTGATTCGTAAAAAATGTGGACATGGCAGGGTGGGACTTATTCGACTAGGAGAAATGATAAGAAAAATCAACTGTTAGGCCAATTTGTACCAGGGATGTTGCTTGAGTGACTCTTTGTAACAATAATATTGTTTGTGAATTTTTGATTTGTTAAAAAAAATGAGTGTGGCAGGGTAGGGCTTATCAGACTTAAAAAAGTCATACAGAAATTCTTCAAAAATCAATTATGAGGCCAATTTAAACCAAGTATAGCAAAATGCTCATTGAGTTACTCTTTTCAAACACTTTGTTGTAAATTTTTGACAGGTTAATAAATGTTGATGAGGCAAGGAGGGGCTTAAAATGTTAAGCATATTAATGCTTGTAATGTATCATTCTGATGTTTCAAAATTTAATTGTAAAAGTTAAATCTTGGTTATAAAAATCAAACTGGAACAGCACATGATATTCAATATTTAAGATGTCACTACATGCAATATGATTGAATACTAATGTGACTTTATTGCATTCATTGGAAATTATGAAACTTTATTAACAATAATTTGATACGACTTATATATTTGTTCACAACAAAATTTATATCATACACAATCAAATACAGGAAGAACTCAGGTGAGCGATATCAGTGCCTTTCAGGCACTCTTGTTTTGCAAATTATTGAAACCTTAGGGTTGTAGCTTGAGAAAACTTTGAGGAAAAAGAAGGAAGCAATTTCTCCTTTTGCATCACAATTTTCTTTGCTTATTATACACAGATCATTTCTTCATCTACACCAATTTTATCGTTTGCAGCAGCTTTCGAAAAGGTTAACCCTTTTCCAAACAATTACTGTCCTAAGTTCATGTATCATGAATTCTAAAGGGTTTCTCATTTAGAACCAGGGAGGAAAATGCTTGCTTCCGGCAATTCTCTTTTTCTCTCAATACTCTCCTTTCTCTAATGTACAAATTCCACAAAAAAGTTTCTGTAACTTAGTTGTCTGAAACTCCTTTCATTTTTGACTAGTCCTAAATCACTGGTGGTGAACTAAAACAATTTTCGCTACAACAAGGTATAGATATTTTGCGTTTAAATGTGAGTTTATAGATTTTTTTTCTAATGACAATGAACTTGTTCTAAAAACAGACCGGGTTTACCGTTTTGTATTGACAAACTGTCGGTGTTGTTATAAAATCTGGTAACTACCGCTTCGACAAAGCTGTAGTTACGATATTTTATAACAACACCGACAGAATACATTGATCGCGAAAAAACATCCCTCGCTTTGGCCGAGTTCACCACCAGTGAAATTTTGTTGTTCATGAAAGTGTCAAGATGTAAAGTGTGATAATTAACATATAAATACCTGCGGTTTTCATTATGACTTAATTTTACCTGCCTAAACACCGGCCTGTTAAAAAGATGCTCCCATGATATACAATAACTCTTCACTGACATGATTAATGCTATCTTAATTCATGTAGAGAATGTCTACAATAGTATTGAAAACATTGAAGAAAAGGTGAAAATGCTAATTAATCAGCATTTTCTTCTTTTAATCAGCATTTTCTTTTTTCCCTGCAAGGTTTTCTGAATCATCAACTGCGGGAGTCAAAAGGTGTGTCACTAATGTCTGTTTGGGAAATAGGGAACGATTTTATACAGTTAACCGTGACATAATTTCAGACAAACAATGGTATTTTGTTGGTGTTGTTATAAAATCTTGTAACTACGGCTTGATTCAAGCGGAAGTTATGAGATTTTATAACAACAATGATGGTTTTCCAAAATATAAGAATAAACTCAGTCTATTTTTAGCACAAAATTCATTGCCATTGGGACGAGGATAAGAGTAACAAAAATTTTGGCTGAATTTGCTCCTATTTGTAGCTCTGTAAGGAAGTCCCCCGGGTCCTCTATAGGCTAAAGATCATTCTGTTGTTTGTATTGATTAGGAATTGGCAGACAAAATTGTGTAATTTTTCATCTGTCACTCATATTTTTCTAATTATTGTGGAAAGAGCAACACAATGAGTTATTAGTGTACTTTTATCCTAATTTTTCAAACTATTATATGCTGAGCCTGCATGCAATGCTAAAGTCATGGTTGCTGCTACTAATTCTTTACCGAACTCAATTTTGCATCTGTTTGTGTGATTTGTCTGTAGCTCTGAGCTGAGCCCTGATAGCTCATTGGGTAATGTTGGAGTGTGTGAATCCAGGGGCGTGAGTCGCTAGTATGCCCTCTGACATTTGACAAAAGTCATTTGTCTCTCACCAATGGTTTTGAATCATCTATGTGAGAGAGCAGCTGGAGGATCAGTTCGGATATTTTTGCGGTACTGCCAGGTGAGAGAAATACCAGGAATCCACGGTTCGGTCCTCCAGCTGTTGCTATTTCACAATAGCAGTTAATTGACCAAATGCCAATCGACAGATTGCTCCGCCCAACATAGAATTTAAGACAAACAATGGACATGTGTTTGTTTATAGGGAACGATTTTATCCAGTTAATCGTGAAGTAAATTCGGACAAACAAAATAGTATTTCGTAGATGTTGTTATAAAATTTCGTAACTACGGCTTAATTCAAGCCGTAGTTACGAGATTTTATAACAACACCGACGGCTTATCAAAACATACGGTAAACCGAGTCTAATATTTGCACAAAAATTGCAATTGGCATGTCGATTGTTTTGATTGTCAGTTGATAAATAGATACAATAACACATGCAACGAAGAACAATTGGGGTATGACATTTTTCTGATCGCCCATTGGCTAATCGATGTTTTTGATTGACAATCGGCGTTTGGTCAATTGAAAACGGTGTTTAACTCCTATTAGTCAGGGCACGAATTCAGAAAAGTTATCACCCAAAGGCATTTTGTGAAGAAAAGGGTTTGAGATCTGTTCTAGTGGTAATTTGGTATTCTGAATCCCAAAAACAATGTTGCCAACCTGAAAAATGGCTTCTTCATCATCTAATTTGCATATTTTCAAAATGGCCGCCAAAACCTCAAATATGCAATAATAATGTTGTTTTTAATCATTTTTTGACATGTTATGTTCTAAAAATCCCACATTTCATGTTTACAGACTAAAACTAAATGGTTTACTAGGAGAACCAGGAACAGAAATGGCTCTTTTATCATCTAATTTGCATATTTTCAAAATGGCCGCCAAAAAATCAAATCTGCCATATAATATCAAAGGTTTTGGCATAATCTTAACCAAATTGTTCAGATATAATGCTATAAATTGTTTAAAACTAATGAGTAAATAATTTTAAAAGTAAATAGAACCTCTTTGGCACTATTTTTGATAATCTTTTACCGTATCACGGGCAATAAAACCCTTTTAAACATACCGAATATCACTTTCATGTTGCATTTCTTTAAAATGCGCTCTTAAAACATACAACTTATGTCAACAGTACCATTTTAGATGTTTACATTTACAATTTGATTAACCAAAAAAT
Organism: Fragum sueziense; assembly: GCA_963680895.1. Taxonomy (NCBI): domain Eukaryota; kingdom Metazoa; phylum Mollusca; class Bivalvia; order Cardiida; family Cardiidae; genus Fragum; species Fragum sueziense. The sequence continues at coordinate 27,730,636 of OY804595.1, read as the reverse complement.
TTGGACAATTTAATTTTAGCCAACTTAAGATGATTTGTCATTTTCAAAATAATGCAAAGCAAAAATATTTTAACAAATCTTGGGTAATTATGACTCGATCGGAAAGAGCTCCGTAATCCCACCTGCATTATGGAAAATTTTTGTCTGAATTCATTGATACCAGAATTGACTTTATAACATAAAATGTCATAAGAGCTAAATACCGTACTTATTCCAATAAAGCCAATAACAAACCCTATATACGGTTTATAACAAACCCTATATACGGTTTTTGAATTGAGTTGCATGTTTAAGAAAGTGAATGTGTCCAATTTTCAAATAGGAAATTGTTGCGTTCATATAATCTAACTGTAAGTGCTAGCGTATAACGATCCTGTACAAAATTAATTTTTTGTCGCTGTTGATTAGACATATCCCTTTCTATTTAATGGGGCCATGCTAGATATTTCAGGCATCAGAACAACATGGGAACATTTTCAGTTTGCTAAGAGGTATGCACATCATATTTTCTGTGCCAAAAAAAGGATTATATCGTTGGTACTAAGATTTTCATCGAGGATCAGTTTCTTGTAAACGTTATTAGAAACTAACAATGTTGTAAGTAAAGTTAAATACAAACATTATTTAGAACTAAATAAATTTGATGCGAATTTTTATCATACAGTAAGTATCTACATATACAGGTTGACCAATCCATACGATATTTTTTTAAAAATATATTTTACCTGTTTTTATGTTTGACATACTAGCATGGGCCCCTGTTAGGACGTCGAACAGTTGTCTAGAAACACACATGAAAAAATGACAACTACACTGATCTCAAGGAGTATTAAAATGAAACTTTTGAATAGATGATATAGGTCAGATGTCTTCATCAGAAATAACGTAAGCGATGTCAACAAACACAACATTTTTGATACATTCAGATAATTCGATTATTGTACATGTATTTTTAAGAATACTAAAAAGGCATCTTGAAACCACATTTAAATACATTTTACAAATCTTTGGTCAGCAACGAAGTGCAGCAATATCAAAGAAATTGAACAAAATATTTGTATTCAGTACAATAGCATCATATGAAATATACGTAACGTTTGTTTCCAAAAAAGTCATTACAATATTTCATTCCGGGTAACATATCTGATTTTTCCGTCACTCGGAATAAACTTTCTTAACAGATGGAGCTGGATATTGAGACTTAGTGTACCTATTTGAGATTATTCATACATGAGAACCGATGAAATGACGTAAACATATGAAGAATATGAGTTAATACTTGAACATAAGCTTCAGACTATATTCTTCAAACCGATTATATGACAAAGCAAACTTCACATGTCAGCATTTGATTCCTTCATGTCTATGATTGTGAAGCTATCCATGTCTCTGTGCAGCATCAAGCGAAAAACCACTTCTCTATTCATAACCATTTCCTTCTTACTTGCCTTTCAGTTGAGGTTACCCTGTGTGAAGAAATGTTAAGTATTGAAGACGCAAATGCCTCTGTCTAAGCCATTCTTATCAAAATATCTGGTGTGGCATCCATATTTGACCCATCATTTTAAACTTGATGTATCAACTTTGAAAGCATGAAGGTATACACCAAGAAATTCATATTTTATCTGTATGACAATCCATGGCAAATGATATGGCCCTTACCACGAGCATAGCTAAAAAGGGGACTATTTTTTAAACAAATGTCTCATGTCTATCCTTCGACAGCGCACAACATATGAAAGGGATTCTCGATGAAACTGTCAATAATTTACATATTATTATCAAATAGATGATATAGTCCTAATAGTTTCGGATATAGCTGCGATACTTCAATAAATGACATCAGAGACTATATATACAGGGCTTAGTGGTTGGAACCCATGGGTGTCAACATCATTTTTGACGTATTGCAAAAAAAGATTCTGTAACCAAAGGATGAATCGCTTACATATTATCTACATGTACGTGTGATAAGCAGCTATTGACTTTGATTGGATCTTGTACTTTACCTGTGCGAAAAAAGTCAGGAACATAATGGAAATGTGCACCAGACGCTGTAATCATACTGAAAATTTAACCCAATTCAATCATTAACGTTATGTGCTGGGCATTTGTTGACTAGAAAATCTGTATTATATAGTATACTAGTGACTATTTCCAAATTCTAGTCTTCTCTTTGTCGTAGTTAGATAAATAAGTTGTCTCTTTGAAATATTGTCAAAGTAAACAACTAGTTTTTCCTCTGACAAAATCAAGCTCAACGTGCCATAGTGAATTAAGTTTGCCACACTCAATTATTTTTTGTAATTTAACAAAATTTGAAAACCTAGGATATTGGTACTTTATTAATATTGTCCAATGCCTAAGTTGATTACCTGTTTAATATGTGTTCGATTTCAAATATACACGTTTTAATTTCTAAGGATATCAAAAATGTAAATTAAAATGATTTTAGTTACTATCTCTGAAGCAGTTTGGAATCATGAGTGTATGTATATGAATGTGCAAAAAGTGGAATTTCCCACAAAATGAAATTTTCCACACTACGCTGTATTTTATTAGAATGAATACGATAAACTGTTTTCCAAAATGTTTGGACACTGATTCATATTCTTAAGAATTAATTGTAGATATCTTGGCAACAATTTTGGAGTTCAATATAAAGGATAAGATTTATCATTATTTTTGCAGAATTATGTGAAACATTATGTACATGGTTTTAAAATTGGCATGTTTGAGGTTTGCTAAAAGCTTAAATACATGGTAAAAGGACTTGCGCTCAAAGTTGCGTTCTGTATCGTATTTGCCTTTGAAACTTTACCTTTAATGCAAAACATTTTTAAAATAGTATTTTGAATACTTTCATTGCATTTCATACGTGAAAATAAAATGTAGATAAATGCTATTGTTTAAATGCGATTTATTGCCATTTATACGGTAATTGCCAAAAATGGATATCAGTTTTTTCTCATTTACGTGTTAAATCATTTATGTTTAGTCTTTAAACATGAAATGTGTGATATTTAGAACAAAAGATGTCGAAAAATGATAAATAACAACATTATTTTTGCACTTTTTAAAATTTTGGCGGCCATTTTGAAAATATGCAAATTAGATGATGAAGAAGTCATTTTTCAGCTTGGCAACATTGTTTTTCGGATTCAGCATACCCCAATACCCCTAGAAATGATCTCAAACCCTTTTCTTCACGAAATGCCTATACCTTCAAAACTAAGCGACTTTTTCAGAATTTTGTCCTGACTATATAAATCAATCCATCTATATAGCTCTGAATTTGCCTAAGTGGCACTTTCACTATTGCCTCTGAAATATGATTAAAATATTGATGAAAGTGACTGAATGAACCTTCATTCAATTTATGACGTTTCTGTACTGGCAGAGAAAACTAGACTCCCAATGGACACCAGTAGTCAGAGAGCTATAATGATATAGCAGGGGAAAACAGCTTTTCATATTAAAATATGTGTATCTTTAAACAGTTTTCAAGACCTATTTTGTGGGTACTTATTAGAATCGTGACTTTAAGATGATTGTAATGAGTGCTGTGCCCATAACCTAGGGTTTTGATTTTGAAATAGCAAATTTACAATGCTTTTACTCTAGTTTATCTGCTGCTGTGCCTGTTAGCATTTCGCTGCTTTTCAACAAAAACCTCCTAACTGCAGCTTAAAACAAGCTGCAGTTACGAGGTTTCCATTGAAAAGCGAGGATTTAGAGTTCATGTGGTAGTTCTTGTTAGAGATAGTTTTGGCTCATAACTTCATGAATAGAAACCCTTTACAATTCTGAAAAATATATGGCCAGTCAAAAAAACCTTGTAACTATGGTTGCATAAAGCTGTAAGTACATGGTTTTTGACAAATAGTAGTGATTGTTTAACTTTTGTTTGAGCTTAAAAAACTTACTGAGTTTGTGCTATACTATTGTAGGTACATTATAATATTTGAAATAATCATTTACCACAACTAGAATAATTTCCGCATTTTAAAATTTCTTTCTTTCTTATAATCTCAGCTGTTGAGTGTGACGTAGAATCCATTTAATCAAACAATCTTTTGGGGTTAGACAACATTGTGGGAAATGAAGAAATTGCTTGGTACAAGCAACTTGTTACAAACAATTTCTTCATTTCCCACAATGCTTTTCAAAGCCTTTATCTCTAAGGAAGTCAAAAAGAGTCAATGTGTGGGAATGTATTTAAATAGCTTGTGTAGGGTTAAATGCAAAACTATCAAGAAATGGTTTTGCAGTGTTATGTACACAGAATATTGTTGCTTTGCAACAAAAACATGTATTTATAGCATAATTAACCCATTATCAGACTGCAAAATCTGTGACTGTTCTAATTTGAAAGGTGTTGAAGACCACAATCTAAAGTTAAAAAATCCTTGCATTTTGGATTAGAAAACATATTTTCCAAAGCCTTTATCTTGAGAGGCGTCAAAAAGCGTTTATGTGTGGTAATGAGTTAACACTTTCCCAAACAAGATCTGGTTTTCACGTCCCTAATGGAAAAGGCTTGGGAAAACATTGAAACAAAAGAAGAAACTGCTGATAACCAGCAGTTTCTACTTTTGTCTCAACATTTTCTGTGCCATATTTTACACAAATCCTATCTTTAATAACATCAGTTTTGTCATTTGTGGCAGTTTTTGAAGTGGATTACCCTAAAATTTTGTCGTTTGGGAAAGGGTTAAAAACAAGCTGCAGTAAGGAGGCTTTTGTTAAAAAGCAGTGATAATGCAGGATAAGGGAGCTGAGTGAATTTCTCTGCATTTATTTCCTGAAAATTTTACTTCTTGAAGGAGGTTTGTGAAAGTTGAATACCATGTTCAAGTTACACCAAAATCAATATTCACAGCTCACCAGAAGAAGTGACGCAACCCTATTCCGAACAACGGAAGTTTACGCTCGTCGAAATTGAAAGCTACTGTAGTCTGTAGACCTCAAAATAATATCAGGAAAAACAGGATGTTTGGACGTCATAGCATGGAAGGCGTTGAAAGAAAAGGACCAGCACATTTATCACAATGCTTTATAACATGGCTTCGGCCTTCTTATGAAGGTGTTAAAACCAGGTGCTATTATGGAAGGATTAACCCTTATACGAATGACGAATGACGGAAGTTTACCCATTACTGTACTGTGACGCCTTTGCACCCCTTCAAAATAAAAGACTTGGGAAAACAATCTGGAAAATGAAGAAATGTGACAAGCAATTTCTTTATTTTTCACAATGTTTTCTAACTCAAAATGCAAAGATTTTTAAAATTTCATCAATTTGAAATTGTCGTCTGCAATACCTTTCAATTTGGAAGTCCAAAATTTTCCATCTGGTAAAGGGTTAAAGGTTGAAAGCTGCTTGGGAAGATGAGAAATTTTCCTGCAGACTTGACCTAATATCATATTAAAATTATCATATTGTAGCTTTTGTTCAAAAACTTCTAAACTGTAGTTCTTGGGTTTTTGTTGCAAATCAATGATATACAGACAATAGGGAATGATTTTTATCCAGTTAAGGACAGATCCTCCATTTATTTCCTACGGTAAGATTTTTTTTATATTTTCTGTACTGATGTTTAAATATATGAGAAGTAAAATAATGACTTAAAAACTATAGGTCACCAAGCGAATTAAAAAGTTATTGGATTTCAAGGGAGAATACCCTTGTCTAAAATTGCAAAAATGAGGTGTCACTTAAATACCCACAAAAAACGTGTTCGAAATGACTAGGATTACATAAATAAGTCTTTACTGTGTTCAATATGTTTTAATCTGTCTAAATGAGTATCAATTTGGGAAAATTTAAGGATGATTTTGAAATTTTTAGTAAAATATTCTTTCAAAAGAAGCTGAAATTTCTCTTTTTTCGCAACATTTCTGATAATAAAAAATATTCCAGCGGTAAGAATTTTTTCTTTTTTGGTATAGAAATAGTACTTGGTCATACCTACAAAAACAAAAAAAGAAAAATATATCAAACCAAGCTTTTTTCTTAGTTATAAGTAAAATTTGGTTTACTTTTTGCCGCTCTGTCCGAAATTGTTTCACTTCTTTTATCAATTTTCTTCCCTATTACCAGCTTTAGATAATAAAAAGTGTCGTATTTTGTGTCCATCTGAAGCGGACTAGCTCATAAAGACACCACTTTGCTTTTATTGCTCCGTTTCCTATCGCTAACGCCACATGTTGAACGCGTAACAGAAAGCGAAATGTACCATCCGAGTACTATTACACTTTAATTGACCAAACAGAGAAAATTGAAATAACCGAAAAGGGTCTTGTCATTTATCAACCAAACATTAACTAAATGTAAAAAAATACATTTGCTGAAAATGCCAATTACTGAAACAGCTTTATTTCGTTATTTAGGATATGCGCAGTAAGTTGCGCAGTAACAACTGGAGGATCTGTCCTTAACTGTAACATAGTTTCGGACAAACAATATTACTTCAAAGGTGTTGTTATTATAAAATATTGTAACCATGACTTGATTCAAGCCATAGTTACGAGATTTTATAACAGCACCGTCTGTTTATCAAAACGTAATGTTAAACACTGTCTAATTTTAGCACAAAATTCTTTGTCATAATTATTAAATAGAAACTTCCTTCTGGGATAAGAACAGATGGCTTGATAATGCTATTGTAAGAGTGGACTTATTCGGTTAACCCTTTCCAAAATAAGAGGTCTGTAATTTTGCATAAATTATCTATAAGAATATGATTTAGAAAACCGTTGAAGGAAAAGAAGAAAATGATGGTAACCATGATAACCTAAGCATTTTCTCCTTGTGCCTCAATATTTGCTGTGCCTCATTGAACACAAAATATCTACCAGCATACTTTTGTCGTCTTTGTGCAGACAACAAATTGGATGTTTATCATTGATAAATCATAAAGATAAAAACTGTGCAAAAATTAGCACAGAAAATATTCCGGCATCAGCTTCTTCCATTGTCTCAATGTTTTTCCAAGTGTTTTCTTTTGTACACCTCAAAAACAGGTCTTGTTTAGTAAAGCCAAAGGGGTTAACCCATTCCTACTAATTGACTGTTTTTGACTTCCATAAAGATAAAGACTTCTGAAAACCTTGTGGAAACTGAAGAAATCGCTTTTGACAAGTGAATGTCTTAATTTCACATTATATTTTCTACCAAAAAAGACCAATAAATGTTTAATTCGTACATGTGAAATTGTCTTCTGCAACTGTATCTTTCAATTTGAAACAGTCAAAAATTTTGCCATTTGGTAAAAGGTTAACTCTTACAAACAAGACAATAATTCAATGTCTTATATAAGCCTTTGAAAACATTGAGGCAAAAGAAGAAAATGCTGATCAGCTTTGTCTCCTTTTGCATCAATATTTTCTAGTCTTCATTTTACACAAGTCCAATTGCTATTTACATTCGTTTTAATATTTGAATAAGATCACTGTAAAATTTTATTGTTTGGGAAAGGATTAAGAGACAGGTTGTGTACAGGTGTAATATAATCATTGAAGTCATAAAATCTCCACAAATATTTATGAAACTGTGTTATAATGGTAACTAGTGCAAAGTGAAATTTTAATCCATTGTTTTAACTCTTAACTCATTCTTACACATTTACTGTTTTTGATGCCCTCTCATGTGAAACGTATGAGAGAACATGGTGAAAAATGAAGAAATTGCTTGTCTCATTATCGTCACATTATTAAAGTTTAGAATCTCATCATTTTTAGGTTTACAGACCCTGAGAAAAATCCGCGCTTTCTAGCCATATGAAATGCATTAAACTACACACACTAGTCTTGTAAATACTTTTCAAATAAGTTGATTCACTGTGCCGGATTTCAAGATTATGCTTCAAGAAGAAAAAAATTTACAAATATTTTTTACTCTATATTCATATGCAAGGGAGGTAATTTTGAACAATTTCATAAAATATTTCCATAAGCATGCATTAATTCATAATTCTAAACCGTACAAAATGCTTATGTTTGTATTTGGAATGGAAATTTAACACAGTTTAGGAATTATTGGCACTTTTGAAATTTCGCCTCTGGCTCTTTGGTGCTTTTGAGGGTTCGGATACCTTAAAATGCCTGCATCTTCTTTCAATTGGGAATACTCTAATTTTTTGCCTTTTGGGAAAATGTTACAAGCTTTACACCTGTCCTGCTGATGATTTTTTTTATACTTGCTAAAGATGACAAAATGGATGTACATAAAGACACAATAGAGCTCAGAAAATGTTTTCCCAAGACTTTTCTAATAAATTTGGTTGTTTTGGAAAAGATTAACAGTAAAACTCTTTCCCATACAGGACCTAATTTATATGTCTCTCATAGACTTGGATTGAAAAACATTTAGACAAAAGAAGAACATGCTGATAATCAGCATTTTCTCCCTTTGTCTCAATATTTTTGTGTTAAACTTTACACAAATCAATCGTTCATCAAGGTTAATTATTATGTCATTGTGTCAATAGATTTCAAATAAAAATTGTCTCAAATTTTGCTGTTTGGGAGAGGATAATTTTAACCCTAATCAGTTTGCAGCAAAGCCAATTCACATTCAGAGTTTTAGCAAGGAAAATGTCAAATGTTTGACTTGTGTTGATCCAGTCTGATGAATCGGAATCTTTAAGATACTTGATGTAGCTCTTGAGAATCAAAGAGCATTATGAATGACAGTGATTCAAAATTTATTTAGGACATATTACCTACGACAGCCCTGCGTTCAGTAGGGGTTTACGTGAGCTCATGTGAGCAATAGTCGCAACTTCTTTGACACAAAATTGACAGAATTGACCAAGTATTACGAATAGTACGGCTCACACAAAACCTTACTGAACGCAGCCCAGTTGACAACTTTGCTAGGTACTTTGTATGAAATATTTTTATGCCCCCGTATCGAGAGATCGGGGGCATATTGTTTTACTCGTGTCCGTCTGTCTGTCTGTCTGTCCGTCCGTCCGTCTGTCTGTCTGTTCGTCTGTCTGTCCGAAAACTTAACCTTGGCCTTTTCTCCAAAACTATTTGATATACAAAGCTCAAATTTGGTATGCAACTTCCATTCAATGAAATCTATCTGTTCCATGCAGTTTGACCTTCCTCAAGGTCATCCCTTAACCCTAATCAACCCTTTACTCTACGAAAACTTAACCTTCTACTCCGAAAACTTAACCTTTGCCTTTTCTCCAAAACTATTTGACATACAAAGCTCAAATTTGATATGCAACTTCCTTTCAATAATATCTATCTGTTCTATGCAATTTGACCTTTCTCAAGGTCATCCATTAACCCTTATCAACTCTTCACTCTACGAAAACTTAACCTTTTACTCCGAAAACTTAACCTTTGGCTTTTCTCCAAAAGTATTTGACATACAAAGCTCAAATTTGGTATGCAACTTTCTTTCAATGATATCTATCTGTTCCAAGCAATTTGACCTTCCTCAAGGTCATCCCTTAACCCTTAATAAACCTTTACTCCACGAAAATTTAACATTTTAGAAAAATGGCCATTTCGGGGGCATTTGTGTTTCACAAACACATCTTGTTTCAGATAGATATAGTCTGTAAATATTGACCTGAAACTGTGGAATGTGCAATGAGTTATTGTGATACGGAATAATCACTCTGACATATATTGACACGAAAAGCATTTACATCAGTCACTATGCTTATGGAAACTATCGACTCTGCTTGACATTGCATGATTGCTGGCGAGTGTTGATTATTCCTTGTCACAATTGCTCATTGCATATACATTGGGTTCAGGTCAAAACTTATACAGTTATACAGTGTGTCACCGTATCATGTTTCATGTATGACTTGCATATGTTTATATACCGTAATTATTCTAATAAACGCCCATATTCTAATAAACGCCCATCCCCCAAATCTTCGCTGAAAATCTGCTTGTTTCAAGCACAATTGTAGCAAAAAGGGGTGATTCTAATAAACGCCCATCCCCTGATTCCAGATTAAAATTATGTAAGTCATGACCAAAAGTCAGTTCCAAAAGCAATGAAAACTAGGATGTCCAGCCCTAATTTTGGTGGCAATGAAGGAATTTCATTGAAAAATCGTATTTTGCTGTTCTTAAATTACGAAAATTTATCAAATTCAACTTGCTGAACTTAGAGTCAATGAATTGACACTAAGTCTTGATTCTCAAATTTTGACTTACAAAATTAGAGTACCTCTAATAAACGCCCACCCCCTACTTTTCCATCGACCATGTTTCTAATAAACGCCCGGGCGTTTATTAGAATAATTACGGTAATTGAGATCAGAAAATATGCTCATCCATGGTGTGATATCCGTCCCTGTTACTTTATTCACCTTTTCCTATATCAGCTTTTTCATGAAATGGCTGGTTTCACTGATTGGCTGTAACATTATGTGCTGTGCGACTATCAGTCTGTGTAATCAGATTCAACTATGTAATATATGTGTATATATTACAGGTCAGAAGACATGTATGCACATCCACGGTGTGTTCCCGTACATATATGTCACATATGACTGTAATCAACTAATATCTATGTAACATATGTGAATATATTTCAGTTCAGAAGACATGTATGCGCATCCAAGGTGTGTTCCCATACCTTTATGTCACATATGACTGTGTAATCAGCTATATCTATGTAACATTATGTGTATATATTACAGGTCAGAAGACATGTATGCACATTCACGGTGTGTTCCCGTACCTCTATGTCCCGTATGATGGTACAGCCCCCTGGGACAGGTACCTCCGACAGTTTGCTGCCAGTCTAGATAAGGCCATCAATGTTGCTCAAGGTCAAGGACAATCTAATCAACAACATGTCTTCAAAATTAACATCGTATCTGGAACGTAAGTTTGATTTTATTTACTCAAACTGAAGACCAACATTTGGTGTTGTAGAATGCATGGACATAAATCTTTGAAAATGGACAATCTTCTAGTTTGTTCTGAGAATAACTCAAAAAGTATGCAAGGTAGAATCATGCAACTTCAGAAGTGGATAGAACTCATTTTTAGCTCGACTTTTCGAAGAAAATGAGAGCTTATACTGTCACCCGGGCGTTGGCGTCGGCGTTGCAACAAAGGTTAAAGTTTATTCAAACATCAATAACTTCCATACTATCAAAGGGATTCAACCCAAACTTGGAATACTTATTCACCATCACACCCTCTACCTTACTACCAGGGCCCATGACCCTGGCCCCACTATATTTGGAGTTATGCCCCCCCCCTCCCCCCCTTTATACTAAGCAACTTAGAAAGTTGAGCGCGCTGTCTTCGGACAGCTCTTGTTGATAAGTGCAATGCACAAGAACAGTAACTCTGCCAATGATATTTATGAATTCATTGCCCTATATGGATTTTCATTCTTGAGAAATTAAATTACTTCAATAATTGTTGGCTGCATTGTTGGCCTCAATGGCTACATCAAAGGTAGGCCCTTGAGGGTGCATATATGTTTTACAAACATCTCTTGTTAATTGAGTGACAGTAGTTTTATAAGAAGCTTTTCTCTGTTACAGTGCTATGTATGGTTACCATGACAAAGATCAACAGTTCCTCAAGATCTACATGTACAATCCACAGCTCATTAGAAAGTGAGTACCAGAATTAATAAACCTGGATGATGCAAACAGACTCTTAAGAGATTTTTCATCCAGTCAAGCTGAAGACTGTAAGACTGTTAAGACATAAGATTTTATTCATCTGACAGATTATCCAGAACTGTCTGACCAAATGTCTGATAAAGATTTCTGTTCCTTTAACATGTCTGTTTATCAAAGAGATCTTACCCTGTAGAATATGAAAGTATCTTTCATATAGGACAATTCTCAATATATCACTTTTCCTCTGTCCTTTGGTTTTATTGTTAGCTCACCTGAGCACGAAGTGCTCAAGGTGAGCTATTGTGGTCGCTTTTTGTCCGTCGTCCGTCCGTCTGTCCGTCCGTCTGTCCGTCTGTCTGTCCGTCCGTTCACAATTTCTTTAAACATCTTCTCCTCCTATATCATTGGGCCAAATTTTACCAAACTTGGCAGGAATGTTCCTTGGGTGACCCTCCTCAAAACTTGTTCGCGAATTTTTGATTCGTCAAAAAATGTGGGCGTGGCAGGGCGGGGCTTATCAGACTCGGAGAAATCAAAAGAAAATTCTTTAAAAATCAACCATTGGGCCAATTTGAACCAAACTTGGCAGGAATGTGCCTTTAGTCACTCTTCTCAAACTTTATTCACAATTTTTTAGATTTGTCAAAAAATGTGGTCGTGGCAGGGAGAAAGGGGCTTATCGGCTTAGAGAAACCATAAGAAAATTCTTTAAAAATCAACCAAAGGGCCCAATTGAACCAGACTTTGCAGGAATGTTCCTTGAGTCACTCTTTACAAAATTTGTTCACAAATTTTACATTTGTCAAAAAATGTAGCCATGGCAGGGAGAAAGGGGCTTATCGGACTTAGAGAAATCAGAAGAAAATTCTTTAAAAATCAACCATTGGGCCCAATTGAAGCAGACTTGGTAGGAATGTGCCTTGAGTCACTGTTTTCGAATTTATTCACAATTTTTTACATTTGTCAAAAAATACGGCCGTGGCAGGGAGAAAGGGGCTTATCAGACTTAGAGAAATCATAAGAAATTTTTTTAAAAATTAACCATAGGGCCCAATTGAACCAGACTTTTCAGGAATGTTCCTTAAGTCACTCTTTTCAAAATTTGTTCACAAATTTTAACATTTGTCAAAAAATGTGGCAGTGGCAGGGAGAAAGGGGCTTATCGGACTTAGAGAAATCAGAAGAAAATTCTTTAAAAATCAACCATTGGGCCCATTTGAAGCAGACTTGGAAGGAATGTGTCTTGAGTCACTATTTTCGAATTTATTTCACAATTTTTTACATTTGTCAAAAAATATGGCTGTGGCAGGGAGGAAGGGGCTTATCGGACTTTGAGAAATCATAAGAAAATTCTTTAAAAATCAACCATATGGCCAATTTTAATCAAACTTGAAAGGAATGTTCCTTGCGTCTCTCTTCTCAAAGTTTGTTCACAAATTTTTACATTTGTCAAAAAATGTGGGCGTGTCGGGGAGGAAGAGGCTTATCGGAAAAGAGAAATCATAAGAAAATTCTTTAAAAATCAACCATTGGGCCAATTTGAAAGAAACCTGGCTGGAAAATTCCTTGTGTGACTCGTTTCAAAATTGTATCTTGTTATTTTTATTAGCTCACCTGAGCACGAAGTGCTCAAGGTGAGCTATTGTGGTCGCTCACCGTCCGTCGTCCGTCCGTCCGTCTGTCCGTCCGTCCGTCCGTTCACAATTTCTTCAAACATCTTCTCCTCCTGAACCATTGGGCCTATTTTGACCAAACTTGGCTGGAATGTTTCTTGGGTGCCCCTTTTCAAAACTTGTTCGTTAATTTTCGATTTTCCAAAAAATGTGGGCGTGGCAGGGCGGGGCTTAAACATCCTAAGAAAATTATTTAAAAATCAACCATTGGGTTAATTTGAACCAAACTTGGCAGGAATGTTCCTTGAGTGACCCTCTTCAAAATTTGTTTTCAAATTTTAAGATTAGTCAAAAAATGTGGGCGTGGCAGGGTGGAACTTATCAGACTTACTAAGGAAGATAACTAATCAGTGAAGCTGTAAGACTTTCAGTGTTAAAGTTGCCTCCCTTGGTCCATTTTGATAAACTTGGATTTTATCTGATCAATGATCTAGACTTTCCCCAGCTTAAGTAAACAAATGAGGATTTAATCTAGCTTTTATCAGTGTTCTGTTATCTTTTCTTTGGATTTATAATCAGACTTGCTTCTATTTTGCAACTTATATTCTCTTTAGCTCTTTACTAAATTATTATAGAATTAATTATTTTGCAATGAAGAAATAGCCCTATGTTGTTGATTCTTGGGGTTTATATATGGGTTAAGAGTTCTTTCTCTAACATTTTGATCTTTAACTTGGAAAACCTTTTCATCTCAAAGCATTAGCTATGTATTGTGCAAGATACAGTAACAGTATTTTTTCATAGGGCCCCCATTTTGTTGATTCTTGGGGTTTATATGGGGTGAACCCTGTTGAAAATTGGAACCTTCTCATTGATATCATGGAAAAAGGGGCCTAAAAGACAAAACCCTTGTTAGCATTGTACAGGCTACGATATTGGCCAAATGTTCATAAAACTTGGTCAGAATGTTTGTCTAGTCACAGAGATAGACCCTACAGAAAATTGGAATATTCCATTGGATACCACGGGAAAAGGGGCCTTAATGAAAAAATCCGAGTTGGCAATTTAAAGGCCATAATGTTGGCTTGATCTTCGTGAAACTTGATCAGAATATTTGTCTATTCACAAGGATGAAGCTTATCAACAATCGGAATTTTCCATTTTGATATCATGGGAAAAGGGGCCTTTATGACAAAATCCTTTTTAATACTCTAGATGCAACAGTTTTGGCTTAATCTTCATGAAACTAAAAAGAATGTTTGTTTAAGTCACAAGGATAAACCCTATAAAAAATTGGAATGTTCCAGTCAATATCATGAGTAAAGGGGTCTTAATGACAAAATCATTGTTAGCACTCTAGAGACAACAATTTTGGTCTAATCTTCAAGAAACTTGTGTTTGTCTAGTCACAATGATGAACTCTGAGGAAAATAGGAATGTTCCATGGGATGCCACGGGAAAAGGGGCCTTAATGACAAAATCCTTGTTAGCGCTATAGAGACAATAATTTTGGCTCAAAATTCATGAAATTTAGTCAGATTATTTGTTTAGTCACAAGGATGAAGCCTATTGACAATGGGAATGTTCTGTTGGATATCCTGGGAAAAGTGGCCTTAAAGACAAAATCCTTGTTAGCAATGTAGATGATACAATTTTTGTCCAATCTTCATGAAACAGGTATGTCTAGTCACAAGGATGAAGACTATTGAGAATTAGAATGTTCTTTTGGATATCATGAGACAAGGTGCAATCATTTCTCAGCTTGTGAATCTCAATTTAGGTGAGCGATTAAGGACCATCATGGTCCTCTTGTTTAGGTAGTCCTCTCCTTATGAAAAACATGTGATGTTGGAATTTCCCTTGCGACGTCGTTAACATTTGTTGTGTATCTGAACATACTAGGGTGATGTCATAAACATTCTGCAGTGGAACATTCCACCACCGAATGTTTACAACATCACTGGAATAATTCCCATGTCGCATGAATCTCGTTAGAGGTGGACTTCTGAAAAGAAATACAGCCAGTCTGCTTATTGTGATGAAATATGAATTTAGTAAAATTGTCGATAAAGACATTAAGAAATTTCTTCTCAATTTATGAATGTTATTTTTCAGAGCTGCTGATTTACTCCTGGGTGGTGCAGTAATGAACAAGCCATTTCAGCCTCATGAATCACATATACCATATACATTACAGGTTAGCTATGTTCACTTCTTGTCTCTTGTGTACCACAAAAGTAAAAGGGTTGGTCAGACTGATTAACCTTTTCTTATGCAGTAACATCTATTATGTCAAATTGTTTGATATTTTTAAGGCAAAAAGAATTAAGTCTAAGAGAATATTTTTGAGATTGTTGGTACTTAGATTTTTATGGCCCGGTATCGAAAGATTGTGTTCTTATTGTTTTACTCATGTACATCTGTCTGTCCGTCAGGAAACTTAACATTAGCACGTTCAGGATCATTCATGTTTCACAAACACTTCTTGTTTACGTTTGTGTTCCAGCACCGATTACCAGTCAATGATAAAGTGCTAATTCATGTTTTTTAGATGGTTAACATTCACAGAGGCCTAACAAATACATTAACGATCTGATTTTGTGGGCCTCTTCAAATGTCAAAGACGGAAAAATATGTGAATTGTAGCTATTAATTCAATATCAAGCCAAAATAATAATAAAATGACTTAAAAAGGCTGTAGGACAAATGTCGTGTTCCCATCTTTTTTGGATTATGTTAATTATGATAATCTTATTCAAGTTTCCATCTCAATTGGATTATGTTAATTATGATAATCTTATACATGTCTCATGTT
Organism: Fragum sueziense; assembly: GCA_963680895.1. Lineage (NCBI taxonomy): Eukaryota > Metazoa > Mollusca > Bivalvia > Cardiida > Cardiidae > Fragum > Fragum sueziense. The sequence goes on along the minus strand of OY804595.1, from coordinate 27,714,578 downwards.
GTACAACAATGTACCCAGAGTCAATAAAGAGTTTTGTACTTGTACTTGCAACCCCCCCCCCCCCCCCCCCCCCCCCATCAAATTCTAATGATAACTATATGTATTTCAATCTTTGATGCAATTATATTTTCAGTTATTCATTGACTACAACCTGTATGGTATGAACCTGATCAATGTTGCTGCTGTCAAGTTTAGAAGGAGACTGGATAACGGTGAGTTTTGTATTTGATACGTTAGCCATACGCTAAAAAGGACTTTATGGGATCAATTTGGGTGCAATCCATCAGACGTAGCCGAGGTCAACCTTATGTCATATTTTGAAAATGAACATTTAGCAAGATATGAGAAGCATTGTACATTAAAAAGATTATATTAGAGTGGAAAGTTACGAACCTAGTCGGTCTGCACGGAAAGTGCAGACTGATTAGGGTCGATACTTTTCATACTTCCCAGAAGGTCCCTTTTAGAAAGACAGGTCATATATCAAAAAAGGTGTGTTGAAGAAATTTTCGGTCAAGAAAGATATTTAGATTTGAAAATAAAATAGCTATATTCTACTTTTTAACCTGAAGAATGGATTGAGCGCAATAAATTATGATACCATTATTTTGCAGTCAATTAAAAGTGGCAGGGGTTGCTTCTTGAATCCCTTGCCATTCCAGTCTTTCAGATCAACATTTAAACCAAAGCTCTTTGCATATGTCACCTAAACTTTTTGTGGGGCGTAGTTGTCCAGTGATATAACACAGGCTTCAGGATCTAAAGGTCCTGGGTTCAACTGGCAGTGCCATGGGAATTTTTCTAAGAAAATAGTTACCCCATTCACCCAGATGTATGGAGGGGTACACAAGAGAGTCAAAATTAATGGGGCGTTAAATGCTATTCAAACTTTATTGACATCCATTTTGTTGTCTGCAGCAGCTTTCAAATTGGAAAAGTCTAAAATTCGCTGTTTAGGATAGAGTTACTATGTTTGGTTATGTTGTTGTTTACAGAGAATGAGAAGCAGCGTCGGTACAGACCTGTAGAGATATTGTGTAGTCAGGGATCAGATGAAGGGATAGGATCAGACCCTAAAACACCAGGCTCATCCACACTTAGTTTGTTAAATAGATCATCCTCACTCACACCTGCAGTGAAATATTGGGAATACGAAAATATACCTAGGTAAAGTTTTTGTTGTATTCAACTTTGACAAAATCTTGGTGACAAAAATATCTTTGATGAGCTTAATTTTTTGGCCTGATTGGAATTATGCATCCTGATTCATTTGGCCTTGGATGTGGCAATTGCTGGCTTTTAAGTTTGGTCTTTCCTAAACATCTACCTAATTGATATTGACTGATTAAGTATATAAAAATGGAGATAGACAAAAGTTTTTCAGGGAATAGGTTGATTTTTGGTTTGAACAGAATTCGGTATCCGAAGTAATGTGCTCTTGGCTATAAATAAGCAATTCACAAACAGTTTCTTCATTTACCATGCAATGATTCACAGTCAATATCTTGTAGGACCTCGAAAGGTGGCAATGTTGGGTATGGAATAATTGCAAAATGGGTTCATTTCATGTATTTCAGTGAGATGTTTCTAGATGGAGATATAGAAAGACAGAGTGTTTGTGAACTAGAAGTAGATGTAGTAGCTCCTGATATATTAAACAGGCTAGAGGTCAATGGTAGGTCATTAGATAAGAATTCCATATATTTATGCTTGAAAGATCGGGAGCATATTGTTTAACTCGTGACCATCCGTCTGTCTGTCCATTTGTCTGTCCGTCTGTCTGTCCCTAACATTTGCCTTTTCTCCAAAAGTATTCCACATACAAAGCTCAAATTTGGTATGTATCTTTCTTTTCATGATATCTATCTGTTCCATACAATATGACCTTCAAGGTCATCTGTTTTCCCTTATCAACCCTTTTCATGAAACTTAACATTTTAGAAAAATGGCCATTTCAGGGGCATTCATTAGACCCCTTTGTTGAACATTTTGCAGTATGTGGCATTTGGAACTGCCTCATCTGTTTCTGATGACTTTAAGTGACAAATATGAGTTAAACTGCTAGATATAAAAAGTAGACAATGATATTATCCTCTTCAGTTGTTAGATGTAAAACATTAACAACATTTCATGATTCCTGTACCAGTCAGCATTGCCTTGCAGGAACAGAAGAAAATGCATTTTCTCTTTTTCCTTCAAGATTTTCTATGATGTAATATTAAAATTTTATACATAAGTTTATTAATTTTATAAGTATTACTTTTGTCATTTGCAACGTATGAAACCTCTTTCAATTTGACTTGTGTAAAAATTGTATTTGTAAAAATGATAATTATTAGAAATATGATTACATCCAATTTCAGCGAATGTTGGTGCGAATCCCGGTCTAGCTGCACTCTGGGAAGATGAGAGGCAGAGACGTAGAGAGAGAGGGGAACCTGTAGATAATATAGCTCCTCCAGACTCACAAGGTAAATGAGTCAATTTCAAAATTCGCAGGCTTTTTAGACCAGTAAATCATGAAAAATAATTGTCAAATATTTTGATCTTTGTGTTCTTAATTTGTTGTTTTATTCATAATGGCATGTTTTAAATCATTTTCCACCCTGAATTGTGGGTGTGTAGCTTCTAAATTGGTTATTTACAATGTTTTCCAGACAAAAATGTCTTTGGTGTTCCGGTTAAATAAAGGTATGAAAATAATCTAAATTAAAATATATTTCAAATTGTTTCACCAAATAACACCTTAAAAGGTCAATTGCTAATAAATGATAGAACAAAACACATTTTGGATGCATAATTAATAAATAATTTACATTAAAGTATCCCTGGCTTATGAACTTGAAAAAATTAAAGCATTGTATTCTCAAAATTTCTTATTTGAGGCCAAATGTCCAGAAAAGTTCAATCGTCAAAATTAATATGTCCAGTCTGCTTTATATAACTGGTACTTTAAATGCATTTGTTTGATCAGTTTTCATGGAAAATGAATTTAACATAACTGGAACACCAAAGACATCAGCGGAACACCAAAGACATTAACATAACCCTAAAGAAAATAATCTATTTTCTTTGTTTTAACATGTTTATTTTGCATTGATTTTGAAGGTACTGGGAGCTAATATTAGTCCCATTTGATCCTGCTTCCCGGAACGTACATCAGAACACATGACAAATTAACATGCCGACGAAAAGTCTAGGCTAACCCTCCAGTTGATAGAAAAATCTAACCTCCATTAAGACCTGAATTTAGTAACACGGCATGAGTCGAAAGATATTTAAATGCAAAGACATATAGTTATTGTGTAATAATTTAGGATTTTAATGCACCCATATAAAACATTTAAGGCGATATTGTACTACCATTTACCGTCAGTCAGTCCGTCCTTCAGTTCAAGACTTGAAATTGGCATTTCTCTAAAAGTATTGGACATACAAAGCTCAAATTTGGTATGTAACTTTTCTGCAATAATATCTATCTGTTCCATACATTCAGACATTGCCAAATTTTCAACCTGTAACATGCAACTCCATTTAAAACATCTAGCGAAACTTTATTTTGGCATTTTCTCTAAAAGTATTACAGGAACAAAGCCCAAATTTGGTATTATAGCTTATTAGCTCCACTGGCCGACAGGCCAGCGGGCTATTGTCATGGCGCTGTGTCCGTCGTGCGTGCGTCCGTCGTGCGTGCGTCCGTCCGTAAACTTTTCCTTTAAAAATCTTCTTCTCAAAAACTACCAGATGGATTTCAACCAAACTTCACAGGAATGATCCTTGGGTGACCCTCTCTCAGATTCCTTCAAAGAATTCTGATTGAAGTAGAAAGTCTGGAGTTATCTGCCCTTGAATGTCAAAAATGGCCGCTTTGACTTTATTTTCACTCTAGCAACTATAAATATTGACCAATCTAGACAAAACTTGGACAGAATGATGGTGACTATAAGATCTTGCTTGGGTGTAATTTTCAGCTAGATCTGAATCTTACATCATGAGTTATATGCCCTTGAAATTGACAAAATTGCCATTTTCGGCTTTATTTTGACTTTGTTTTCGATCTAGAAACTACAAATATTTACCAATCAAGACAAACCTTGTACAGAATGTTGGTGACTATAAGATCTTACTTCGTTATATTTTTCATCTTGATCCAAATTTTACATCATGAGTTATGTGCCCTTGAAATTGACAAATTTTCCATTTTTGGCTCTATTTTGACTTTGTTTTCACTCAAGCATCTACAAATATTGACTAATCAAGACAATACTTGTACAGAATCTTACATTGGTGTAATTTTCAGCCTGATTTGAATTTTACATCATCAGTTATGTGCCCTTGAAATTGACAAAATTGCCATTTTCGGCTCTATTTTGACTTTGTTTTCACTCTTGCAACTACAAATATTGATCAATCAAGACAAAACTTGTACAGTGGAGCGCTTCCAGACCGCCAGGGCTGTCTAGTTTTAATAATATCTATCTAATCCATGCAATATGACATACGTCAGTGCCATTTTATTTTTGTCTTTGGCGTTCCAGTGCTCAGACTGGAACAACAAGGACTGGAACACCAAGGACAATTGTGAACTATTTTGCAAAAATATACATGTAAATAGGGTATTTGTTAAATACATGTATAGTATTGAAAACATTTACTGTACTCAAAGTCAGATATACCAGTCAAAAACCTAATAAAAAGGTGCCTTGCAAAGTATAATAAAGTGTGTCATCCCAAAGACGAAGAAAAAAAGTACTGCACGATTTAATCGCCTTCTTTTTCAATTCATTTGCAAGACGCAAAATGAATTCTTCCTTTTTTTACTGTAATGTAAAAAGCAAGGGTAGCTTTTCAAAAGGAGGTAGATGATTTATGTCTACGTCTAATCAAAATTGCATTTATCTGATCTTTCAGACATTGGAACACCAAAGACAATAATCTGTGGGACAGGGATGAATGATGATATTCATACCATTTGCACAATATAATTTGGGGAATTGGTATTCTTAAAGTGTAATCTTACATATTGTCAAGCAAAATAATAAAAAAAATAGTGTTTCAATTATGGTTAAAAGTAGTTATCCTTGCTGTTCAAAACCAACGAGGGTGGCCGTGGGACAAAGCAAATTTACACATTTCAGGCCATATAACATGTAAAATATCTCATTAGGCCATTTAGCATGCTATATATTTATGCATAAACAGCACAATTGCATTGGTATCTACTCATTTTAAACATAAATGTTTGTTTTATTACTTAAATGTACAATTTATCACTCATGGACAAGAAAACCTGTGAATTTTGAAAACGACTCAAATGCATAAGCCTGCCCTTCCAATTTCTAAACAAGATCTAGTTTTGACGTATCCTATTTGAATTGCTTGAGATTACAATGAGCAGAAAACAATGAGGCAAAAGAAGAACCAGCATTTTTATACTCCTGTATCGAAGGATCGGGGCATATTTTTTTACTCGTGTCCACCTGTCTTCTGTCTGTCTGTGTCCAAAAACTTAATATTGGCCATTTAGGGTGCAATCATGTTTCACAAACACATCTTGTTTCTTTTTGTCTCAATTTTTTACAGAAATTAGGGTTGTTGGTTGAATCCCTGGCAATTTCTAGCTTTCTAGTTGACAAATTACTCTTTTTCAAACAACACCTGGTTAGCTCCACTGGCCTTCAGGCCAGCGGGCTATTGTCATGGCGCTGTGTCCGTCGTGCGTGCGTGCGTCCGTCCGTCCGGTCGTCAACTTTTTCTTAAAAAATCTTCTCCTCAGAAACTACTTGATGGATTTCAATCAAACTTCACAGGAATGATCCTTAGGTGGTCCTCTATCAGATTCCTTCAATTGATTTTGATTGAACCAGAAAGTCCGGAGTTATCTGCCCTTGAATTAAAAAATGGCTGTTTTGACATTGTTTTCACTCTAACCACTACAAATATTTATCAATCAAGACAAAACTTGGTAAGAATGTTGGTACTGATAAGATCTTGCCTGTGTGCAATTTTCAGCTTGATCTGAATATTACATCTTGAGTTATATGCCCCTGAAATTGGCAAAATTACCATTTTTTACCTTATTTTTACTCAAACAACCATAAATATCCACCAATCAACACAAAACTTTCATGTTATCTTACTGGCCATAAGATCTTGCATGTGTATAATTTTCAGCTTCATAGGAATCTTAAATCATGATTTATCTGCCCTTGAATTTGACAAAATTGCTGTTTTCGACTTTGATTTTACACTCTTTACATCCACAAATATTGAACAATCAGGTCAAAACTTAAACAAGATATAGATGAAGTTAAGATCTTGCTTTAGTGTGATTCTTAGCCAGATAGGAATGCAAAATCCTCAGTTATATGCCTTTCAATTTGACAAAATTGCTAATCGTGACTTCGTTTTCACTCCAACAGCCAAACTCACTCTAATAAAGACAAAGCTTGGTATCCGATTGATCTTATATGAATGCATTTTCAGCTTTCTAGTTACTTTGTAATTGCTTTAGGAGCAAGAAGTATTGAAACATCTTGTCAAAACTTGAACTTGATATTACAAGAAATTCAGGTTTTATTAATTTTGGAAAAGGGTATTTCCCTGAATCTATTTTTTGCACAAAATCTATTTTTAGAAATATGAAATATTTTGGGGTAATCAATGCTCTGTTAATTTAGATCTGTTTGGAAGAAGGAAAATTTTAATTGCTAGTATCATCCTAAGCTGGAATGTTCTACCATTTCCTTTTACCCTTTCTCAAATGGCAAACATAAAGTTTTACTTTCTTTGCTTCAAGAACCAAACATTTGGAACAATTTAGTTTTGTAACTTTCTTTTTGCTGTATGAAACACAAGCATTGAACAATCTAATGAAAACTTGAATTAAATATTACATGAAATTCAGGCCTGTGGAGCGACTCAAGACCTTCAGGTCTTCTAGTTTTGAAGTCCATGATAGAAAAGTCTACATAAAACATTAAGCCAAAAGAAGAAAATTCTGATAAACAGCATCTTTTTTTGCCTCAATACTTTTCTATGCTATATTGAAAAAGTCTTTGTCAACAAACATTTTATTGTCTGGAGCAGTCTTCAAATTTGAATTGTCTAAAATTTGGCCTTTGGGAAAGGTTGAAAGCAAGATTGTGTTTTGATTATGACCTCAACTGTTGCATTGGGCAAGTACCCACAACATATGGTTTGGAATTAAAATAGCAAAGTCAGAATGTCTTAATTCCTCTTATCTATACCTATGCATGATATAAATGTTTCTATCTACAGATCGTGAGGGTATAGAAGCTTCTGAGAGTGAACAGATCCTGCGAGAACGACTCAAACAAATAATGAAGGATCTACAGCCTTATATGTAAGCCAATAACAATATCTGGTTTTGATGACACTTACCAAGAAGCACTTACACCAAATTCTTGGCACAGAAAGAGCTGGACCCATTCTTACTAACAAATTTATGAACAATTTTTACATAAATTAGGTTACAAGTGATTTGATTAGACAAGAAATTTGCTTCTTGCCATTCAGGGTCAATCAGATTGGCTGTTTTGTAACTGCGTTTAGATTTACACAAAAATCTTCATAATTTTGATTGTAAAACAAACCCATTAGAAACCTGTTTTGTTTGATCAGAATGTCAGAATGTCTAGAACAGTGGTATGAACTTCCCCTCATAAATGCCCATAATACACATACTTCCTAGTGTTGGTATAAAATTGGATAATTTGGGATATAAGAAAAAAATGTATTTCTGAATAATGTTGTGATATTTCTATGTATTTCAATTTCAACTTTTCTATGATTTTGTGGACTGTGAAGTGTTTTGATATTGTATATTTGTAGGGACAGTCAGTCTGACTCAGAGATGGACACATCACAAGATGATTATATACCTGCCACGCAGGCCTCACAGTTAGATCTACATCTATCTCAAGGTAAACAAATACAATTACTGTATGTGTAGAAATATTCGCGGGCTTCTAATTTTTGCTATATTCGCGCTAGACCATCGGCCTGCGAATTCATGATTGCGCAAATATTTGTCCTCTCAATTCTTCCTGAAAAGTTTAATTTTCGCTTAAGTTGAAATGTATGTTTATTATAAACATTACATGAATATACATTCAGTTCGTACATGTATATGTTTTATTGACTAAATGTGTTGAATAAAGAAGGTGACAAGATACATGCATCAAAACTAATTGAACAATAAAACTGTAAATAACCATTTTACACTTTATCGGACAATGTATTGCTTGGCATTACTTGGTTTGAAATACATGTAACAAACCCTTTATTAGAATGCACAAAGAAAATAATTATTAATTACAGTGGAGCAATATCCGTTTAATCGCCTACTCCTGTGTGTTTAAGATACTGCAAATAAGAAAGAGTGTTTACCCAACACTTACATTCATTTTGCTGTGCGTGAAATTAAGGATTCTTATTTTGTCTTTCCGCGAATTCAAAGTTGCACGAAAATTTGTAAAACTCGAAAATGGTGCCCTACCGCGAAAATTTCGCTCCGCGAAAATATCTACACATACTGTATGCCTTTTATACTAAAGGAAGAAATTGTGCTTTTAAGTATTTAAAAGGGGCACATGTTAGATATTTCAGGGATCAGAACACCATGGGGACAGTCAGTTTTCATCACTGTGTGGTGCATTGCATTACCAAGGGCCAAAAAGAAAGGCATTTTAGTGCTTTTATCAATTTTTTCACTATCAAGATCCAGTTTCCAATAAATGTTACAGTAAACTGATAAACAGTATTGTCTACTTTTCCATGAATGATATCTTCCTAATTAGAATTCTCCAAATTTTATTGACACTTTATGCCCATGTATCGAAAGATTAGGCGCATATTGTTTTACTGTCCGTCTGTCTGTCCGAAAACTTAACATTGTGGGGGCATCTTGTTTGTCATATGCACCACCTTTAATTTTGAACAAGTCAAAAACTGCATTGTTTGGTAATATTTTGGCTATATTTGTTTACAGATGATATCGGTGGATCACAAGATACCCTACATTTTGATTTGGATAATAGTGAGGATGATATTTTGGTAAATGAAGACTCGGTAAGGCAGGTGGTGTCGAGGAGTGAAAGTTTTTGTGATAGAAAACCACAATTGCAAAAAGGTACGGGACTATTATAATAAGATTAAATTAGAATTGCATGTAATCAGAAAGTGTTCCCATTACTGATTACAATATGATTACCCAAAAATTGTAATCAGTGACATGTAATCACAATTACCGATTACAATTACCACAGCTCTGCTTCAATTATGTATGTAGTATTGCTGATAAGATGAAATTTTGAATTTTGAGAAGTAAAAAGTACAGAAAAATCCTCTTATCCAAAACAATTGTCTTGTTGAAAAAAGAGACCTTGCAACATGCACAAAAATATTTACCATACCAGTAGCAATCTATATATCAATTATTTTCTTTTAAGTGGTTTCTACATAGCAATATTTTACGCATGTCGAAACTGAAAGGAGTAGCTGAAACAAAATCAATGCTCACCTGTTCGATCTCCATGTTATAGCATAGAAAACCTTCTAATAAGCAATTTCTTAATTTTGCACAATGTTTTCTACCCATGAAGACGAAAAAACTTAGAATTTCAGTCACTTGAAATTTTTGTCTGCAACATCTAAATTTTGCTGTTTAGTGAAGACTTAAATTTGCAGAACATGTGTGAACACTCATGAGGTGACAGGTTCAATCCCGGGCCATGGCAAATATCCTTTTCTGACAAAATTGTCACCCACCAGTGGTTTGATAATCGTAAACCTATACAGGCGAGCATCTCGAGGCTCAGTTGTAATAGTAGTACTGGTGTCAGAAACGACAGAAGCGACCTTCGTTAGGAGCTCCAACAGCTGTGATATGACCATGGTATTTGAAAAGTTGCTAAACCCTAATCAATTAATTACGGCATATTTTCAGTGAGCACCCAGGACAGATCCTTGGTGGATATTCTAGCAGCACTAGCGGAGGACACAGACGCCCCTCTCTCACAACAAGCTGTGGTTGATGCTATGTCTTAAACTTGTAACCTACTGTTCTATATTTACAGTGAGCACCCAGGACAGATCTCTGGTGGATATTCTAGCAGCACTAGCGGAGGACACAGACACCCATCTTTCACAACAAGCTGTGGTTGATGCTATGTCTTAAACTTGTAACCTACTGTTCTATATTTACAGTGAGCACCCAGGACAGATCTCTGGTGGATATTCTAGCAGCACTAGCGGAGAACACAGACGCCCCTCTCTCACAACAAGCTGTGGTTGATGCTATGTCTTAAACTTGTAACCTACTGTTCTATATTTACAGTGAGCACCCAGGACAGATCCTTGGTGGATATTCTAGCAGCACTAGCAGAGGACACAGACGCCCCTCTCTCACAACAAGCTGTGGTTGATGCTATGTCTTAAACTTGTAACCTACTGTTCTATATTTACAGTGAGCACCCAGGACAGATCTCTGGTGGATATTCTAGCAGCACTAGCGGAGGACACAGACGCCCCTCTCTCACAACAAGCTGTGGTTGATGCTATGTCTTAAACTTGTAACCTACTGTTCTATATTTACAGTGAGCACCCAGGACAGATCTCTGGTGGATATTCTATCAGCACTAGCGGAGAACACAGACGCCCCTCTCTCACAACAAGCTGTGGTTGATGCTATGTCTTAAACTTGTAACCTACTGTTCTATATTTACAGTGAGCACCCAGGACAGATCCTTGGTGGATATTCTAGCAGCACTAGTGGAAGACACAGACGCCCCTCTCTCACAACAAGCTGTGGTTGATGCTATGTCTTAAACTTGTAACCTACTGTTCTATATTTACAGTGAGCACCCAGGACAGATCCTTGGTGGATATTCTAGCAGCACTAGCGGAGGACACAGACGCCCCTCTCTCACAACAAGCTGTGGTTGATGCTATGTCTTAAACTTGTAACCTACTGTTCTATATTTACAGTGAGCACCCAGGACAGATCTCTGGTGGATATTCTAGCAGCACTAGCTGAGGACACAGACGCCCCTCTCTCACAACAAGCTGTGGTTGATGCTATGTCTTAAACTTGTAACCTACTGTTCTATATTTACAGTGAGCACCCAGGACAGATCTCTGGTGGATATTCTAGCAGCACTAGCGGAGGACACAGACGCCCCTCTCTCACAACAAGCTGTGGTTGATGCTATGTCTTAAACTTGTAACCTACTGTTCTATATTTACAGTGAGCACCCAGGACAGATCTCTGGTGGATATTCTAGCAGCACTAGCGGAGAACACAGACGCCCCTCTCTCACAACAAGCTGTGGTTGATGCTATGTCTTAAACTTGTAACCTACTGTTCTATATTTACAGTGAGCACCCAGGACAGATCTCTGGTGGATATTCTATCAGCACTAGCGGAGAACACAGACGCCCCTCTCTCACAACAAGCTGTGGTTGATGCTATGTCTTAAACTTGTAACCTACTGTTCTATATTTACAGTGAGCACCCAGGACAGATCTCTGGTGGATATTCTATCAGCACTAGCGGAGGACACAGACGCCCCTCTCTCACAACAAGCTGTGGTTGATGCTATGTCTTAAACTTGTAACCTACTGTTCTATATTTACAGTGAGCACCCAGGACAGATCTCTGGTGGATATTCTAGCAGCACTAGCGGAGAACACAGACGCCCCTCTCTCACAACAAGCTGTGGTTGATGCTATGTCTTAAACTTGTAACCTACTGTTCTATATTTACAGTGAGCACCCAGGACAGATCTCTGGTGGATATTCTAGCAGCACTAGCGGAGGACACAGACACCCCTCTCTCACAACAAGCTGTGGTTGATGCTATGTCTTAAACTTGTAACCTACTGTTCTATATTTACAGTGAGCACCCAGGACAGATCTCTGGTGGATATTCTAGCAGCACTAGCGGAGGACACAGACGCCCCTCTCTCACAACAAGCTGTGGTTGATGCTATGTCTTAAACTTGTAACCTACTGTTCTATATTTACAGTGAGCACCCAGGACAGATCTCTGGTGGATATTCTAGCAGCACTAGCGGAGGACACAGACACCCCTCTCTCACAACAAGCTGTGGTTGATGCTATGTCTTAAACTTGTAACCTACTGTTCTATATTTACAGTGAGCACCCAGGACAGATCTCTGGTGGATATTCTAGCAGCACTAGCGGAGGACACAGACGCCCCTCTCTCACAACAAGCTGTGGTTGATGCTATGTCTTAAACTTGTAACCTACTGTTCTATATTTACAGTGAGCACCCAGGACAGATCTCTGGTGGATATTCTAGCAGCACTAGCGGAGGACACAGACGCCCCTCTCTCACAACAAGCTGTGGTTGATGCCGTAGCTTAAACTTGTAACCTACTGTTCTATATTTACAGTGAGCACCCAGGACAGATCGCTGGTGGATATTCTAGCAGCACTAGCGGAGGACACAGACGCCCCTCTCTCACAACAAGCTGTGGTTGATGCTATGTCTTAAACTTGTAACCTACTGTTCTATATTTACAGTGAGCACCCAGGACAGATCTCTGGTGGATATTCTAGCAGCACTAGCGGAGAACACAGACGCCCCTCTCTCACAACAAGCTGTGGTTGATGCTATGTCTTAAACTTGTAACCTACTGTTCTATATTTACAGTGAGCACCCAGGACAGATCTCTGGTGGATATTCTAGCAGCACTAGCGGAGGACACAGACACCCCTCTCTCACAACAAGCTGTGGTTGATGCTATGTCTTAAACTTGTAACCTACTGTTCTATATTTACAGTGAGCACCCAGGACAGATCTCTGGTGGATATTCTAGCAGCACTAGCGGAGGACACAGACGCCCCTCTCTCACAACAAGCTGTGGTTGATGCTATGTCTTAAACTTGTAACCTACTGTTCTATATTTACAGTGAGCACCCAGGACAGATCCTTGGTGGATATTCTAGCAGCACTAGCCGAGGACACAGATGCCCCTCTCTCACAACAAGCTGTGGTTGATGCTATGTCTTAAACTTGTAACCTACTGTTCTATATTTACAGTGAGCACCCAGGACAGATCTCTGGTGGATATTCTAGCAGCACTAGCGGAGTACACAGACGCCCCTCTCTCACAACAAGCTGTGGTTGATGCTATGTCTTAAACTTGTAACCTACTGTTCTATATTTACAGTGAGCACCCAGGACAGATCTCTGGTGGATATTCTAGCAGCACTAGCCGAGGACACAGATGCCCCTCTCTCACAACAAGCTGTGGTTGATGCCGTTGCTCTTGAGGAGCATGACAGCATGCTGGCTCAAACATGCACACCACGGGATACAGAGATTGACAAGTTAGAGGAAGACGAGATGCTGGAAATGTCACAGAGAATCTGGGAGGGAGATGAAAGGTAATAATGACGCCTTTTGATGCCCCATAAAATAAAAGGTTGGAAAACATTGTTGAAAATGAAGAAATTGCTTGTAACGAGCAATTTCTTTATTTCCCACATTGTTTTCTACATACAAAGACAAGAAAATGTGAAATTTTAATCACTTTGAATTGTTGTCTGCATCATCTTTGAAGTTAGACCAGTCTTAAATTATGCCGTTTTGGAATGAGTTAAATCGCATCCTGAACAACAAATTTTTTGGCGCAAACATGAAAATGAGGAGATACAGAAATTAATAAATTAGAGGAAGATGAGATGTTGGAAATGTCACAGAGAATCTTGGAGGGAGATGTCGGGTAATCACTTGCACTGTTTCCTAAACAAGATAGGGTTTTGATGTCCTTTATAGAATAGGCTAGGGAAATCATTTAAAATGAAGAAGCAATTTCTTATTTACCACAATGGTTTCTACATCAAACAACCATAAAATGCAAAATTTTAACCACTCTAAATTGTCGTCTGGAACATGTTTGAATTTCGACTAGACAAAAATTTGCCCTCTGGTAATGGAGTAAATAATTCATGACTAAATATGCGAAAACAGGCTATCCATTATGTCCGTAAAACTAATATGTGAGAATAGAGTCTAGGCAGAAATCAATATGATGTCAGAAATCAATCAGAACAAATGATCATGAAAAAAACATTCTGTTTCCCTCTATTTTCATGTAAACATACTTGGAAACTTTAAAAATCACCTTTATACTTCAGAGGAACTGACGATAACAATGACCACAACCTTGAGGGAATGGATGATACCTGGGTAGACAGTCAGACGGACGATAATCAGACCAGGGGAGATAAATCTGTACCAACAATGGGAGATAAATCTGTACCAACAAAGGGAGATAAATCTGTACTAACAAAGGGAGATAAATATGCTGCCAGTGAGGATGACTCGGATGATGATGTTATACCACAGTTTGATGGACCAGGGGATGAAAAATCAACCAGTAAGTTCACTGAAATAATATTTAACCCTTTCCCAAGGGAACCTTTAAGGTGACAAAATTTTAGGGTGATCCGCTTTAAAAACTGACACAAATGACAAAATAGATGTTGTGAAAGATAGAATTTGTGTAAAATATGGCACAGAAAATATTGAGACAAAAGGAGAAACTGCTGGTTTTCAGCAGTTTCTTCTTTTGTTTCAATGTTTTCCCAAGCCTTTTCTATTAAGGACGTCAAAACCAGGTCTTGTTTGGGAAAGGGTTAAGCAGACCTACAAATAAGAGGGGGTGATACATTTTCAGAAATGTAATTTTTCATTTATTGTTTGTCAAACCCTATGTTCAGGGAGCTCATTGAGACAATGCAAGTGAGAACCCACAGCACATAAAATAGGGTTTGGATTTGGATTAATGTTATATATACTTTCTCTTGATTACTTGGAAATTTTAGAAAATATAAGTCTTTGATATTTTTACAAGAACAGTTATGCTATCTTGAACCTTCTTTTATACTCTAATATAAAAGAAAGCATTTTCATTTACTATAAAGTACTGGTTATGATCGATGTTAAATGACTTAGTAGGACCTAACAAAACTGTTTAGAAAGAATGTTTTATATGTAACATATGTAATTGATTTCTTCTCTTTGTTGGCTATGAAAATTCATTCCTGAATGACAATAGTTTAGGGTGATCCAAATTTAAAGTTGTACAAAATAGAACAGAACATATTGAGACAAAAGGAGAAAATGTTGGTTAAAATCAGCATTTTCTTCTTTTACCTCCATGTTTCTCAAGCATTTTCTTAGATTCTAATGGATATCAAAAGCAGGTTTTGTATTGGAAAACAGAAATATAAATAGAAAGAGCATATCATCAAGCTGGAGTTATGAGCTTTTGCAATAACAATGATGATATGGTATCAGGCATTAAGCTAGAATTCCCTATGTTTCAGGGAGAGAAGTGAAGGACATGGTAACAAAGAGACTTGGTATGCGAGGTCCGTCCTACAATATGGCTGGTAGAGAGATGGGGATGATGCAGGATCCATCTGGTCACTACGGTCAGTACGGTACATCAATGGGAGGTGGGTACGGTGGATACCAGGGTCACCAGGCAGCGGCCATGTCCGCCGGTCCACACAGACAGTACCCCTCCATGATGGCAGGTCAACAGAACCCTGGATGGGGCGGGGGACAGATGTACCCACAGCAGCAGCATCCTGGAGGTCACATGGGTCACCCACAAAGAGAGTTCTCCATGATGCAGTCATCACAGACAAGGATGCAGCACTATCCTGGCTCGATGCAACACTCGTCCATGAGGATGCAGCAGCAGTCTGGGGCCATGCATCACCCTGCAGCCAGCATGAGTCAGTCACACATGCACCAGATGCAGCCGGGTATGGGCAGCATGAACCACGCGCAGGGAAACATGCAGATATCCCCACCCACCATGAATACATACAGGGATCAGCAGATGTCCATGTACCCCGGTGGTAACTATCCTGCATACAGTCAGTCTGATCCCGGCATGAAGGCACATGGAGATCCACATGGTGTACACAAGTATGGCAACAAGACCTTGACCTCAACCAGCATGGGACAATCAGATTATATGTCCGGATATCCAGGAAACATGCCATACACCTCCAAACAACAATACATGTCTTACGAACAGTCACAACATCAAATGCAGCCCAACCAAGGATATTCTCAACAAAATCAATTAAGACAATCTATGTACCAACAGCATGGTCTATCAAGTCAGCTGCATCCGTCTCGTCAATCAATGTCAAGCCAAGGTTATGCTGGCTCTGGTTTATCACACTCTCAACGAATACAGGGACAGTCAGATAGAGACTTTGACAGTTTTTGTGGGATTGCACAAGCAGACGTTATCACACCTGAATCTGGAAGCTTAAAGATGTCTAGTATGATGTCAACCTCGCAGCAAAGTACAAACTTTGATAGTTTAGTGTCAACACAATCCTACTTGTCACATCAAGGTGGCACCTACTCCAGCATGCCTGAGAGACCTTCCATAGATAGACCTTCCCTGCAGCCCTCCTCTACATCACAATCTCCCAGAAGCTCCAATCAGAGTCCAGCCAGTGATATGACCAGGGTGTCCCAGCCTACAGGATATCTACTCAAACGACCACAATCAAAAGGATCATTTTCTTCTGAAACTGCACCTCTGAAAGGTTCAAGTCCTGCAGGGTTTGGTCTAAGTGATATGGATCTGTATAACTCACTAGATCAGCCTGGACTGAATAAATCTCCAGGTCTGTCTGCGTCTGCTGGATTTGTGCCTAATATAACACCAGCATCGCCTGGTAACACCTACCATATTAAAAAACCAGTGACTAAAGCGGATGCTTCTAGCTTTGATAGTTCACTAGTACAAAGTGCTGTGCATTCATCAAGGTTACAGGGGAGTGATCTTGATACACTCAGTGATCCCATAAAGCTGAATAAAGATGGGGCAACATTCACATCAAGTGCCAATATAGAGGATGGAGGTCATTTATTCACACAGAAGAAATTGTGTTATGAGCAGATCAGTCCACCATCCACTCCTTCTATAGAGAGATCTCAGGGCCACACCAAGCAGCTCACATCAAGCCATATAACAGCACAGCCCAAGGCAGATAGTCAGTTGAGTCCGCTACAAAAGCTGTTGTTAGAGCCCACGGTGGATCGGGGACCCGCAGTTAAACCTTCAGCATTACAACGAAGCCAAAGTCGGAACTCTGTCTCCAGTGTGTCATCAGTGACCTCGGATAAAGGTGGGAATAATCAAAACATGACTGGTAGTCAAAAATCACCAAACATCTGCAGTCCTATCACAAAATCTCGACCTGAGTCATTAAGTGATTCCAGATTGTACAATTTACTTGCTAATGAAGGTGATATGAAGAATAGGCCTAGTGATAGATTGCCTAAAGTGTCCAGCAGCGGCAAATTGAATGAGAGTCAACAGGATTTGTTTACAGACAGCCTTTTGTCTCCACCTAATAGTGGTAATCTACAAGATTCTGCAGCTGGAAATGATAGCTTTGTGTCTTTATTCAGTGATAGTTTTGACAGTGAGCAGATTAACCAGTCTCAGAAAGGGAATTTACCGATTGGTAATCAACCTGTGATGAATGTGGCGTACGGTGATAAAATGAGAAGTGATAAGTTAGGTGAGACTAACAAAACAGACAGTTTATCAACCCTAGAGAGTTTTGTAGGAAGTGTAACTAGTGATACAGACTATGGTATTAACTTTTCTAAAGGGGGTGGAGGGTTACAGAGAGAGAATTCTGTCATGTCCAACATGTCTAATGTTTCTGACCAGTCATTCCTATCACAGCTCTCTAACAATGATCTCAGTGATCTAGGAAGTTTTACTGGTCAGTTCCAGCCATTTCAAAGTTCCCAGCAGGTGCAACCACAGGGCAGCACAAGTTACAATATGACCAGTTGGCCAGAACATCCTCCGTATCAGAGGAAGTCATCTCCTAAGAGACTAGATGGTGGTCCACCCAGAAAGCGAGGCAGACCTCCAAAAAGCTCTTTGAGTGCCCCCGGCATGTCTGTGATACCTGCATTACCTGGGGAGAAGAAGCGTCGAGGCAGACCCAGAAAAAATAGTATTCCTGCTGGAGCAGCCCAACAAAATGCTACCTCTCCCAGTCAAAGTATGCCTAACCAATTCTCCCCATTCCAGGATACCGGTGGGTATATGGGTGTAAATACAGGTCAGCAAGTCCAGCAGTCTGGTTACCAGCAGCAACAACAGCAGCAGCATATGCAACAACAGGATCAATTCCAGCAAAACCAAAGTTTTTATGGCCATCAACAGATGCATCAGCAGCAAGATAATACAATGATGTCTCAGTCAAGTACTAGTCAAATACAAAACTATGGCGCTGGCTTCTCCAATATGCAATATCAGTCATTTCAGTCAATGAGTCAAAATGATGGTAATTTTAATCAGTTTTTCAACTCTGATGGACAACAAGGACAGATGCAGCAACAAGATTTTTATGGTATGCAACAACAACAACAGCAGCAGCAGCAACAACAACAAGTTCAACAAACACAACAAGTTCAACCAACAACGCAGCAACATATTCAACCAACGCAGCAAACCCAACAGAATTATAATCAAAACTTTATGACAGAGAACTTCATGCAGCCATCTCAGGAATTAAAACAAGATAGTATGACAAATCAGGGTCCTTTTTTATCCCAATCTCAGAGTAACAGCAACATGTCCACCATCGATGCCTCACAGCTGTTTCATGAGGAGCCACTACAAGATTCGCTGAATCTAGATACATTTGATGAGGCAGCGAAGCCTACAGAAAGTATGGAGAAGAATTCAACCGAGCTGAACCAGGGGCAGGATTTTCAGCTCACTACATTACAAAGTATGAAACATCCTAATACTTTGGTACAAAACTTTGCCTTGCAATACCTGCCTGGCAAATCATCGTTGTCCGAATTGTGGAAGTCTCCACCTGTCCGACCTCTTCCGTCCCCAGAATATACCTTCAAATTCCAAGTGCCAATACCATTCTCAAAACATTCACAGACCAGTGATTCTAGTGCTGAATCTAAACCAATGCCATATACGGTTAGGATGCATCCGAAAGTTGCCAGAAAGTACAGTCTGCTCAAAATTGGTAAAGAAATTATCAAATTGAAGAGTCTAACCAAAGAAATGATTGACAGCATAAAAGAGCAAATGAAAGAAGGTATTGTTGTTGAAAGTATTCCCCCTCCACTGAGAAACTTGCACAAAGAATGTACTGTACCAAATAGCTCTATTATAGCAAACTTATTGTCCTGTGATAGTCCTCTACAAGAAGATGTGATAGAAAGTGCCCTTGTTGAAAGTGCCATTCAAAAATCAAATCAGGGACTTACTGTAGAAAACTCCACTGTTGTTGCCTCTAATGAAGATGTGAAAGTGGCAAGTAAAACAGACAATTTATCTACAGAGGTTAAAGATGTTAAAGAGGAAAGCAGTGTTGACAACAACAGCAACACTATGGTAAAACACCCAAAAAGACCATCAGAAAATAGGGAAAGGAAGAGAACGATGTTCAAAAATAAAAACATTGCCAATATACCTCACCGTAAGAAATACAGAGCAGGGTTTTCCTATTTTGGTAAGGGAAATATTGGCCGCGGAGGGTCGGTGAAAGTGAGACAGAATCATCCTGTGTTAGGTCCAGAGTTTGAGGATGACTCCAACATTGTATTGAAGGATGTGAGTCTGAATGATGGAGTCCTCACACCCATCAAATCCAGGACACCTATAGCTGGTAGAAGTCCTGCTCACTCTTGTGGACCAACAGCTTGTGAGTTAGAGAGCCAGGATAAAGAGGAGCTAGACACTAAACTAAAGTCTCTGTATGACCTAGAGTTAAACCAGGCCCAGAATCCGGAGATGTTTAATGATTCTGAGATGTTTGTTGGTGAGGATGAGGAGAATTCTGAAGATGAAGAATCAGATGAGAGTGGAGGAGATGATGTAGATGGTGGACAGGAGGATGAGAAACCCCCCAGCTATACAGATGATACTACAGAAAACAAGGAAAATGTCAACACAGACGGTTTACACTCACAGTCCACAGTACCTAGTGATGGTAGGGTGACTACACAGAATACAACGGAAAACAAGGAAAATGTAAACAAGGACGATGTAAACCCTCAAACCACAGAATCTAGTGATGTAAAGGTGGTCACCAAAGGTATCACAGACAACAAGGAAAATATGAATGTTGATGATACACAAAATCAATCCATTGCATCTAGTGATACCAAAATCCCTACCAAATTGGATCAAGAGGCATTGCCTGGCAATGAAAAGAAAATCTCTTCAGGAATTACTGTAGATAATTCAAAACTTGATGAAGTGACATCTGGAGAAGATAATTTGGAAGTTAAGATGAAAACTGATAAGGGTAACAAAGCTGTAGAAAATAGTTCAAGTTCTACAAAGGATACTGATGTTCCTGAGGAACCTGACATGTCAGTTATAGAGCAAAGTAAAAATAAAGAACAGGATAATACTGCCAGGAACCAGGAAAGTGAGGATACACAAATATCTAAAGAAGGTGTTAGAAATAAAACCTCCAAAGTTGAGAATGAGTCGGAAGATAAAAACGAGGTTACTGTGTTCTATGGAAAATTCAAATCTCATTTTAAAGAGAAATTTGCTCAGTTGAAGAATAATGAAAATACCGAAACAGCTGATAAAGACATAAGTGGTGTCCGGACCACAGACCAGTGTGATATAGACAGATCTCGTGTAACTAGATCCAGATCCAGTAGTTGTGACAGCAAGGAGGCTGGAAGTCTGTGTGGATCCCGGAGAAGTTCTGCCGCAGCTCTGAGTGCCGAGAGTGCTTTATTGAGTAGTGAATCTTCATCTGTCATGTCATGTAGACAAGGTCCAGAGAGCAAGAAAAAAGTAAAACGAAAAACAAAAAAGGCAAATTCTGTGTCAAGTGGGTCTAGAAAAAGTTCTCGGAGTTCATCTGTGGATAAAGATGTTAAGAAGAAATCAGGGAAGAGTTCTCGAAGGAAGCCATATAATGTTGACTCTGATTCTGATGGTATCCCTGGTGTAGACTATATTGTGACTGGGAAATTTAAGGGATACAAGGAAATGAAAGTGAAAGTAGACAAAATGGACATTAACTGTGATAAAGAGGTTGTGAAAGTACAGGACCATGTAACTCAAGACAAAGAGGACAGAAATCGTCTCAATTGTAGTAAGGAAACCAAACTGGCTACAGGATTCTCCGCTGAATTTGAGAAATTTCTCGCTAGTCAATCTCAACAACCTGCAACATGTAGTAGAACATCCTCAAGTGATTCACAACAATCGGACAATGTGAAAATGAATGATTCAGAAAAAAGTAAAAAAGACAATAATGTAAATGTCAAGAGTGAAATAAAGTTTAAAGGCTCAGGTATTAGTGAATCTGTGAATAAAGCAAGTGTTTCTGTGAAACAGCCAGAGGATAGTGACCAGGTCACAACAAAATCTGATGTTGAACTATTGACTGTAAAGTGTACAGATAAAGATGAGGAATCAGGTGCTTGTAATGAAGATAAGGAATCTAGTCTATCTGAAGAAAAAATTGAAAACCAAGATACATCGGGACAGGAGTTAAATTCAAGTGATTGCAATGAGAATATAAACAAACCAAATGAGGCCATAGATAATTGCAATAATGAAATGAATGACCAACATAGTTCTTCAAATCAAAGTGAAAATAGTGAGAGTAAACAAATAAATCAATTAACTTCAAAAGAAAACTCATACAATGGTCATGGACAGAATGCCGAAAATCAACAGAATCTCGAAGTTGTAAATCCCCAGTGTGATAACGATGCTAAACCAAACATTTTATCAACAGTAAATGGAGAAGAACAGATAGAAGTAGATGCCAATAGTACTGCTGAACAAGACAAAGTAGGTGAGTGTAAATTTGATAGTTCAAGTTCTTGTGTTGATGCATGTGATAGTTCTACAGTTAAAGTTGGTAATTCAACATTAATCTCTACCACAGGGCCTAAACCTTCCTCTAGCTCAAGTGAGGACGAATCAGAGAAACATACACAACCTAGAAAAAAGCCTGTCAAGAACAATAGTCCAAAGAAGAAAAAGAGAAATTCTCACAGACTGGCAAATGCATTTTGTGGTTCCAAAGCCAGGAAGAAACGACCCCAGAAAAGAAGACCATCAAAATGGATGACAACACTTAATGCACTTCATGATGCTACAATGGAGAAGTTGACAGCTAATAAAGTATACGGTGGTGACAATGTTGTAGGTCAGGTACAAGTTACAACCAACATTGAGGCTGATACCAGAGTAGACAATACATCCATGTTGACTGTAGTCCCTCCTGACTTCGAGGTATATTGTGACAGAGCCACAGATTATGATGATGATTATTCTGACACTATGTTTAGGCTGGCCTACTACTCCCCGCCCTCATCAGAGAACGGGAACAACTCATCCCCACAGCCACTGTCACCTGAAGAAATGAAGCAAATGACTGCTGATAGTGACAATAAGCCAGAAGTTCTGATTGAGCACAGAGAAAAGAAGATGACTCTTGCTGATGTGATGAAGTCTGTTAGACAATCAGATGAAGATTCCCTGGAGCACAGCAGGAGTAACCTAGAGTCAGACATGAGTGATGATAATGTGTACAAATCTCCATCCAAAACTGCCAGAGCCCACGAGGCTCCATTAACACTGAAGGATATCAAATCTTTATGTCTGGAGAAGGAAGAACAAGATAAGAAACTAGAACAAGAAGAGCAAGCAAAGAAGATAGATTTGTCATCACCACCAGATTTAGGTCCGCCTGTCATTCCAAAATATTTGGAGAATGAGATCACTGAGGACCACAATATACCACCAAACTTGACACCCAACAGACAGATATCTAATGATTCATCAAGATCTGATGTGGAGAGTTACACAAGCGCAGGTTATGATGCAGCGAGACCTAACTATCCGGAGCCGTATGATGACCGCTACAGGAGTGTACCTCCATTCTTGACACCATGTAGATCACCCAGAATACCTCAGTCACCGCGTGGTTCACCACGAGTGTTACCTGTGTTGGAACATAAATCAGACATGTCGGGGTACTTCAGTCTGGGTAGTGATGTGGAGACTGAGTGTAAGGTAAAGCCTGGTAAGTCTCCCGGAGCCAGCTCTACTGGATCCATCAATGTGATACACAGTGAACAGTTCAGTGACATCAGTGAGGATGAGGAGTCAGACACGTGTCCAGACATCACGTCACAACACATGGATGTGTCACCCATCATCACATCAAGACACATTGACATGTCGCCCGTCATAGAGAAACAACCTGCAGATATGTTACCTGTCTTAGATAAACAATACATAGACACAAACATGTCTCCTACGAAACAACATACGGATATGGAAACATCACCTATCATCGCTACACAGAATATGGACAGATCTCCAATTATAGCTAAACAAAACCAAAGTACAGTATACACACACAGAAAACATTATAGTAATTCACAAAATTCTGAGGATGAAACATCGCCTATCATAGCTAAACAAAACTATCATGCAATGAATATGGATAGGAATCATTATGGAAATACTCAGGAAGGGGATAGTGATCATTCTAGAAAGCTGAAAGAAATCCAAGAGTTTGAAGAACGACTTGAAAGATCAGACTTTAATAGAAACAACATATTTGATGTTCTAAATTCTCAGGGTAGGAAATTTGAAGTCAATGATTTGAAACTTTCAAAACCAAAGTGCAATTCAAAAGAGCAGTTTGTCAAAAATGTGGAATTACTGATGAACAAGAATCACAGTGCTAAAGATTGTCTAGACAATGTAAGGGACAATGGTGTGGTCGACAGTTACATGGCAACATACAGTGGTTTTGGAGTGAACAACATAAATAACAGTGTCAGATATAATCATAGTGTAACACAATCACAGGAGCATGTCACTGCTTTTCAACAAAAACCTCATAACTGCAGCTTAAACCAAGCTGCAGTTACGAGGTTTTCGTTGAAAAGCGACAATGTGGTGAAGTCTCACAACCAGCATGATTCACGAAGAGGGTTGTTTGATAGCGTGGGTATGGGGCATGAGTTCTGGACGGACAACAAAGACGCTAGAGTTACAAATGGATATAAATCATTCAACAGCAGGATAGAACATGCAGATAATCCACTAAACGCTCTCATAGACATGCATAAATCTCACTTCTCACCAACCTGGAACTCATTTCAGACTCCAAACAGTTTCCATAGTAACAGTGATAAGAATGATAAATCTAACACAGACAAACAAAGCCTGGATTTATTTGATTCTAGTTCAGAGAGAAGTTGTCAGTTGTCTACCGGGAGTCAGAGACATCAGCTTGTGTATAACAGATCTCTATCTGAATCTAGCAAGTACGATCTCAGTATTGTGTCCAACAGAAGACTTAGTGATTCTATCATCAAATCTGTGGAAAACATGAAAGAGAAGACGCAAGTGTATCAGAGAAGTCATTCAGTGGAACATTCAGTGGAGCACTCATTAGAAAATCTAATGCATAGTCCTCCTAGTGATAAAGGAGGAAGAAAACCTAAATCAGCTAAAAAGCCTGTGTCTGATTCCAGCCAATCTTCTAGAGACAATAAACCACTTGATAATGCTTCAAACAAAACTGACAAACCTGACAATGATAGTGAGGATATTGAAGGAAATAACAACAAAAATCCTAAGAGAAGAAAGTTGATGGAGGCAGAGTCAGCCTGTAATGTTATAACACCCTTACAGCCCCCACCCAGCAGGGGAACCATACAACAAACACACGGAGAGTTGGGTCTGATGTCTGTACAACATACCGCAGCCTTCTACAGTAACCACAGAGACTTGCCCACTAAACCTAGGTAGATTATTTGTGACCTTTACTTTACCACCAACTCTATACTCGCACATTTCCTCCCTGCATGATAGCCTGGTTACTAGAACTTGTTCAAGTTATTTGTTAACAGTTTACCTCATGACAGTTTTACATTTGTTCTGAGAGGGAAAACAGAATATCATTGCTTTTCAACAAAAATTTCGTAACTGCAGCTTATTTTAAGCTGCAGTTACGAGGTTTTAGTTGAAAAGTAATGATATGATTGACATTTTAAAACTTCCATCTTATAGTTTAGAATGCCTTGTGGGAAAAGAAGAAGATGGTGGTTGTCAGCATTTTCTTCTTTTCTCTCCAGGTTTTCCTAACTTTTATTACATTAGATCCATAAAACAGCAGCATTCTACAACAACCATTCAGACTTGCCTACTGAACCTAGGTAGATTGTCTGTGGCTTGAACTTTAACACCATTTCTATACCCACACAATTCCTCCTTCAGAGAAACAGATAAGAGGGAGTAAAGACATTATAGATTTATTATTTCAAATCCAATCTCTATGTTGTGGGTGCTTATTGGAATCGTCAATTCAAATGAGGACCCACAATATAGGGTTAGATGAACAGTTAATGAAGTATTTATACCCCCCACCTCGAAGGAGAGGGGGGGTATATTGGTTTCACCATGTCTGTCGGTCTGTCCATCCATCCGTAGACTTTTTCATTTCTGTGTTCTAGGTCAAGAACAGGGTGACCTAGGATCATGAAACTTTACGCAGTTCTTGCCCATGACCCAAGGAGGTGCCTTATAGTTTTTTGGGTCATGAAGGTCAAAGGTCAAGGTCACAATTGAACTTTGTTTAAAATCCGTTTCCGTGCTCTAAGTCAAGAACCAGTTGACTTAGGATCATGAAACTTTACACATTTGTTGCCCATGACCCAAGGAGGTGCCCTATTGTTTTTGGGTCATGAAAGTCAAAGGTCAAGGTCACAATTGGACTTGGTTTAAAAACCATTTCCGTGCCCTAGGTGAAGAACCGGTTGACCTAGGATCATGAAACTACGCAGTTGTTGCCCATGACCCAAGGAGGTGCCCTATTGTTTTGGGGTCATGTAGGTCAAAGGTCAAGGTCACACTTGTACTTGGTTTAAAATCCATTTCCGTGCTCTAAGTCAAGAACAGGTTGACCTAGGATCATGAAACTTTACACAGTTGTTGCCCATGACCCAAGGAGGTGCCCTATTGTTTTGAGGTCATGTAGGTCAAAAGTTAAGGTCACAATTGTACTTGCTTTAAAATCCATTTCCGTGCTCTAAGTCCAGAACCTTTTAACCTGTAGCACTTTTTAGCGAGCCGGGACTTTATGTCCATGGAGCTAATGTCACAGCCCTAGTAGTGTCGTCGGCGGCGTCAGTGTTGCATCCCGTCCCGTTGCATCTTCACTTGAAAAACTTTAACCTGGTCTATATCTCAGACACTATAAGAGATACAGCCTTGATATTTCATACATGGATACTACCCACCAAGACCTTTCATTTGTGACCATGACCTTGTGACCTTGACCTTGGAGTTTGACCTACTTTTAAAAAACTTTAACATGGCCTATATCTCATGCACTATTACAGATAGAGCCTTGATATTTCACATATGGATACCTCATGTAATGACCTTGAGACCATGACCTTTGACCTAGTGACCTTGACCTTTGACCCTGGACTCTTTTTTTTGTGACAAGCTCTCGTATAGGTGAGCTACGTTGTCCGCGGACAACTCTTGTTCAGTGACAAGGCGCTAGTGGGGGGTATTTGTCTGCTTTGCGACAGTTCTAGTTTATTTTGAAAAGTCATCACCATTCTTATCTGTAGCTCTGCATCCTTACATGTCCATTATGATGGTTTACTAGTTATAGTTATTCGTTTACAGGTTACTGCTAGACAAAACTTCAAGGCCTGGTCACAAGATTCCGCATCCACATCAAATCCAAAATTATACTGCACGTGTCCCCTGTTTTAGACATGCTCCGGCAGTGATGTGGATGCTTAATTGTTAATGTGACCAAGCAATGTGGTAGAAATCATTCAAGTTATAGCCTAGAAAACCCTGATGGAAAAGAAAATAATGCTTGTTATCAGAATTTTCTGTTCCATAAGGGGGTTAGTGCATTAGATCTATAAATTTATCTTTTCCCAAATAAGACCTGATTGAAGTCTTCAACAGAATAGGCTTGGTAAAACATAGAGACTAGAGAAGAAAATGCTGATAACCAGCATTTACTTCTTTTGTCTCAATAATTTTTGTGCTGTTTTGTGTATCAATCTTATCTTTACCAACATATGTTTTTAGCTCGACTTTTTGAAGAAAATGAGAGCTTATACTGTCACCCGGGCGTCGGCGTCGGCGTCGGCGTTGGCGTTGCAACAAAGGTTAAAGTTTTTTCAAACATCAATAACTTCCATACTATCAAAGGGATTCAACCCAAACTTGGAATACTTATTCACCATCACACCCTCTACCTTACTATTAGGGCCCATGACCCTGGGACCACTCTATTTGGAGTTATGCCCCCTTTATACTAAGCAACTTAGAAAGTCGAGCGCGCTGTCTTCGGACAGCTCTTGTTTTATCTGCAGCTGCTGTAATTTTGAATCACCCCAAATTTTTGTCATTTGGAAAAGGGTAAACAGTAGTCAGTAGAAACTTTGCAGACTTTCTACTAAATGTGGTTTAATTGTTTGAGACTTAATCTTTTTCACCAGTTTTCTCTGTCTCTTTATAAAGCTTGCGCAGAGCTACAGACAAGACATGGATAATGGCTTTTCTGAATGCAGTATTTCATTTCTTTTTCTTTGAACCCCATATTGTGATCACTCATTAGAATCATCTCATTGCGACTATTCATGCGAGTACCCACAACAAAGGGTGATACCATGTTGTGGGTACTCATGGTGAGTCAATTCGAATGGGTACCCACACCATAGAGTTTGGATCGGAAAAAATGAATTTGAAATGGCTCACTGGTGGTGAACTCGGCCAAAGCGATGGGCGTTTTTTGCTACAACAAGGTATAGGTATTTTGCGTTTAAATGTGAGTTTATAGGTTTTTTTTCTAATGACAATGAACTTGTTCTAAAAACAGATCGGGTTTAACGTTTTGTATTGACAAACTGTCAGTGTTGTCATTAAGTTTTGTAACTACGGCTTGGATAAAGCCGTAGTTACGAGATTTTATAACAACACCGACGGAATACATTCGCGAAAAAACGTCCCTTGCTTTGGCGGAGTTCAACACCAGTATGGCTTCAGCTCCTCTTATCTGTTGCTCTACTGAGTTGCATGTTGAAATACAACACCTATTTTATGCTACTTCCTATCCTTTCAAGCATGGTCACTCTTAGTTTGCTAGTTCTTGTTCTGGGTAGCATTTAGTTTGTGAAAGGGATCCATGCTAGATTACCGATCATACCAACATGTAAAACATGTGTTTAAGTATGTATTGTTGACAACAGAAAACTAACAAGTTTTAGTATGTTAAACATTCAGAGAAAAAAAGGAGAAAATACTGGCTATTGACATTTTTAGCTCACCTTAGCACGAAGTGCTGAGGGTGAGCTATTGTGATCGCTCACCGTCCGTCCGTCCATATGTCCGTCCGTCTGTCTGTCCACAATTACTAAAAATTCTTCTCCTTCCAAACTATAAGGCCTAGAGTCTTGAAATTGTGTGTGTAGAATCATCTCAAGACCCTCTATCAAAATACTTCACATTATTATGATACAAGGAAAATTGGCCCTATGTTGTGGGTATCAAATTTCAAATAGAGACAAAGAAGGAAATCTTGTACAATCTTCTTCTACTGAACGGTTTGGCCTAGAGCTTTGAAATTTTGTGTGTAGAATCATCTCAAGGCCCTCTACCAAAAGACTTCAAATTATTGTAATACAAGGAAAATTGGCCCTATGTTGTGGGTATCGAATGTCATATAGAAGCAAAGAAGGATTATCTTGTACAATCTTCTTCTCCTGAACCGTTATGCCTAGAGCTTTGAAATTTTGTGTGTAGAATCATCTCAAGGCCCTCTCCGAAAATACTTCAAATTGTTGTGATACAAGGAAAATTGGCCCTATGTTGTGGGTATCAAATTTTATATCTAGACAAAGAAGGAATTTTTGTACAATCTTCTTCTCCTAAACCATTTGGCTTACAGCTTTGAAATTTTGTGTGTAGAATCATCTCAAGGCCATCTACCAAAATACTTCAAATTAATGTGATACAAGAAAAAATTGGCCCTATGTTGTGGGTATTGAATTTCATATAGAAGCAAAGAAGGATTATCTTGTACAATATTCTCCTCCTGAACCGTTTAGCCTAGCGCTTTGAAATTTTGTGTGTAGAATCCTCATAAGGCCCTCTACCAAAATACTTCAAATCATTGTGATACAAGGAAAATTGGACCTATGTTGTGGGTATCTATTTCATTTACAGACAAAAAAGGAAATCTTGTACAATTTTCTTCTCCTGAACCATATGGCCTAGAGCTTTGAAATTTTGTGTGTAGAAGCATCTCAAGGCCCTCTACCAAAATACTTCAAATTATTGCGATACAAGGAAAATTGACCCAATATTGTGGGTATCGAATTTCATATAGAGACAAAGAAGGAAATCTTGTACAATCTTTTTCTCCTAAACTGTTTGACGTACGGCTTTTGTTGTCTCTTAATGATACAATCTTCTCCAATTCTGTTTATCAGAGATCCTTAAGGTAAATTTTGCACTTCCCATGGTAGTATAAACCTCTACTACCAGCATTGTTTAAATTGTTTTCTTTAATGAACATTGTCCAGAAGTTGTCTTTGTGAGATGAGAAAAAAATTATCATCTTGATGATCTCTAAGGTGAGCGATATAGGGCCATCTTGGCCCTCTTGTTACATTTCTTGAAGGTTTAAATAATCTTTACATGAATCATAGAAAGAATTACAATTCATAAATGTTTAGCTTGAACTAAACATGTACCATAGAGCTACTGATAATACAGGATAATGGATTTTCTAAATGCAACTTTTCATTTATTGTTATATGTCTGAAGGTTTGTATTTTCTTATGGCCCTGGTCGCCCGTCTGTCTGTCTGTCCGTCCGTCCGCCCGTTCGTCTGTCCGTCGGATAGCAATTTTTTAGCGAGCCGGGACTTTATGTCCGGGGAGCTAATGTCACAGCCCTAGTGTCGGTGTCGTGTCCCGTCCCGTCCCGTCGCGTCTTCACTTGAAAAACTTTAACCTGGAGATCTACTTTTAAAAAAACTTTAACCTGGCCTATATCTCATGCACTATTTTTGATACAGCCTTGGTATTTCACACATGGATACCTCCTGACAAGACCTTACATTTGGGACCATGACCTTTGACCTTGTGACCTTGACTATGGACTTTGACCTACTTTTGAAAAATTAGCTCTTTTTGTGACAAGATCCCATATTGGCGAGCTTTGTTGTTCGCGGACAACTCTTGTTGTGTGCGCAACTCCTACAACTTTGATCGGAATTTGATCAAACTTGCCACAATGAATCTCCATGGTGTCTTGTTGTGCACGCTGCTTACGGAATTCATATAACTCTTTTCGTTCTTGAATTATCTACCTTTAAATTTAAAAAAAATGTCCAATTTACTGACAAGCCCCTCTCAGGCGTATATGCGCCGCTCTGCGAAGCTCTTGTTCATTAATCCATATGATGTATTCATTAGAATTGGTTGCAGAAGAAAAAGTATATGTCCCCAAGGTGCTAAATGTATATAGAATAGCACAGACAGCATTGTGAGAAAAGCAGATCATGTTGTTTTCAGCATTTTCCACTTTTCTCAATGCTTTTCAAAGATACCTTAATTGATCAGGAATGTCAAAACCAGAGCTTGTTCTAGAAAGGGTAAAAATATACGAGAGATTAGGACTAAATTTTGGGATTTTTGTTTTGCATAAACTAAAAGCTTAAGTTACATTTATTGTGGAAAAATACTCAAGCATGGGTTTTAGTGTGACAAGAACAACCGGCAGGCATTATTGGTGGCTGATCTAAACTTACGCAGAATAATTCTTATGAACATGAAATTTCATTTCTGTCTATCCGTCTTTTAGCAAATTTTTACTGAAATATTTTTTTTACTTATTCAATAATATTGATTTAATAATGTCTATTTGTGCACCTGACCATTTATATTTTAATCGCTTCATCTGTTCCTTAAATATCTTTCCTTGAATTGTGTCTCTTTACTGACCAGTCCCTTTGGTTGAATAAATCGATGCTCTTGAACAAAAACTTGTAACTGCAGTTTGTTTTAAGGTAGAATACCTGTAATCTGGCCATTTTGAAATTCAAAACACATTGGACTTTTTCGAGCTGCATCGTTACGTGTCCGAACCTATTCGGGCGTGGTCGTAAACATTTGGTGGTGGAAAGTTCCACCGCCTAATGTTTTTGACGTCCCCCGAATAATACAGACGTTGCGCGAATCTTATTACGGGTATACTACCTTAAGCTGCCGTTACTAGGCTTTTGTGGAAAAATGACAATAAACTGCTCTTGTTACAAAAATATAACAAATTGTGGAAGTCTTTGGGTTATAGAGACTGCATGTTGGTGTTTATATCTGTTGTAGGGAGGGTGGAGGTCAGGTGCTCAAGGTCAACTCAGCATTGGTGAGCTTCCTTTCCTATATTGTTTATTTACCCATTATCACATGCACAGAAGCAGGGATGGGTCCTGGACTCTTGCGAATTTGCAAAAAAGAGTTATCTAAGTGGTTTTTTAAGGAATTTTTTGTGCGCCAATGCAGTCTGGCCCCTTTTTAAAACAAGGGCTCCAAAATTGTCTGGATCTGTGCATGTATCTCATGGTAATACCGTTTGACGCACTTAAAAAAAACATTGTGGAAAATGAAAAAAATGCTTGCGACAAGCAATTTCTTCATTTCTCATAATGTGTTCTACTCCAGAAGACCAAAAAGTGTAAAAATTTCGTTCCCTCTAAATTATGACAGGTCCAAAATTTTGCTTAGTGATAATGGGTTAGTAGAACTTTTGAGTTGCAACTAACCAATAGTTTAGCAATGAATCATTTAACCACCCCCCTCACAACTAAATTTACTTGTTCACATTCAAATCCACTTAACAAGACAAAATATGTTGAAAGGCAAGATTAGTCCTTTTCCAATCGTTAAAAATATTAAAGTTGTCCAAAAATATGTTTTATGCACTCGTAATAGTACAAGCAATATTGAGACAAAAGGAAAAATGCTGATGATCAGCATATTTATAGCATCAAACTTATCTCAATTCTGTTCTAATAGACATGTTTGGATAAGGGTTTACATAGTACATTTTTATGTTATTTATCAAAAGACTGAAAATAGAAAATGCTAAAATAAGTTTTTTTATTTGAATACCGGTATTTTGCAAAGCTATGGTACATGATAAACATAATTTTCTTCCTTTGCTTCAACTTTTTTTGTGCTATGATCAATTTTGTACAAAAATTGATCTAAGTCGATATCTTTTTCTTTATGTGCAGCCTCTGTCAATTGACCAAACAACAAACGATAGATCGCTCCGCCCAACCTAGAATCTAAGACAAACAATGAGGGCATTGGCATGTCAATAGTTTTGATTTTCAGTCGATAGATCGATGAATATCACATGCAGCAAAGAATTTAAGACAAACAATGATAGTGTGGCATTTTTCTGATCGTCCATTGGCTTATTGATGGTTTTGATGGACAGCCAGCGTTTGGTCAATTTTGAACAGTCTAAATTTCTTCCCTTTCCCAAACAATGAAAATTTGGACTTTTCCACTTAGAAAGCTGTTGCAGACATCAAATTTGATGTTGATAAAGGCAGGATTTGTGTAAAATATAGCACAGAAAATATTGTTACGAAAGGAGAAATTGCTGATTATCAGCAATTTCTTCATTTGTCTCAATGTTTTCCAAAGCCTTTTCTATTAGGGATGTCAAAACCAGGTCTTGTTTGGGAAAGAGTTAAAAAGGGTTAAGATGCTGATCATACAGTATCATTTAAAAATTAGATTAGAAATTGTTCTAAAATACATTAGATTAGCATTTTCATCTTTTCCAACAATATTTTCATCTTTTCCAAGAATGTTTTCTTAGCCATTTGACTCCAATTTTGTATGGCTTATTTTTAATGCAAGTCTTCAATACATGCAATTACCAGAAATTTGACATGTTTGGGTCTTTCTGAGTAGAAAACGTGGGGTATGAAGAAATTGCCTCAATCAAGACCGGTATTTCATGTCTCTTTTAGAAAAGGCTTGGAAAAACATTTGGGGCAAAGGAAAAATTACTGATAATCTTAAATCAGCAATCTCTCCTTTTTCCTCAATGTTTTCTGTGCTAATTTGTTTGCAACCTTTACATTTAGCCACATTCATTTTGTCATCTCCAGTAGCTTTCAAATTGGACTGCCCTAAATTTTGTTGTCTGAAAATGGGTTAATATCTTTGACAGGTGAAGGACCTAGATGACTTCAGCCATACAGCTAACAGTATAACTGGTGTGAAAGGTTGGAGAAGTTTATTTTGTATGAATAATGATGTATTTATGTCACAAAGTGATGCCAATAGTAACATAAATGAACAACTTGACAAACAACCACAGCTGAAATATGCTCTAACTGGAGATAGACCAGTTGTTGTGTGTCCATTTGATGCCCCACCTACCAGTAAACAAGTACAAACATGGTGGAAAGGCAAAAAGCTGTATAAAGACTTGAAAAACCAGGCTTTACAAAAAGAGAAAAAGGGTGATAAAGATAAAGTTCTTATTAAGGAGTCTACTGTTGAAATAGAAAGTGATAATAAAGCCAATGATGTGACTCCAACATTGTCTCACCATAGAAATGTTGGGACAAAAACTAAAAAAGGAGATAAACTCAGACTGAATCTATTTACTGGAAAACGAGAATTATGTGCTGATGAGGGATCAAGCTCTCCTTCACAATACGGGTCAGAATCTCATCTAAAACATGAGGGTAGTTATGTTGAAGGACCTGACGGAGGACCTGTTGTGGATTCGCCAACATGTGATGCTCAAATACAGTCTCAACTGATGGGTGTAGCAAAGGGTGAGGTAGACCACCTGACTACTGGCAGTCCACTCACGGGTCAACACAAACATGATCATGGTGATGATGATATATTACACAGTACACCACTACGCAGACAGTCTACGGAGCTGTTTGAGCCAGAGTGTACACCGATCGTGCAGGAGAGGAAGCGAGCTGACCTGCAGGATAAAGACCAGTTTGTGACACCAAAGAGGATCAGATCTGTGAGGTCCAGAAGATCGTCAGCTTCAGGGAGAGGTCTGCTACAGGCTACCATGAATACACAACTTAAGGTAATAGAAAATAAGTAGAGCCTGGATCTTTTTATGCCCCCGATAGGGAGGCATCATAAATTTGACTTGTCCGTCCGCCCGTCTGTCTGTCTGTCCGTCCGTCTGTCCGTCATTCCGTCCAAAAACTTTGGCCATAACTTCCTTATTACTTAACATATTCGCTTCATACTTTACCACAACATTCCTTGGTACATTACCTTTCTGTAGGCACATACTTTGGTGACCTTGACCCCTGGATGACCTTGACCTTGAACATAGATTGGCCATAATTTAAAATCAAAGCGGTGTCGGGGGCATTGTCATCTTACAGGGATAAAGACTGACAATTTTAATAAAGGGGCCCAGAATAGCAAAATTTGATTCTTAACATTAAGGGTATGGGCATTTTCTCTAAATATTCAGGGACCCAGCCCAAATTCTAGGGGCCATGGGCGACTGGGCCCCTGCTAATCTTTATCCCTGTCTTACAGTGACAGCTCTTGTTATTTGTAGCTCTGTCTTTGGCATTTAAAACCAGCATGGACCTATATCAGCCTGCACAATTGTGTATGTTGATAATGATCTATACTACTTTCTTATAGTTGCCACAGCATATGAAAAAGTTTTAAGAAAATAAGATTGAACTTACCATTTTTGCTTCAATATCGTCTGTGCTGTTTTGTACACAAAATTTATCTTCATTAATTTCCATTTGGTACTTGCATTGGCTTTCAAATTAGAAAAGTCTGAAGTTAACTGTTTCAGAAATGACCAAGAAGATAATTCAATTGTTTAGTTATTTTATTCTGTTCACTCCCTAGATTTATCACTAAATCACTTAATGAATCGTGTTGTAAGTTGATACCATGCATTCAAATGAATAACATCTTTCTTTCCTTACAGAGACAATTTGTGACTCCCCAGTCACTGCAGAAGGAAGCTTCACAAATAGAAGGACCATCCCTGAAGAACTCATTTGGGTTTAAACTGAGCCAACAGAATTATCAGTCAGCAAAAACACTGCATGAGGTATGTACATGCACTTCAGCATAGTTGTCTCATTATTACTTTGATACAACACATAATTTCGGTACAACTTTATTCAAACAAACTTGAAATTTGAAATTGAATTCACATATTGCTGGGGGTCTATGTTCCAAAATGGTGTAAATACAGTTTGGTTGTAGTCAGCTTTTTTCGAAATTCTCTACAATGAACTTGACTGCTTTGATATAGATCTGAAAGGTGCTACATGTATAGTTGTTGAAATGTTGTAAATGATACACTAAATGTAACAAACTGTCTCCCCATTCCAGTTTCAGCATCTGACAGTGCTAAGTGTAGAGGTTCATGCAGAAAGCCGTGGAGATTTACGACCAGACCCAGAAGTTGACTCCATCCAGGCAATATTTTACTCTGTATTCAATGATGTACCACCAGAGAAAGGGACCAGGTTTGAAACGGGTGTGTTCATCTGTGATCCAGAATCAGCCAATTATACAGACCTTGACAAATTATCAACCAATCAGGATAAAGATAAATCAGCCAATCAAGACTCATCTACTAAAGCAGGACCATCATCTATGAAGCCATCTCAGGACTGTATAAAGACTTTGTTACAGAAGTCAGCTGTTTATGGTTTGAATGTTCTGTACTTCAAAACTGAGATGGATATGCTGAAACAGTTTAAAGAATTTATTACTGAGTGAGTATTCTGTAATTCTTTTAAAATGTATAGGAGAAGATTTGATTTGTATAGAGAGTGAGAGATAACAGAATTGTTTTATTTTTAGAAAGCATATTTCTGTCTCTTGATAGACAGCCAGTAAAAATTTTGCAGGCTTAATTAAGTTGATTGTAATGATCACAATTAGTATGATATTCAGAGTATACTGTACTGTAGCTCTTAAATTAGAAAAAAAGTTTGTTTCATTAGAAATTCATGAAAATGATGTCACAAATATATTTACCAAACAAGAAGGAATTTTGTCTATTACACAAAGCATCTATCCCCTCTATTAAGTATATTTTCTTGTTTATTTCTCAGATGGGATCCAGATATTCTTGTAGGATATGAGATACAGATGTTATCGTGGGGGTATATTCTACAGCGAGCTTCAGTCCTTAGTTACAATCTAACACAGGCTATAAGTCGTGTACCAAGTTTTAAACAATCAAGCCATCATTCAGCAGAGAGAGATGAATGGGGAGCCGATCATCATTCTGAGATACATATAGCAGGCAGAATTGTCCTCAACTTGTGGAGAATACTGCGACATGAGGTTAGTAACACAGCTAGAAAAAATGAGATAATACATCAACCTATTTCCCCACATTGATTCTTTGTGACTCCCAAATAGATGAAGGACTTTGGAAAACATTGTGGAAAATGAAGAAATTATGACAAGCAATTTCTTTATTTCCCACAATGTTTTCTTTCCCCCCCCCCCCCCACCCCCACCCCCCCCCCCCCCCCATTTTTTTTGTCTGCAACTTCTTTGAATTTGATATTTGAATGTTTTCCATGCTTACATGTATTGGACTGATCAACAAATGTTTTAAACATTATCATGTTCATGCAAGTGGTATGTTCAATGTCCAGTCTAGCCTTGATAGCTCAGTTGGTGATGTCCAAGTTTATTAATCAACAGTCACAGGTTAGAACCCCGGCTTGGCCAATATCCTTTTTGATATGTGAAAATAGTCAGTTTTTCCCCACCAACCAATCTGAATCATCTGAATTTGAATCATTTATGTGAGAGAACACAAGGTTCAGATTGGATATTGTGGCACTAGTGAAATGACAATAATCCATAGTTAGGTGCTCAAGCCACTGCGCTATGGCCATAGCATTTGAAAAGTTGGTCAACTCTCATACATTCAATCAATCAATAAATAAATGAATGAATCAATCAATGTTCAGTGATAATAGAAATTCATGTTAGATTGATGAGGTTGTTCTTTATAAATGATAATCAATACACCATTTTACTTCAGGTAACGCTGAACATCTACAGTTTTGAGAATGTAGCATTCCATGTTCTACATCGACGTATACCCCTCTACACACACAGATCTCTGACTTCATGGTTCAAACATAGAACACACCATCATAGGTATGTACATGTTTATATGTCTGTGTATTTACATGTTGATATCTTAAAATGTAGTGTTAATTTGTGACCATGACCTTTGACCTAGTGACCTTGACGTAGGAGTTCTTCTTCTTCCTCCGTATAAAGTACAGGGCTCACTCTGGAGCATCAACGTACTTGGTGACTATTTACAAGGTGACTGTGAGGCGAAAACGGTGAAGTGCAGGTTAAAACGATAAAATCATAAAGATGTGTTTACAGCTGAATACTCCCGAGCCCTGCCTTGAAGCTGTCTAGCGTCTGGCAAGTTACTGCTTCTTCTGGGAGAGCATTCCACAGTCTTGTTGCTGATTGGAAAAACGAATGTTGAAGTGTATCAGTTCTGCAAAATGGGATGTAGTACTTCCATGCATGTCCTCGTGTCAAAGTTGTTACCAGTTGGAAAAATGTATCTTTCAGGATGTCTACAAGGCCGTGAATTATTCTGTAGGCTAAGATGACTTTGTTCGTTGTACGTCTTTGTTGAAATGATTCCCATCCTAGAGTGGTGGTCATCTGACTGGTGCTGCTAGTGCGATGGTAATCCCTGGTAACAAATCTAGCAGCACGTCTCTGGATAGCCTCAAGTTTGTTTATGTTGTTGGTAGTGTACGGGTCCCAGACTGGAGATGCGTACTCGATTATGGGTCTGATTAAGGATTTGTAGCAGTGGGCTTTTACTACTGGAGGGCAGCTGGCTAGATTTCGTCAGAGGAAGGAAAGGCTGTTGTTTGCTTTCTTAGTTATAGAATCTACATGGTCGTTCCAAAGGAGTTTTTCGTGCAGGGTTGTTCCGAGATATCTTCCACTGGGTACAGTCTCTAGTTTTTCTCCATGTATATTGTAGTTGGTAATGATGGGGGAATGTTTTCTGGTGAATCTTAAAGTCTCACATTTCGAGGGGTTGAATTGCATCTGCCAATCAGTTTCCCATTTTTCTAAATTTCTGATATCATCTTGAAGGATTGCTGTATCGTGGTGGGTGGCAATTTTCCTGTAGAGCAGTTTTACCTACTTTTTAAAAAACTTTAACCTGGCCTTATATCTCATGCACTATTATTGATACAGCTTTGATATTTCACACATGGATACCTCCTGACAAGACCTTGCATTTGGGACCATGACCTTTGACCTTGTGACCTTGACCTTGGAGTTTGACCTACTTTTAAAAAATTAACTCTTTTTATGACAAGCTCCCATATAGGCGAGCTACGTTGTCTGCTGACAACTCTTGTTCTAGATTCCAGCTCAAATATATATGTGACCCGTCACGCTAAAAGTGACCTTATCCGAACTACAAAAATCCAAATTTTGACAAACCTGCCAGACTCAGCACAGGTAAATCAGATCCCGTTTGCGAAAAATGAACATAGGGAAAACATTCTGGATGTAGAAAATCACATAAAAGTGAAAAGTGTCGGCCCTAGTCTGGCTGCGCAGACTGCGCATACTGACTGGGGTCGATATTTTTCACACTTCCTATAAGGTCCCTTTTAGTGTGATGAGTCACATAATCTCAAAATGCTTTAAGTGTCGGCCCTAGTCTGGCTGCGCGGACTGCGCATGCTGACTTGGGTCGATATTTTTCACACTTGCTATAAGGTCCCTTTTAGCGTGACGGGTCACATAATCTTAAAATGCTTTCTGTTTAATTTAGATGGAAGGTGATCCACCACTATGTGACCAGAGTGAAGTGTATACTAGGCA
This sequence comes from Fragum sueziense, assembly GCA_963680895.1. Lineage (NCBI taxonomy): Eukaryota > Metazoa > Mollusca > Bivalvia > Cardiida > Cardiidae > Fragum > Fragum sueziense. The sequence continues at coordinate 27,675,487 of OY804595.1, read as the reverse complement.
TTATGGACAAGTTAGATCTTGTTGGCCGGACTAGTGAGTTTGCCAGAGTGTTTGGGATTGAGTTCTACCATGTGCTATCTAGAGGCTCACAGGTAGGAAACTTTTTCCTTTCACCCTTTCCCAAAAAATGTCTGTTTTTTTTGTGAGAATATGCCTGTTGTATTTCTCTTGAAATTTCACCATCAAAAAGATTTTGAATGTATTAACGTGATTAAACTTACCATTTGAATAATGTAAATTTGATTTATTCATTATACCCCCCACCTACGAAGTAGAGGGGGGTATATTGGTTTCACCATGTCTGTCTGTCCATCCGTCCATCCGTCCATCCATCTGTCCGTAGACTTTTTCGTTTCCGTGCTCTAACTCAACAACCGTTTGACCTAGGATCATGAAACTTTACATAGTTGTTGCCCATGACCCAAGTAGGTGCCCTATTGTTTTTGGGTCACCAAGGTCAAAGGTCAAGGTCACAATCGGACTTTGTTTAAAATTCGTTTCCGTGCTCTAAGTCAAGAACCAGTTGACCTAGGATCATGAAACTTTACACAGTTGTTGCCCATGACCCAAGGAGGTGCCCTATTGTTTTTGGGTCATCAAGGTCAAAGGTCAAGGTCACAATCGGACTTTGTTTATAATCCGTTTCCGTGCTCTAAGTCAAGAACCAGTTGACCTAGGATCATGAAACTTTACACACTTGTTGCCCATGACCCAAGGAGGTGCCCTATTGTTTTTGGGTCACCAAGGTCAAAGGTCAAGGTCATTATCAGACTTTGTTTAAAATCTGTTTCCTTGCTCTAAGTCAAGAACCGGTTGACCTAGGATCATGAAACTTTACACAGTTGTTGCCCATGACCCAAGGAGGTGCCCCCACGACCCAAGGAGGTGCCCTATTGTTTTTGGGTCACCAAGGTCAAAGGTCAAGGTCACAATCGCCCCTTGTTTAAAATCCGTTTCTGAGCTTAAGTCAAGAACCGGTTGACCTAGGATCATGAAACTTTACAAAGTTGTTGCCCATGACCCAAGGAGGTGCCCTACTGTTTTTGGGTCACCAAGGTCAAAGGTCAAGGTCACTATTGGATTTTGTTTAAAATTCGTTTCCGTGCTCTAAGTCAAGAACTGGTTGACCTAGGATCAATAAACTTTACACAGTTGTTGCCCATGACCCAAGGAGGTGCCCTATCATTTTCGGGTCACCAAGGTCAAAGGTCAAGGTCACAATCGGATTTTGTTTAAAATTCGTTTCCGTGCTCTAAGTCAAGAACCGGTTGACCTAGGATCATGAAACTTTACATAGTTGTTGCCCATGACCCAAGGAGGTGCCCTATTGTTTTTGGGTCATCAAGGTCAAAGGTCAAGGTCACAATCAGACTTTGTTTATAATCCGTTTCCGTGCTCTAAGTCAAGAACCAGTTGACCTAGGATCATGAAACTTTACACACTTGTTGCCCATGACCCAAGGAGGTGCCCTATTGTTTTTGGGTCACCAAGGTCAAAGGTCAAGGTCATTATCGGACTTTGTTTAAAATCCGTTTCTGAGCTTAAGTCAAGAACCGGTTGACCTAGGATCATGAAACTTTACACAGTTGTTGCCCATGACCCAAGGAGGTGCCCTAATGTTTTTGGGTCACCAAGGTCAAAGGTCAAGGTCACTATTGGATTTTGTTTAAAATTCGTTTCCGTGCTCTAAGTCAAGAACTGGTTGACCTAGGATCAATAAACTTTACACAGTTGTTGCCCATGACCCAAGGAGGTGCCCTATTGTTTTTGGTCACCAAGGTCAAGGTCACAATCGGACTTTGTTTAAAATCCGTTTCCGTGCTCTAAGTCAAGAACCGGTTGACCTAAGATCATGAAACTTTACACAGTTGTTGCCCATGACCTAAGGAGGTGCCCTATTGTGTTTGGGTCACCAAGGTCAAAGGTCAAGGTCACAATCGGACTTTGTTTAAAATCCGTTTCCGTGCTCTAAGTCAAGAACCGGTTGACCTACAGCACTTTTTCAGTGACAAGGCGCTAGTGGGGGGTATTTGTCCGCTTTGCGACAGTTCTAGTTATTGGGTACTTTCCTGGAAAATATAGTGTTTGAATTGTAAGTGATAGAGTTTTCGTATTTCGTTGGTGTTATTGCAAAAGCTTATAACTCTTAACTTTAATCAAGCTGTAGTTACAAGGTTTTCAATTACGCTGATGATTAATTTATTATGCATTTTGTTTTTCAGTATCGTGTAGAGTCTATGATGTTACGAGTAGCCAAGCCACTCAACTACATCCCGGTATCACCGAGCGTCCACCAGCGCGCCAGAATGAAGGCGCCGGAGTGTATCCCGCTGACACTAGAACCTGAGTCACGGTTCTACACTGACCCGGTTATTGTGTTAGACTTTCAGTCTCTATATCCATCCATTATGATAGCTTATAACTACTGCTTCTCAACTTGTCTGGGCAGGCTCGAGTGGTTCCAAAATGTCAGGTGAGAAATAGAAATCAAATCATGTGTTGTGGTCACTTTGACACATTCCAGCGTTATGACTTTGGTGTCTCACACTGAAAAGGCATTTTAAAACATTGTGGAAAATGAAGAAATTGCTCTTTCTGGCTAGAAAACATTCGATGAAATAAAGAAATTGTCAGGTGAGAAATGTTTTACATTTGACTCTTGTTATGGACAGGTTCTATCATTTTCGAACAGTATTCCTCTTTGAGGAGAATTGAAGATGACAAGTATAGAGTACATCGTAAGAAGAAAATGTTTGTGTTTTGGAATGGTTGAGGGATAAAGAGTACTTGCTGATTATCCTTTTTCCAAACAAGACCTGGTTTTAACGTCCCTATTAGAAATGGTTTGGGAAAACATTTTGTTATCTTCAACAGCTTTCAAATTGGTCACCCTGAAAAATTTGTTGTTTGGGAAAGGGTTATCAAAGATTTCTTCTTTTCACACTCAATGTTTTCCCAAACTGACTATTTTAGGTTTGTCAAAACCAGCTCTGTTTGGGAAAGGCTTTTATTCTTTCCTAAATCACGTCTTGTTTTGATGCCATGCATCAAGATTGCCTTGAAAACCATTTTAGAGAAAAATAAAGAAAAAGGAAATACTGTAAAAACAATTAATAACAAGATTATCTATTTTTATCTAGTTTTCTTCCACTTCCATATATGTTACAGTATACTGTTTTAACACATTGCCTCAACATTTTCCCACTTTCTATTCACAGTGATGGTCCTATAGAATTTGGCTGTACCTCTCTCAACTTAACAGCAAGCATGATTAAGGTGGGTAACATATGCTTATTCTTAAAAATTCTGGGCCCTGCTAAAACTAGCTTTTCACAAGTAGAATTACAGCTATTGTGTCTCAGGTTATTTTGCTATATGTTTTGCTTCATGTCCATACTGCACCGAACCAATAGCTTTACCCTTTCCCAAATGGCAAATAAATAGAGTAGTTGAATTTGAAAGTGCTGCATATGACAAACTGACAATCAATAAGAAGAGGGTTTGTGTAAGATCATGCCAATGAAACGCAAGATAATTGGTGGTCGTATAATTATTTAACCCATTTCCCAAAAGATATAACAGACAACATTCCTTTTATGGTCTTTTTCAGTAGAAATCATTGTCGGATATGAAGAACTTGCTTGTCACATTGCTTATCATTTTCCACTATGTTTTCCAAAGCCAATTATTGTGGAGGCGTCATCATGTGGGGAATGGGTAAAGAAATTATCAACAAATTTAACTGTAAACTGAAATGCAATCAATTGTTTTCCCATTTCAGAATATAGAAAAAGATGTGACAATCTCACCTAATGGTATTGTGTTTTGTAAGCAGTCTGTGAAACGAGGAGTCCTGCCAGTGTAAGATATACTACTGTATTCGTATTCTGTCTTGCCACAGCCACAGGGCAGATAGTAGCACATCTGCCTTTCACTTGAGAGTTTTGGGTTTGATCCCCAGCAGCGGCAAATATCCTCTTTGACAAATTTGTTACCCACCAGTGGTTTGATAATCCTTAACTCATGTTGGCGAGCAGCTGGAGGCTTGGTAAGGATGTTGTGGTAGCACTTGTACGAGAAACAACAGTAATCCATAGTTAGGTGCTCCAACTGCCATGATATGACTATAGCAGTTGAAAATGGCGTTAAAACCCAATCAACCAACAAATGTACTTGAATGAAGTTTCTACTTATTTTCTTAATGATTCTCTTTCTCCTATTACATAAATCAAATATGTAAATTTGGTTTTTCCTTTTGTAGGATGGTAGAAGAGATTCTGAACACTAGACTGATGGTGAAAAAGGCCATGGGCAGCTATAAAGATGATAAAGTAAGTTATATATCGGTGGTGTTATTGGAAAACCTTGTAACTCTAGTTTAATTCAAGCTGGAGTTACAAGGTTTTGCAATAACACAGAAGATTTACTGGTCCTCATTGGTACCACAGCATTAAACCTTTCCCAAATGACAGAAAATTAGGGTTGTCAAATAAGAATGATGCCCTCTGAAGGCAAAATCAAGGTATGTGCCAACTATAGCTTATAGTGGGGGAGCTTAAGTCCAAAAAGTGGCATAATACTTCACTTTGTGATACAAGCACCAAATTTGGCACAAATGTTCCTCAGAGTGTACTATTTTCAAAACAAATGGTATCCACGATGAAAAACCAATATGGCGGCCATTTTTCCCAGATGGCCGCCATCTCTAGAGGTAAAAAAATCAGAAAAAATACTTCATTTCAAGATACAAGCACCAAATTTGGCACAAATGTTCCCCAGAATATACTCTTTGCAAAACATATGGTATCCACCATGACAAACCAACATGGCTGCCAAATTCTGAGATGGCCGCCATCCCTATATTTAAAGAAAATCAAGAAAACCCTTCTTTTTGAAGATATAAGCACCAAATTAAGCTCACATGTTCATAAAAGTATACTATTTTCAAAACATATGGTATCCACCTTAAAAATCCAACATGGCTGCTATTTTCCAGAATGGCCGCCATCTTCATAGAAGAAAAAAAAATCTGAAAAAATCCTTATCTTTGAGATACAATCACCAAATTTGACTCAGATGTTTCTTAGAGTTAACTATTTTCAAAAAGCAAGATATCCATAGTGAAATCAACCTTGTGGCCATTTCCCAAGATGGCCGCCATTTCTGTAACTCAACATATTGGAAAATGCTTCTTTTTGTGATATAAGCACTAAATTTGGCACACATGTTCCTAAGAGTGTACCATTTTCAAAAATAATAGTATCCACTGTGAAAACACAACAACATGGCTGTCATTTTCAAAGGTGGTTGCCATCTATATATAGATCTCAATATGGGTAAAAACATTTTCGATGTAAAAGACAGATTTTTTACACAAACATTTTTTTGTGGAGTAGATGTTCTTTGTAAAATATGTTATCATACGTAAGGTATTGGAATTTGCTTCCATTTTTTATGCTCCCCGAAAAATTTCGGGGGAGCATATAGTCGCCACGCTGTCCGTCCGTCTGTCCGTCCGTCTGTCCGTCCGTCCGTCCGTCCGTGTGTCCGTCCGTCCACAGCCAGATCTCAGCAACCCTTGGGCCAAATTCAATGAAACTTCACATGTGGACTCCCTGGGATAATCCCTAGAGACCTTTTTCTCCGTTTCTCAATTTGAGGCTGCGTCATGGAAAAAGGGGCCTTAATGTAAAAATTAGTTTTTCTCTAATTTCTCTTCATCTAATGGGCAGAATTTATTGAAATTTTGTAATTTTGTATTTTGTGAGATGTTCTAGATCATATTCTATAAATAATGTGTGTACAAAAAATCCGTCATGGGAAAAGGGGGCTTAATGTATGATAGTTTTTATTTTGTGACAAACACTTATTCGGGGAGCATAATCCGTCTGTGACGGCTCTTGTTTCAAAATGGCTTTAGTATGTATATACATGTAGATAATCTAGTTTTCAATTCGCCTTACTTCAACATTCATTTCGACATTCATTACAACATATTTCTTCAAAAAATCATGTATAACCTGACTTAGATAACATTTGCAAAACAGTTGTAACATTTAGTTAGGGTTATTTCAGTTATGTTTTTGCTGTTGGTTATGTTTGTGTTTTTAGAAGATTGTAACTAAATGTGTTACCATTTTGTTTTTTGAAATGCGCATAAAAGTTTCTGCATGTTAATAGCGCGGTCCTTTTCATGGAATACTATCCTTGTAGGTGAAGACAAAACAGCTGGCATTTCAATAGGCCTATATGGTGGCCATTTCGATTATCATCTATACAAGTATTAAACTATAATTCAATATAAAAAAATTTATATGTTCAATCCAACATGAATTGTCATTGAAACAACAATTTTGTCAGTAGATATATTGCTGTTCTTGTGAAATTGTTTTGGTCAAAATTTTCACAATGGTGTGTTAAAGAACTACTTGGCTACCACTTTTAAAAAACATTCCTTTAATTTGTAATTGACGATTCAATACAAATAAAGCCACAATTATGTATCAACAACTTTTAAAATATTAAGCTGCAACTTAGTGTCATTGTGATCATTTTGTAGATCTTTCAAATATTTGAACCTTTAAAAGTTGTATATAGTTATCTCACAAATATTGTAGCAGCGTTGTTAGTGTTTCATGGCAGATACTATGTACGGTATTTTGAAGAAAATATAATCTCAGAAGCATTTGTGCAAAATGGGGGCTTGCAAGACAAAATCAAAGACCACTGTTTTGACTTTTGTAAAGGTTGAAATCAAGGTATTTTGACTTTTCAGGTTGATACCATGCATTTTGAAGGATGTATGTTCTACGAATTATAATGTGACTATATATCAAAGTATACAGTAAGGAATATTTTGTGCATGCACATTTTTATTAAGTGAAAGATTTGTCAAATATATCTAAATAGACCCAAAACTGTTTTTACATAAAATGTTAAGCTTTATTAATTCCCTATTGACTGTCAACAGGGTTTGTTGTTTATTTTCTATTTTAAAAATATGGAAAACTATATTATTCTATTATCATTTGATGTTTATTCTTTCAGAATTGTATTTAAGGCCTCTCAGCCCATTATAAATATTTTGTACAGAATAACGATATACGTAGAATGCGTAGAACGAATATGTTTCTCCCTTTATATTGCAGAAACAATCTATATTTTGCATTTTATAGTTTGTAGTTTATGATTTGTCATTGGCCATGAAGAACCCATGTCTTTAATTTTATACGAAGACAACTATTTTGGTGGGAAGCAAACTTTTTACGATGGAAAATGGTATACTCGGAGAAACATGAGTGCCAAATTTGGTGCTTATATCACAAAAAGAAATATTTTCCAATATTTTGAGTATAGAAATGGCGGCCATCTTGGGAAATGGCCACAAGGTTTATTTCACCTATGGATATCTTGCTTTTTGAAAACAGATCACTCTAAGAAACTTCTGTGTCAAATTTGGTGATTGTATCTCAAAGATAAGGATTTTTTTCAGATTTTTTTCTTCTATGAAGATGGCGGCCATTCTGGAAAATGGCAGCCATGTTGGATTTTTAAAGTCGATACCATATGTTTTGAAAATAGTGTACTTTTATGAACATATGTGCTTAATTTTGTGCTTGTATCTTCAAAAAGAAGGATTTTCTTGATTTTCTTTACATATAGGGATGGCGGCCATCTTATAAATTGGCAGCCATGTTAGTTTTTCATGGTGGATACCATATGTTTTGAAAAGAGTATATTCTGGGGAACATTTGTGCCAAATTTGGTGCTTGTATCTCGAAATGAAGTATTTTTTCTGATTTTTTTTACCTCTAGAGATGGCGGCCATCTTGGAAAAATGGCCGCCATGTTGGTTTTTCATCGTGGATACCATTTGTTTTCAAAAAAGTACACTCTGAGGAACATTTGTGCCAAATTTGGTGCTTGTATCACAAAGTGAAGTATTTTGGGATAAGCTCCCCCACTATTAGAAAATATGAAGCAAAGGAGAAAATGATGGTTACAAGCATTTTTATACCCCCTGCCAAACAAAGTTTGGGGAGTAAGTAGCAATTACCATATTTGTCTGCCTGTCCATCTGTCCTTCCATCCACATTTCTTGTGAGCGCAACGTCTTCAAAAGGGCTGGAGGGATTTTTAGGAAAATATACCTAAAATTATACCTAAATGATTAGCAGGACATGGACACTGATATGAAGCAATTCTTTGCTCTCTAAGTTCAACAAGGGAGATAATTGGACTTTGAATTTGTGACCTCTGCCGGTGGTGGTATTAGTCTGCTCCATGACAGTTCTTTACTTCTTTTTATGCCCCCGATAGGGAGGCATCATAAATTTGACTTGTCCGTCTGTCTGTCCGTCTGTCTGTCCGTCCGTCTGTCCGTCATTCCGTCCAAAAACTTTAACATTGGCCATAACTTCCTTATTACTTAACATATTTGCTTCATACTTTACCACAACATTCCTTGGTACATTACCTTTCTGTAGGCACATACTTTGGTGACCTTGACCCCTGGATGATCTTGACCTTAAACATAGATTGGCCATAATTTAAAATCAAAGTGGTGTCGGGGGCATTGTCATCTTACAGTGACAGCTCTTGTTACTGAATATTTTTTCAAGCATTTGTATGAAGAATGAAAATAAGGTGATATTAATGATTTGAGAAAGGAAAAGAAAACTTAGGATATGAGTAACTACCCTCAGATAATGTTATGAAATTATTTTATGTGTCTGGTAAATCTTTTTGTTCAGTGTAAAAGGAGACATGAAATCTATTTTAACAAAACGAACTCTTTTCTCTGTAGACTCTGAGCAGACTGCTGAATGCTAGACAACTTGGACTAAAGCTGATAGCCAATGTAACATATGGATATACGGGGGCCAACTTTTCTGGCAGGATGCCATGTATTGAGGTAATGAAGATTTTAGTCTAATATGTAAAGAGTTGCAGATGATTCCTTGATAGAAAATCTTGAAAAAAAAGGATGGTCTAACTTCAAAGCTGCTACAGACAACAAAAATGATAATAAGATATGATTTTCAGCTCTACTTATCGTAGAATGGGGGGGGGCTATTTTATAGTCTGGGCGTCAGTGTTGGCGTCGGTGTAACACTTTGTAACACTGAAGTTTTCACATGCAATTTTGTCAAATCTCTGTTTCTATTGGTAAATGGTGCTATTGCTCTGAAACTTTGCACATGCCTCTGTGACCATAATATTAGCCTCTAGGCAAAGATTTGTTATTCTAACATGTAATTTAGTGGATTTTTTACCTGTTAGGACATAGAGATTCTTTTGTTAAGTTTCTACTTGCAACTTTCATATTTCTGTGATAATTTTTTTTCTAGCTATTGCTTTCAAAAGTTGGAAATGCTTCTGTGCCCATAAAATCAGCCTCTGGACAAAGATAATTTACTAAATTCAATGGAAGGTTTACCCTTTTCGGACTTAGAACTTTTCATTATCCAGCACTTGATACTCTCGCTGTGCTGTCCTGTCCTGAGACAGCTCTTGCAATATAGCCAGGAAAATGTTGAGGCAAAAGGAGAAAATGCTGATTATCAGCATTTTCTTCTTTTTCCTCAATGTTTTCCTAAGCATTTTCTTTGAAGGACATCAAAACCCGGTCTTGTTTGGAAAAGGGTTGATTGTGTTTCATTTAATATCTTGACATATTTTAAGCCATTACTCTTCTCTTGTCTGTATCTCAGCTGACTTTGGACAAATCTTCATTCTTCAATTATATCATGCAGGTTGGAGACAGCATTGTGAGAAAAGCAAGAGAAACTCTAGAGCGCTCCATCAAACTTGTGGAGGAGACACCGAAATGGGGAGCCAAGGTTATATACGGGGACACAGACAGGTCAGTTTAACTCTCTCCTAAATGACAAAATTTGAGGATTCCCCAATTCAAAAACTTTCGCATACTACAAAATGGATGTTGATAAAGATTTGATTTATGTACATTGTACCTGAGAAAATATTGAAGCAAAAATGAGGGACAAACTGAATGAAATGTGCATTTTTTAAGGTAGTCAACCCCTCATGTGAAGTCAGAATTCATTTTGTGACGTTAACATTCTGACATTGCATGAAACTTAGTAGAAGTTGACTAACAAACAAAGTTTAAATTCAGTGTTTCTCTATATTACAGCATGTTCCTGTTGCTGAAAGGATGCAGTAAAGACGAAGCATTCAAGATTGGACATGATATTGCCAAAACTGTCACTAAAATGTTCCCAAAGCCCATCAAACTGAAATTTGAAAAGGTAAAAATTATTAAAATGTACTTAATTAGTCAAGACTGTTATAACAGATGATACAAGAAATAATTATTGTTAATTCTTCAATTATACTGTATCATTTTACGCAAATTCTTCAATGATGGTTAAAACCTACTGTAACAAACAATTTATGTATAAAATCATGACTTATTGGTCAATGTAAAGTCTTTGTTCTATACAAAAAATTACTTCAATTTCAGTCCAAATGAGAGAAGATATATTCATTATAAAGAAACTGTTTTTTAGGTCTACCTCCCCTGTGTATTACAAACAAAGAAGCGTTATTGTGGGTTCATGTATGAAACACCTGATCAGAAAGAGCCTGTATATGATGCTAAAGGGATAGAAACTGTCAGACGGGATTCATGCTCAGCTGTGTCGAAGGTAGATATTACTATGGTTGTTAACCCATTACCACACACAGAAACTTTTTGACAGCCCTCAAGAAAAAAGTCTTGGGAAACATAGTAGAAAATTCAAATTGCTTTTGACACGCAATTTCTTCTTTTCCCACAATATTTTCTACTCAGAAAAAGAAAAGAAATGTGCAATTCCATTCACTAGAAATAGTTCTTTATGTTCTTTGAATTTGGACGAGTCAAAATTTTTGCTGTTTTGTAATGGGGTTTAGTATAGATAACAGTGCATTTGAATGTGACCTGAACTTAAATAAAAACAAAATTTTTCTATTTGTCATTGATATTATTAACTCTTTCGCTGCCAATGTCGCCTTTTGGCGACCTGTTATGAGACTGCCAATGTCGCCTTTTGGCGACTTCAAAACAATAGCTTAATTAGGTAATTCAAGGTCATGGTCAGGGTCATCTGATCAAACTGCCTGATAAAAAGTATGATATTCAACAAAATAGTTTATGTGCAATCATTCCTGAGGGTTTCAGGTTAAAATTCATCAAATAATAATTTTTGTCGAGCCCGCTTGCGGTGAGCTCGACATAGTTGTCACAATGGCGGTTCGGTGTATGTGCGTTAGTGCGTTAGTGCGTGCGTTAGTGCGTGCGTGCGTGCGTCCGTCCGGATGGAGCTTGTCCGGGCCATAACTTCACCATGGATGGAGGGATTCAGAAATAACTTGGCACAAATGTCAAGCTCAGTAAGGCGGAGTGTCGCGTGCAAGAACCAGATTCCAAGCTCAAAGGTCAAGGTCAAACTTGGAGGTCAAATGTCAAAAATGAGAAGATTTTTGCTTGTCCGGGCCATAACTTCACCATGGATGGAGGGATTCAGAAATAACTTGGCACAAATGTCAAGCTCAGTAAGGCAGAGTGTCGCGTGCAAGAACCAGATTCCAAGCTCAAAGGTCAAGGTCAAACTTGGAGGTCAAATGTCAAAAATGAGATGATTTTTGCTTGTCCGGGCCATAACTTCACCATGGATGGAGGGATTCAGAAATAACTTGGCACAAATGTCAAGCTCAGTAAGGCGGAGTGTCGCGTGCAAGAACCAGATTCCAAGCTCAAAGGTCAAGGTCAAACTTGGAGGTCAAATGTCAAAAATGAGAAGATTTTTGCTTGTCCGGGCCATAACTTCACCATGGATGGAGGGATTCAGAAATAACTTGGCACAAATGTCAAGCTCAGTAAGGCGGAGTGTCGCGTGCAAGAACCAGATTCCAAGCTCAAAGGTCAAGGTCAAACTTGGAGGTCAAATGTCAAAAATGAGATGATTTTTGCTTGTCCGGGCCATAACTTCACCATGGATGGAGGGATTCAGAAATAACTTGGCACAAATGTCAAGCTCAGTAAGGCGGAGTGTCGCGTGCAAGAACCAGATTCCAAGCTCAAAGGTCAAGGTCAAACTTGGAGGTCAAATGTCAAAAATGAGATGATTTTTGTCGAGCCCGCTTGCGGTGAGCTCGACATAGTTGTCACAATGGCGGTTCGGTGTATGTGCGTTAGTGCGTTAGTGCGTGCGTTAGTGTGTGCGTCTGTCCGGATGGAGCTTGTCCGGGCCATAACTTCACCATGGGTGGAGGGATTCAGAAATAACTTGGCACAAATGTCAAGCTCAGTAAGGCGGAGTGTCGCGTGCAAGAACCAGATTCCAAGCTCAAAGGTCAAGGTCAAACTTGGAGGTCAAATGTCAAAAATGAGAAGATTTTTGCTTGTCCGGGCCATAACTTCACCATGGATGGAGGGATTCAGAAATAACTTGGCACAAATGTCAAGCTCAGTAAGGCAGAGTGTCGCGTGCAAGAACCAGATTCCAAGCTCAAAGGTCAAGGTCAAACTTGGAGGTCAAATGTCAAAAATGAGATGATTTTTGCTTGTCCCGGCCATAACTTCACCATGGATGGAGGGATTCAGAAATAACTTGGCACAAATGTCAAGCTCAGTAAGATGGAGTGTCGCGTGCAAGAACCAGATTCCAAGATGAAAGGTCAAGGTCAAACTTTGAGGTCAAATATAAAAAATGAGTTGATTTTTGCTTGTCCGGGCCATTCCTTAACTTGGCACAAATGTCAAGCTCAGTAAGGCGGAGTGTCGCGTGCAAGAACCAGATTCCAAGCTCAAAGGTCAAGGTCAAACTTTGAGGTCAAATGTAAAAAATGAGTTGATTTTTGTAGAACCAGATTGCTAGCTCAAAAGTAAAGGTCAGAATTTTAGGTCAAATATCAAAAATGAGTTGATTTTTGTTGAGCCCGCTTGCGATGAGCTTGACAAAGTTGTCACAGTGGCAGTTTGGTGTATGTGCGTGTGTGCGTCTGTCCGGATTATGCTTGTCTGGACCAAAATTTGGTCATTACTTGGGGGGAATTAAAATAATTTGGCATGAATATTAACCATCATGAGGTGGAGTGTCGCGCGCAAGAACCGTGTGGATAAAAAGTGGTATAAATCAGCTTGTCCTGAAACAGCTTGCTGGAATCATAACTCTGACATTGGTTGCCCAAAACAGCATAAATTTTCACCATCATGAAACAATCTGTCGCGCGCTAGAAACATGTTAGGTCAAAAGGCAGGGTCCCACTTTTAGGCCAAATGCGGAAATTTTGACACATTTAAGAAGATGGAAGTGAGCTTTGGAAAGCACCATATTCTGTAAAGTAAGTTTATTTTTCACCTTTTGCTTGTGTTGTGTGATTATATGGGCACTAAAAGGACACTTCCAAATAGAATAAGGTGTTATTTTTTATTATGTTTCTAATTAAAGGGAATTAAAAGACATAAGGTCCCTTTTAGCGTGACGGGTCACATATGTATACTCAAATTAATCCATTCTGGTATCTCGTTATAAATACATAGACATGTAATATTTTGTGAACAATAAACTGTCTCACCATGATCCCCATCATTCCAACTTATTTTGTCCCCACTTTTACAACGCCATTGTAATGACAGCTGTAGACATAGGTATGGTCTTCTTTCTTCAAAATGAGCGGGCTCGACATGTTGCCCTTCGGCATCTAGTACTATTTTATAAACTGATAAGCCCTGTTATAAAGTTTTAAAAAAATTGGCACTGGAAATAGCACAATTCCAGGAAATTTGGCAGCGAAAGAGTTAATCTGTACCTTTTCATTTAACACTTGAAAACTTTATTTTACATGTTGTTTTATTAGCTCACCTGAGCACAAAGTGCTCAAGGTGAGCTATTGTGGTCGCTTTTTGTCCGTCGTCCGTCCGTCCGTCTGTCCGTCCGTCCATCTGTCCGTCCGTCCGTCCGTTCACAATTTCTTTCAACATCTTCTCCTCCTAAACCATTGGGCCAATTTTTACCAAACTTGGCAGGAATGTTCCTTGAGTGACCCTTCTTAAAACTTGTTCGCGGATTTTTGATTCGTTAAAAAATGTGGCTGTGGCAGGGAGAAAGGGGCTTATTAGACTTCAAGAAATCATAAGAAAATTCTTTAAAAATCAACCATTGGGCCAATTTGAACCAGACCTTGCATGAATGTGCCTTGAGTCATTCTTTTTAAAATTTGTTCACAATTTTTTTCATTTGCAAAAAAATGTGGCCGTGGCAGGGAAAAAGGGGCTTATCAGACTTGGAGAAATCATAAGAATATTCTTTAAAAATCAACCATTGGGCCAATTTGAACCATACTTGGCAGGAATGTGCCTTAAGTCATTCTTTTCAAAATTTGTTCACAATTTTTTACATTTGAAAAAAAGAATGTGGCCGTGGCAGGGAAAAAGGAGAAATCATAAGAAAATTCTTTAAAAATCAACCATTGGGCCAATTTGAAGCAGACTTTGTAGGAATGTTCTTTGAGTCATTCTTTTCAAAATTTGTTCACATTTTTTTTCATTTGTAAAAAATTGTGGCCTTGGCAGGGAGAAAGGGGCTTATCAGACTTGGAGAAATCATAAGAAAATTCTTTAAAAATCAACCAATGGGCCAATTTGAAGCAGACTTTGCAGGAATGTTCTTTGAGACTCTCTTTTCAAAATTTGTTCACATTTTTTTTCATTTGTAAAAAATTGTAACTGTGGCAGGGAGAAAGGGGCTTATTAGACTTAGAGAAACCATAAGAAATTTTTTTAAAAATCAACCATTGGGCCAAATTGAAGCAGACTTTGCAGGAATGTTCTTTGAGTCTTTCTTTTCAAAATTTATTCACAATTATTTACATTTGTCAAAAAATGTTGGTGTGGCAAGGAGGAAGGGGCTTATCGGACTTGAAGAAATCATAAAATTCTTTAAAAATCAACCATTGTGCCCAATTGAACCAGACTTTACTGGAATGTTCCTTGAGTTACTCTTTTCAAAATGTGTTCACAAATTTTTCCATTGGTCAAAAAATGTGGGCATGGCAGGGAGGAAGGGCTAATCAGACTTAGAGAAATCATAAGGAAATTCTTTAAAAAACAACCATTGGGCCAATTTTCTATTTCCCTTATCTGTTGCTCTCAGGCTGGCCCCATGTTTATCTTATGTAAACAAATAAGGGATTAGCTTTAGCTTATCAGATGATAATCTTTCACTATATTCTATCAATCACAGACAAAATCTTGTTAATTGAGCCTATCATGAATGATCAATCTCTAACAGATCAGTATGCTTTGAAAATTAGCCCTATGTTGTATATTGCGAAATCATGAAATAATTGTTGAAAATAAACTAACTCAACAATTCTGCTAATTCATACCCAACCTTACAGGATCAATTGGAACAAAATAATTACTTAATTGTTTCCAAACAGAAAGTCCTTATCAGTTTCATGCCTTTGAATTTGACAAAATTGCCATTATCACTCTTGTCATCTTGATTCAGGTGAGCGATTTAGGACCATCATGGTCCTCTTGTTGTAAAAAGCAATTTCTTCATTTTCCACAATGTTTTCAACCCAATATGGCAATTTTTAGCGAGCCGGGACTTTATGTCCGGAGAGCTAATGTCACAGCCCTGGTGTTGGCGTCGCGTCCCGTCTTCACTTGAAAAACTTTAACCTGGTCTATATCTCAGGCACTATTAGAGATACAGCTTTGATATTTCACACATAGATACTTTTTGACAAGACCTTTCATTTGGGACCATGACCTTTGACCTAGTGACCTTGACCTTGAAGTTTGACCTACTTTTAAAAAACTTAAACCTGGTCTATATCTCATGCACTATTATAGATAGAGACTTGATATTTCACACAAGGATACCTCCTGCCAAGACCTTTCATTTGTGACCATGACCCTTGACCTTGTGACCTTGACCTTGGAGTTTGACCTACTTTTGAAAAATTAGCTGTTTTTGTGACAAGCTCCCGTATAGGCGAGCTACGTTGTCCGCAGACAAATCTTGTTTTAAAAAATCATTAACTTGAAATTGTTGTCTACATCATCTTTCAAATTGGAACAGTCCAAAATTTTGTTGTCTAGTAATGGGTTAATGTTTGACTTACAGATGTTGGAGCGTTCCATCAAGATCTTGTTCACCAGTAAGGATGTATCCCAGGTGAAGAGTTATGTACAACAACAATGTAAAAAAATAATGGAAGGGACAGTCAGTCTACAGGATTATATCTTTGCTAAAGAATACCGGGGTATACCAGGATATAAGCCTGGAGCTTGTGTGCCTGCTCTAGAAATATCCAAGTGAGTGGTAATTGATCATTTTTGTAAGGCCATATCATGATGTCGGTTTACAACATTATGCTGAAGACAACAGAGGCATATTAGCTTATAGATCATGGCCTAGGGTATTTGCACTAGAAATATCTAAGTAGGTCACAAGGTTTAGTATGATCTATGCTAGTGTTGTGCTAGTGAATGTATCAAAAATCACACTTTACATCGTAAGAGCAATATAATGACGTAGCAAAATTGTATTTATGCTAAAGAATACAGAAGTACACAAGGACTGCATTTTAGAAAAGCTGTTACTAATATTGTTGTTGTAAATGTGAACATGAGCTCGTATTATCCATTGTTTTAATACAACTTTTGATTTTATGTATATCTTGTATTTATTGTAGAAAGTTGTTGCGACAAGATCGTAGATCAGGGCCTCGTGGTGGTGAGCTTGTACCATATGTAATTGTGTACGGCAGTCCAGGTTTGCCACTCATTCAATATGTCATTTATATCATGGATTTTCATTAAAAACCTCTTAACTGCAGCTTGTTTTAAGCTGCAGTTACGAGGTTTAAATTGAAAAGCAGCGATATGTCATGTTTATATCGTATTTATTGTAGGAAGTTGTTGAGACAAGATCATAGATCAGAGCCGCGTGTTGGTGAGCGTGTACCGTATGTGATTGTGTACGGCAGTCCAGGTTTACCACTCATTCAGCTAGTCAGACAACCCATGGATGTACTTCAGGACCACTCACTCCGCCTCAACTCCGTCTACTACATTACCAAACAGATATTACCTCCCCTAGATAGGTTCTTGTCTTTATTGGGTGTCGATGTCTTCTCATGGTATCATGATATGCCACATTCTGCAGGACGAGTAACAACACAGTTTGGAGTGACAGCTCATAACAAAAAGGTATTCTTTAACCCATTACAGCAAAATTTAAGACCGATTCAATTTGAAAGGAGCTGGACTAGGTAGGATACAGAATAGTTTCATTAATTGAATGTTGGCGATGTTTGAAAAATGTTATAAGTACAGCTTAATCAAGCTGAAATTACAACATTTTTAATCGTTACCAACAACAAGTTGTTACAAAATCATTTCACCTATTCTTCAGAAATTCAAACTGATCTGTAAATTATCATCTTCTATCAATGTTTCAGGGTACTATATCACAGTATTTTGCTACATCTAACTGCCCCCTATGTGATGAAATGACCAAACAAGCTGTATGTCATAAATGTATGAAGAATCCTCAACTAGTGTGTATAACACTGAATGAGAAAATCTCACAATGGGAGAGAGTACATGCTCATCTAGAACAGGTAATGAGTTTATTTCTGTCAAGCTCATTTCTTACATGATATGTCGGTGTTATTGCAAAACCTCGTAACTCCAGCTTGTTTAAAGCTGGAGTTATGAGGTTTGGAAATAACATTGACAATATGCCAATGCATTATAACCATTCTTTGAATTTTACCTTTCACTTTCTGTCATAATTGCTTTCATAATTATGCCCCCTTTCGAAGAAAATGGGGGTATATTGTTTTGCAAGTGTCGGTCGGTCGGAAGGTCGGTCGGTCGGTCGGAAGGTCGGTCGGTCGGTCCGTAGGTCGGTCGGTCTGTCCGTAGACCAAACCTTGTCCGGAGCATAACTCAAAAAGTATTAAAGGTAGAATCATGAAACTTTACAGGTGGATAGATCTCATTATGTAGAGGTGCAGTGCACAAGAACCGTAACTCTGCTGATCATATTTTTTGAGTTATTGCCCTTTGTTGATTTTCAAACTTGATTTTTGTCCGGAGCATAACTCAAAAACTATGTTAGGTAGAATCATGAAACTTTACAGGTGAATAGATCTTATTATGGAGAGGTGCAGTGCACAAAAACCGTAACTCTGCCGATCATATTTTTGGAGTTATTGCCCTTTGTTGATTTTCAAACTTGATTATTGTCCGGAGCATAACTAAAAAAGTATGTAAGGTAGAATCATGAAACTTTACAGGTGAATAGATCTCATTATGGAGAGGTGCAGTGCACAAGAACCGTAACTCTGCCGATCAAATTTTTTGAGTTATTGCCCTTTGTTGATTTTAATAACTTGATTCTTGTCCGGAGCACAACTCAAAAATATGTAAGGTAGAATCATGAAACTTTATTGGTGAATAGATTTCATTATGGAGAGGTGCAGTGCACAAGAACCGTAACTCTGCCAATCAATTTTTTTAGTTATTGCCCTTTGTTGATTTTACACTTAATTCTTAATCTTGCCTATATCTCATGTCCTTTTACACATACAGCCTTGATATTTCACACATGGACACATCCTACCAAGACCTTTCACATTTGACTATGACCTCGGACTTTGTGACCTTGACCTTGGACTTTGACCTACTTTAAAAAAAACTTTAACCTGGCCGATATATCATGTCCTGTTACACATACAGCCTTGATATTTGACACATGGACACCTACGACCAAGACCTTTCACATTTGACCATGACTTTGGACCTTGTGACCTTGACCTTGGTGTTTGACCTACTTTAATAATACATTAACCTGGCCTATATTTCATGTCATTTTACACATACAGCCTTGATATTTCACACATGGTCACTTCCAACCAAGATATTTCACTTTTGACCATGACCTTAGACCTTGACCTTGGAGTTTGACCTACTTTTAAAAACTTAACTAGGCCTATATCTCATGTCCTGTTACCTATACAGTGTCAATATTTTACACATGGACACCTCCTACCAAGACCTTGCACATTTGACCATGACCTTGGCCTGTGTGACCTTGACCTTTGATTTTTACATACTTTTAGAAATCTTTAACCTAGCCTTTATCTTGTGTCCTATTACACCTACAGCCTTGATATTTCACACATAGACACCTCCTACCAAGACCTTTCACATTTGACCATGACCTTGAATATTGCAACCTTGACCTTGGAGTTTGACCTCTTTTTAAAAAGACTGAAACCAGGCATATATATCATGTCCTTTTACACCTACAGCCTTGATATTTCACACATGGAAACCTCTGACCAAGACCTATCACATACGCCTATGACTTTGGACCATGTGGCCTTGACCTTGAAGTTTGACCTACTTTCAAAAAAATTAAACTGGGCCTATATCTCATGTGCTATTACACATACAGCCTTGATATTTCACACATGGACACATCCTACCAAGACCTTTCACATTTGACCATGACCTCGGACTTTGTGACCTTGACCTTGGACTTTGACCTACTTTAAAACAACTTTAACCTGGCCGATATATCATGTCCTGTTACACATACAGCCTTGATATTTGACACATGGACACCTACGACCAAGACCTTTCACATTTGACCATGACTTTGGACCTTGTGACCTTGACCTTGGTGTTTGACCTACTTTAATAATACATCAACCTGGCCTATATTTCATGTCATTTTACACATACAGCCTTGATATTTCACACATGGTCACTTCCAACCAAGATATTTCACTTTTGACCATGACCTTAGACCTTGACCTTGGAGTTTGACCTACTTTTAAAAACTTAAACTAGGCATATATCTCATGTCCTGTTACCTATACAGTGTCAATATTTTACACATGGACACCTCCTACCAAGACCTTGCACATTTGACCATGACCTTGGCCTGTGTGACCTTGACCTTTGATTTTTACATACTTTTAGAAATCTTTAACCTAGCCTTTATCTTATGTCCTATTACACCTACAGCCTTGATATTTCACACATAGACACCTCCTACCAAGACCTTTCACATTTGACCATGATCTTGAATATTGCAACCTTGACCTTGGAGTTTGACCTCTTTTTAAAAAGACTGAAACCAGGCATATATATCATGTCCTTTTACACCTACAGCCTTGATATTTCACACATGGACATCTCCAACCAAGACCTTTCACATTTGACCATGACCTTAACCTTGGCATTTGGCCTACTTTTAAAAACTTTAACCTGGCCTATGTTTCATTTTACTTTTACATATACAGATTTGATATTTCATACATAGACACCTCCTACCAAGACCTTTCATATTTGACCATGACCTTGGACCTTGTTAACTTGACCTTTGACTTTGACCTACATCAAATGTAGACCCTTGAGGGGGCATATATGTTTTACAAACATCTCTTGTTACTTATTACATTTATTATTGTTTAGGTGTACAAAGTTTTTGTATTAAAACAGGAACAGTTCTATCCTTTCCCAAATAGCAAAAATTGGAGCTGTTCCTGTGTTAAAGCTTCTGCAAATGTCAAAATAGGTGTGATAAAGATGGGATTTACATGCACCTATGGCACAGAAAATATTGAGGCAAAAGGAGAAAATGCTGATTATCAATATTTTCTTCTTTTGCCTCAATGTTTTCCAAAGAAATTTATATTAGGGGCGTCCAAAGGAGGTCTTGTTTGGGAAAAGGGTTAAAATTATGCTGTTTGGGTTGAAAAGAGTTAAATTAAAGTGACTTTGAAGTAACTGGTTTACGAACAAATGTCATTCTTGTATTGTAGATCTGCAGAACCTGTACGGGTAGCCAGGATGTTAATACAGGGAGGGCGTGTGTTTCACTAGATTGTCCCATATTGTACAGAAAATCACGTGCCAATGCTGACATGGATAAAGTCACAGCTTACAGGAGTATCATGGAGAAAGTGTTCAAGAAATAGGAGGAATTTTGTTTTAGATTCTAGGCAGGCCTACTTTCACAATATAGTATGACTCTGCACAGGATATCTTGTGTCAACACCGATATGACAAAAATCACTGCTTACAGAGGCATTATGGATGAAATATCCAAGAAATAGGCTCAGTTTTGCTCAATTGGATTTACAGATCTAGTTTCACATCATAGTCTCTTACTGTACAAAAAGTCCCATGCCAACACTGACATATAGACTGTACAGTATATTGTTTGAATACTACAGAGCAATGAGTTTACCAAATAGAGACAACATTTACAGGATTGTGACTTTGGTTTCTGAAGTGTGTTACAGCAGTCAGAAAAGTATGTGCCAAGACATGTTGGCGCTTTTCATCAAAAACCCTGTAATTACAGCTTAACCCTTTCCCAAACAACACAATTTTAGGGTCTTCCAATTCAAAAGCTGCTGTAGACAACAAAATTGCTGCTAAGAAGGAAGGAATCTGTGTATATATAGCACAGAAAATATTGAGACAAAAGGAGAAACTGCTGGTTATCAGCAGTTTCTTCTTTTGTTTCAATGTTTTCCCAAGCCTGTTCTATAAGGGACCTCAAAACCAGGTCTTGTTAGGGAAAGGGTTAATTTAGGCTGCAATTGTGGAGGTTTTGGAAGAAAAACGTCAATATGGAGAGTTTCAGACTACAAAGAAATTTATGAAAAGTAGAAAATGCTTGAAAGTGAGTGGTATTTGCTTTCATAACTTCTATGTTTTCAGAAGCAGTTTCTATTAGGTTTTCCAAATATGGCATTGTTTTTGAAAGAGTTTTGATGAATTATCTCAGAAAAATTCATTCTTGACTACAGACTGTACGGCTCAATTTATACAATTTCTATGCAATAGAATTGTATTACAAAGATTTCATAAAAGTTACATAAAAAACACAAATTGTTGAAATGAAAAAGCTGGGATTTGGAAAAGGGACCCTTGTAGCATTTTATTGTCTATCGGTTATAACTGTAGACTTGTATACTAACACTAAAAAACAAATATACAGTTTAAACATTTACCAAACCATTTATCGTGAGCTATACAAGCGAATTAATGTCTTAACTAGTTCATTCTTGAAAGAGAAAGTGTTTGTGTTAGGTCATTTCCAACAACTTGGAAGTAAATTGTTTGTATACAAGTCTACAGTTATAAATGCTGAGTTATAGGTAATGGTGTTTTCGTATCAGACTGTGGCCAATTGCAGCCAAAATATGGATACTTGCTTCTTGCTTATAGTTGCTACATGTCATGAACAAGTTGCAATAGAACAATATGGATTCTGATCAGACTGCATATGCACAGGTTGATCAGGATCCATGTCTGTCTCAAATGCCTTAAGGGGTCTCCTTTCAGATCATGGCGTAAATATAGTTTGATAATGGCATCACTAAGTGCAATATATCATTAAATGTCATTTAAGCCCAGTGTTGTGGGTACTCATTAAGATGAACATATTTAATATGTATTTGAATATGTTAACCCCTTTCCAAATGATACTTGGATTTGATGTCTCAATAGAAAGGGCTTTGGAAAATAATGAGGCAAAAGAAGAAAATGCTGATAACCAGCACTTTCTTCTTTTCTCTTAATAATTTCTACACTTTGATTTCTACTTTTGACACCAATTAGAAAATTCAATGGCATCTCCTTTCAAAATGGAACAGTCTAATATTGCACTGATTGGTAATGGGTTAAATGAGTACCCACAACAGATTGCTTGGGGTTAAAAACAAATGTAGCATATAAATCTTTAGTTATATTTTTGCATGTAATGTTAGAATTGTACATAGAACTGTATTATAAGAAAAGGTGCCATGGTTTACAACACTATAATCAGAAAATGCTACCTATCAAATAGGAATCTGTATATACATGTGTCATGCTTTTATTTAACCCATTCCCATGCAAGACCTAGTCCCTAATATAAAAGACTCTTAAAACATTGAGGGGGAAAATTTTCATTTTAATGCCCCTGTATTGAAAGATAGGGGGCATATTGTTTTACTCTTGTCTCTCTGTCTCCATTTGTCTGTATGTCCGTCCGTCTGTCTGTGTGTCTGAAAACTTGACCTTGGCCTTTTCAGGGGCATTTGTGTTTCACAAACACATCTCGTTTGCCTTAGTATTTTGTGTGCTATATTGCGCCCAAATCCATAATTAATCATTATCATTTTTTTTACATTTTGACCAGTTTTATATTAGTCGTATACCAAAGAAAGTGTTTCATATATAGTGGGTTTTATTTGTGGCATCCACATGGTCTTGGCTGGGTTTGAATAAAGTCTTGTTGTATGTTATAAATGAAGATGTGTATTTAAGAAATGCAATCTTCATTTTAACCCTTTTCCAAACAAACCAGGTTTTGACGTGCTTATCAGGAAAGGCTTCAGAAAATATTTAGACAAAAGGAGATAAGCAGCATTTTCTCTTTTCGTCTCAGTATTTTCCATGTTATATTGCACTCAAATCCAATTTTTTTTTTTGTCAACATATTTATTTTTGCCGGCAGCAGCTTTTGATATAGACCACCCTATAAATTAACCATTTGGGAAAGGGTTAACCCATTCCCACTCATGGACGTTTTATGACGCCGTTTAAGATAAAGGCTTTAGAAAACATTGTGGAAAATAAAGAAATTGCTTGTGACAAGCAATATCTTCATTTTCCACAATGTTTTCTACCTGGAAAGACCAATACATGTTAAATTCCATTCACTTGAAATTGTCGTCTGCAACATCTTTGAATCTAAACCAGTCTAAAATATTGTTGTTTGGTAATGGGTTAAGGGGTCAGCGGAAAAACTGTTGTAAATGTGTAAAGACTTTTATGCATATACAAAAGTTTTACATTGGCCCATTGAATTGTAAATACTACTATCTTCAGAATGGCAGTGTTCTCTATCTAATAGAGACAAGTTGTAAATATTCATGATAATTGAGAGGCTGATGATTTACTAATGTAAGTGCTTGATTTTTTTGCCGTTCTTCAAAATCCTCTTAGCTGCAGATTGTTTTAAGTTGCAGTTACAAGGTTTTTTGGAGAAAAGCCGCACTTTGAATTACACTGATATTAGTCTTGCATCAACTGCTCAAAATGTAAATAAGATGTAGTAAATTGTTTTAAGACTTGTTACAGAGTTAAGTTTATAGGTATAGACAAGTACTGCCAACCAATTGAAATATTACCCCTATATTAAAGATCTACTAGAAGATACAATTTTCTTTTGCTTTAAATCAAAGCACTGGGGAGCTAGGCAGATTTGGTGGCTCAACTCAAAACCATTGATAGTGCATATAATTTTTGCTGCATTTGTGAAAGTTTTTTAGTCCTAAAAGACCTTGTTGCCATGTCCCAAGTAGAAAAGGCTAAGGAAAACTTTGAACCAATTGGAGAAATGCTATCAATTAGCTTCTTTTACCTTGTTATAAACTATGCTGTATTGAACACAAATCCATTCATTATAAATCATCCAATTTGACCTCTGCATCAGCTTTTAAGTTATAACAGTCTAAATATTTGCCTTCTGAGAAGGATAAAAAACACCAAAATTTGTCTCCTAAAAGACCAGTGGCCATGTCGTCAACCCATTCCCATATAATCAGGCTTTTTGATACTCCCACAAGACTAGCCTGAGGGCTTCGGAAAACATCGTGGAAAATGAAAAAAATGTGACAAGCAATTTCTTTATTATCCACAATGTTTTCTTTCAAGAAAAATATGTAAAATTTAATTTACTTTAAATTATCATTTGCAATATCTTTGAATTCGGAAAAAGTCTAAAATTTTGCTGTTTGGTAATAGATTAAATAACTAGTATCCCTCATGTATGCAGCTTCATAGAATAGGTAGTGTATATTCTAGTCGTTTTGCTATTTTGTTTATGTTTGGATCATGTTTTGAAAGATTGGGCATGTTAGTGTGTTTCTGTAAAATCATGGTCTAAATTTTGATTTTTAAAATTCGTGTATGTTACTTTTCTGTCATTTTGCTGCACTTATTACAGATTTCATTTGACCTGACATTGACCTTTGCTAAAAATGTGTTCATATTTCGCATATAACGTAACATTTTTCGAATTGACTTGTATCAAAGTACACAGATATAACAGGTACGCTAGAAAATATTACTGAATTGTTAATTTAAAAAAGCCCAGGCGTGTAATTTATGATAATAAAAGCTAAAGCTGTGCCATGTGAAATGAAACCTGTAATAAGAGCAAGGACATATTTTTAACTTGCTGCATTCAATGAATTTGTCATTCAATGACTTTGTCGCTGCAAGTTGCCTTTAACCCTTTCCCAAATGGCAACAATTTGAACAGTTTTGTGAAAGCAACTGCTGATGACAAAATAGACGATGATAGAGAAAGGATTTGTGTACATTACATCATAGAAAATATTGAGGCAAAAGGAGAAAATCAGCATTTTCTTCTTTGTTATCAATGTTTTTTCTAGCCTTTTCAAATAGGGACATGAAAACCAGGTTTTGTTTGGGAAAGGGTTAAATGAAGGCAAACTTCACATTAGAGTTGTGTTATTTATCTTATTCTGTTAAGTTTACGGTTATCTTAAGCATGAAAAGTGTTTGTTCTTCAATTATATTTAGAAGAAAAACACGAAAATTATGCAAATCTAACAATCTTATTTTCTATATACCATACTTTTCAAACCCTAAAACATGAAATTTAAGGCCTGGTCACATACGCCATGTCCACATTACGGCTGTAGCGCGTCTTAAACAGGGTATCAGTGCAGTATAATTTACCAGTTTGTTGGTTGGTTGGTTTGTCTGTCCACAATATGTTGTGCTCGACTCTTATGAATTACCTCATACTTTGTATATGTGTGTTCACTTAGAGTTGTATATCTGTAAGAACCAATTTTCATGAGTTTCTATCAAGAATTTTTGGAGTTAAGTAAAAATATTTCAAACACACAGATTCTTCTTTCACATTTATTTTTGAAAACCAATAATCAGAAAACCATTGTTTATTAAAGATTTTGAGTCAGTAGGGAAAGTAAGAGTTGATCGGCAAATTTTCAATTATCTAGTTAAACTCGACTAGTTAGATTTACATGTATTTTTATTTGCTCAGCTGTTTTGTCTCTGTCAATGCGTTTTCAATTTTATGTCCACTATGTGTCTGCTTCCTACTGAAATGATTACATTTTAGTGCAACATGTGTATGTTTTGATTTTGAAATATTTCACCCTTTCCCTAAGTGCAAAGTTCTGATAGATTCCATATTTAAAGAGGATACAGCGTATAAAGTAAATGTTATATGCAATGTAAAAATTGAATCTTTTAGTTTAGAAAACATTTGAGAAAAAGGAGAAAATACTGATTATCAGCATTAGTTTCTTCTTTTGTCTGATGTTCAAATCTCTCTTGTAAAAGTCAAAACTAGGTCTTGTTTTGGAAAGGGTTTATTAACCCATAACCAGACGGCAAAATTTTAGATCAGTCCAAATTCAAAAAATATGCAGATGACAATTTTAAGTCAATGAAATTTGACATTACTTTTTTGTATGGAAAGCATTGCAGGAAATGAAGAAATTGTCTGTCACAAGCAATTTCTTCATTTTCTACAATGTTTTCCAAAGCCCTTATCTTGTGGGCGTAATAAGGCGTCAATGTGGGAATTGGATAATAAACAAAGCTTTAATTCTAGCATTTGTTTGCACATACATGTAGTGCTTCTATTTTGTTCAGCATTGTTTTACTCTTTTGTTTATGATTTTTGGATATGGCATAAAATCAAAAATAGTATTAACTTATGATAATTATGATGTAATTCATTTTCATATATTATTAAAGTCTAAGAGTTACAGATAAGAGGGAGCTAGACTGTCTGAATTTGTTATTTCAAAACCAAACCTTATGTTGGGAGTACTCATTTGAATTGATTCTAATAAATACCCACAACAAAGGGTTTGGTGAACTTTGAAATATACATGTATTTCACATCTTTAAAAGCCATTACCCCCTATTTTCTGTAGCTCTTGTTATTTAATTAAATTTGAATATTATTTAATTTAAAAATTGCTCAAGAACTTGGATAAGTGCAAAACTACAATGTTATAAAAATTACTGACCTGTCATGGAAAAAAAGACAATCTGCTTAATCCATGAAATTGATATTACGAAGGAAAAAAGATTGAAGCCAGCCAAAATGGCCAAGATTTAAAGTTTGAAAATTTCAATTTAAGCCATCACAAGACAAAATCGACAAAATGGTACAAAGAAGTGTACAAAATATCAAGGAAATATTGGGACTAAAGAAGAAACAGCTGATCATCAGCATGATCTTTATTTGCCTCAATGTTTTCTGAGGTCTTTTATATTGGGGAGGTCAAGATTATGTCTTGTTTTTAGGGATAGCGTTGAATGATAAGTTTTGACCCCCGTAGTCTATGCAGTCAGCGGTGACAGAATATGGTTCATACTTTATCAAGATTATCCTGGATTGTTTTGGGCTTTGGCATGTAGCATAGAATCAGATCAGCCTGCATATATTTCCAGTTTGATCTTATTTGCACTACCTGCTACTTTTAACCCATTCCCCTATAATGACACGTCACTAGATAATGGCTGTGGAGAACAACTTGAAATTATCGTTTGCAACATCTTTTGATTCAAACCAGTCTGAAAATTTGCTGTTTAGTAGGGTAAACTAGTAGGGTAAAATCAGGCTTGTTGCAGAAAAAGTTGTAGAATTGATACATGATACTTTTAAGCATTTTATAGTATGTTATATACAACGAAGAAACATGTTTTGTGCAATACTTTTTTCAGAGAGATAGATTAAAAAGCAAAAACAATTTTAGACTGGTCCAATATCTTGCAACACTCATAGAAATGTATACATGTATGTCATAGAAATGTATATCACTGCTTTTCAACATAAACCTTGTAACTGCATCTTAAAATAAGCTGCAGTTACAACATTTTCATTGAAAAGCATCAATATATGTACATTTCTTGAAGGGGAATACTAGTAGATTGACAAAAAAATAGGAAATGTTACTTTTATGAATTTTGTTCTATTCTCTGAATTTTTTTAAAAGGCTTTCTTTCTTTTGGTCCTTAAATGCCATTTTTGCTCTGAAAAGGTGAACTTTAACCAGAAAGTGTAAGAGGATTGAATGTTTATGAAGAAACCTCCTTCCCCAACATTCACAAGCATTGTTAGTTTATTTACATGTTTTACATCAATAAGTGTGCTTTTTATATTGTGAACGAGACCTGTAGTACATTTGTAGCGACCTTTAACCCTTTCCCAAATGACTTAACCCTTTCTCAAACAAGACCTGGTTTTGATGTCCCTAATAGAAATGGCTTGGGAAAACATTGAGACAAAAGAAGAAACTGCTGATAACCAGCAGTTTCTTCATTTGTCTCAATATTTTCTGTGCAATTTTCTACACAAATCCTGCTTTTGTCAACGTCCATTGGGACATTTGCGGTGGATTTATAATTTGAAAAATTTAAAAAGATTGCTGTTTGGGAAAGGGTTAAACAAATTACCACACAGTGACCCCTTTTGATGCCCCACAAGATAAAGGCAAGCAATTTCTTCATTTCCACAATGTTTTCTACCCCAAATATAATAATGATTGAGCTAAGATCTGGAAAAAGGTCCCTTAAGGCTTTTGAGCCCAACATAGATCCAGATCAGCCTGTGCATACGCACAGTCTGATCAGGGTCCATGTTGTTCTCTAATAGCTTCTTCATGACCTGTAGTAACTTAAAGAGGGCAGCATGAATGCATATTGGACTGCATTTGACAACAGGCTGATCTTGAAACTCAATTTTGAAAAATGCTATAAGGGACCTTTTTCCAGATCCCGGCTCTATACACAAAAAAATAAAATTTCATATCATTTGTCAGCTGTAGCATCTTATAAGTTGGAAAGTTCTAAATTTGATTTATTGATGTCTGGCAATTGGTAAAAGATGAAAACGAGTTCAATTATGCAGCAATATATAGCACAGAAAACATTGAGGAGGAAAGACCAATTGCTGGTTATCGTATAGGGGTGTGAAAACCAGTTGAAAACCATTTTTGGCACAGGGTTAACTATATTTGAACATTTCCTAAACAAGACATGGTTTCGACATGACTTGGGGAGATTGAGTCAGAAAACAAACATTGCAGGATAGGAAGAAAATGCTGGTAATCAGCATTTCACTTTTTCCTTCAATATTTTGTATGTTATGATGTATACAAATTCCATATTTATTTTCACCAATTTTGTTGTCTGCGGCTGCTTCCAGTTTTTGGTTATTTTATATTTGTTGCTGTTTGGGACAGGGTTAAGTTGGATTTAAACGATTATTTTTATTGTTTTGATACACAGATGAGAAATAATACGATATGTAGAGATGTTATTTAAATATAATATTTCAAATCTGACTTTCTGGGTTTTGTTGTTGATTTTTCACACTGAATGTGTCATAATGTGTAATTGTCTTCTGTCTGTCTGTCTGTTTAGTTTTGTCTTGTACAAAAGGACAAAATGTTTCTTAGCCCTTTCCCAAACAAGACCTGCTTTTGACGTCCATAATAGACATGGCTAGGGAAAACATTGAGACAAAAGAAGAAACTGCTGATAACCAGCAGTTTCTCCTTTTGCCTCAATATTTTCTATGCTGTATTTTACACAAATCCAATGGTTTTCAATCTTAATTTTGTTGTATGCAGCAGCTTTCAAATTGGAGCACCCTGAAATTTTGTCATTTGGGAAAAGGTTAAGCGACATAAATGTAACATGGACATAAACATCAGATAGGTCTTTCTTATTTCACATCTCATATTTTCCTTCCAACAAGGAACTTGTCCAATTACCAGACAGCAAAATTTTAGAAATTCAAGATTGTTGAAAATAACAATTATTCTTGGTGAAAGAAATGTTACATTTTGTGGCCTTTCTTTCTATTGAGCAATTTCTGCATTTCTCAGAATGTTTACAAACATAAATGATCATCTGAGCCGCATTCTTTACAGCGAGATTTCTTGAGATTTCTTAAGATGTTTTAGGATAAAGCGCTATTTTGAGCAAGATTTTGAAGACGATCACTGGGAGCTGCCATTGCTCTATACTTCCTTTGGAACCCCTCGGTAAATTTTGTAGAACTATTTGGGAGAGAATTGACCGAGGTGTTCCGAATGTTCCATACTTCATACAAATGACATCATTTGTATGAAGTATGGAGCATTCGGAACACCTCGCTTATAATCTCGGTCTCAAAAACGCTGTTTGAAAAACATCTTAAGAAATCTTTAAAAATCTCGCTCTAAAGAACGCGGCTCTGCATAAACTTGTATTCGTAGGAAGTTCACGAATAAGGGCTTAATGGCTCTTGGCCATTACAGCTTCACATTATTCTGATGTGATCCATGCTCTACTGAAAATGGGGCGCAGAGGGGACAGGCCTATGTTCTGTATGTCGACAGTTTACAATCCCGGGTACATGTAGAGATTCGGTTGGTATGGGC
The DNA here is from genome assembly GCA_963680895.1 of Fragum sueziense. Taxonomy (NCBI): domain Eukaryota; kingdom Metazoa; phylum Mollusca; class Bivalvia; order Cardiida; family Cardiidae; genus Fragum; species Fragum sueziense. The sequence goes on along the minus strand of OY804595.1, from coordinate 27,644,941 downwards.
CTGGATTCAGCATGTCCGCTATTCAGCATTCCTGGTACACGCTGTGGATCAGAAGGTATTACATACGGGACTACTTGAGATTGGCTGCTGAAAACAAAAAGATAATTATTATGATATCGGTGCTTTAAAAAACAACAACAACAACAACAACAACAAAACCCTCGAAACTGCATCATTAAACAAGCTGCAGTTTAGAGGTTTTTGTTTAGAAGCAGCGATGTATAGATACATTCTTTGCGAGAGATATTATTCTGATATATCGAAATCAATTCCGTGGTCTAGAAAAAGCCCTTCACTATATTTAAGACTTCCTTTCTTCCAGATCATTTGTAACTTATATTCTGGTCGCAATCCATGATGTTCTAAAGAATTGTTACGTGTGATTCAGAAGCTATTAGAGAACAATAAAGATTCCGACCAGATTGCAAGTCGTCGATGTTATTGCAAAACCTCGTAACTCCAGCTTGATTAAAGCTGGAGTTACGAGGTTTTGCAATTACACCGACAGTATGTACAGGCGTATATGGGTAAAGTAACAACATATTACTAAATAAAGGACCAATACTATATGATAACCAAAAGAACACAACACTGGCATACTGACCTGGGCCTCCGTCGTTTGTAGAGAATAACGGCGATCACAATAACAACAAGGGCGATAACTCCAGCACAACATACCAGTACTACACTGATCGAGTCTGTGTGGTTTCTCTCTGTTGAATAATTGACGAATAGTATTTTAACCCATTACCACACAGTGACGCCTTTTGACACCCAACATAGTTAAGGCTTAGGAAAACATTATGTAAAATGAAGAAATTGCTTGTGACAAGCAATAGAATCAGTCGGTATGACGTCATAGCCTCACTTTCATTTTTTCATCGAGGGTACAACCTCGGTCTTTATCGTTACGGGATACCATTTTTGAGGCAGAATATTTCAAAAACCTATCGCTAAAATTCACAAACAAAACTCTTTCTCTAAAGAATGTGATTTAAACTTTCTAACTACCAACGCATTTTTAATAATTTGGCGTAGTCGTCGAGATATTAATGCTGAAAGTTGGTAATGCTTTAAGGAAAAAGACCGAAGCTTTCACCTCCACCGAATGAATGCAGGTCGACTGACGACGTTTTTGATTGGCTGAAGGGATTGTGCCGACCGTATCAATTTCTTCATTTCCCACAATGTTTTCTTCCCCAAAAGTCGTAAAATTTTGAAATTTCAACACGTTGAAATTGTCGTATGCAACTTCTTTCAATTTGGACAAGCTTAAAATTTTGCCGTCTGGTAATGGGTTTAAAGTACTACTATTAACCATTTTCAAAACAGTGCTAATTCAGGCTGTTCCAATTTGAAAGGAGCTGCAGACGATTTGCAGACGATATGCTGTGACGATGTAAGTATGCTATAGCCTAAGACATTTTAAGGAGAAAGGAAAAAATGCTGATTTCCTGTATTTTCCCATTTTCTCTCAATATTTTTAGGCCATTTAGAATACAGACGCCAAAAAAGGGATCTTCTTTGGGAGAGAGCAAACTTAGTTTAGTTGTTCATGCAATACAATCTAACAAACTCTTGTTAAATGGTGTATTTTAAAAGGAATATCTAGATTTTTTGGAAGTGTTAAAATCTTGAGCTTCACAAAAATTACCACGCCCTAACAATTGATGACAGACATGCTAACGAAGTGGAAAAGACATGGAACATGCGATAAGCAGTGTTCCAGAAGTGGCGAGACGCAGTAACTGCCGAAATTTAAAGCTTTCTATCAAAATTGGGACGTTGCGCATTAGTTACACGACTATTCCACTGAAGTTCAACGGACTTTGCGCTACTAATCACAAGCCGTGTTATGACAGTACTCATGCCGTGATGACGCAATGATTTGGCAGTTGAACGGCAATGGACTCCAACACCACGTTCAAAATACTGCTAAAATCAGGTTATTACCTACTCTCTTAAGAACAGAGCACATTCTCTCTTCATTCCATTATGATAGAATGGTGTCATATTTGATGGTTAATCAATAGACCTCGGCTTTGGAGAGTAGTTACTACCATATTCGACCACGTCAAGATATTCATTTATTTTGGGCGTATTTTGGACGTGGAGAAGTGTAGAAATGTGCCTTTGTGTGCTGATAACTTTATTACTTCAATATCAGCGTTTACAAACTTCTGTATTTAAAATTCTTAACCCTTTCCCAAACAAGAAAACATTAGGGTTAGCCAATTTGAAGCTGCTGCAGACGACAGAAAGGACGATAATAAAGACACAATTTGTGTGAAATATAGCGAGGAAAATATTGAGACAAAAGGAGAAACTGCCGATTATCAGCAGTTTCTTCTTTTGTCTCAATGTTTTCATAAGCGTTTTCTTTTAGGGACGTCAAAAGCAGGTCTTGTTTTGGAAAGGGTCCATCATATTACCATGTTCACACGCCTCGCCATAGAACCCATCTATACATCTACATCCCGGGTGATCCCCGAGGTCCGCACATAATCCGCCATTTTGACACGTCCCCGGACAGATAGCTGCAATACATGTATAGTCTGGTCTATGAAGATTTACACAATACTATATTCTACTGGATGAGTACACTGCAGAACCAGCCTATGTATTAGATAGAGGCTGTATAGTAGATTCTATGCGATATAAACGTTCAAAAGGCGCAGCTTTTGAACGTTTATGTCGCGTAGAATCTACTATACAGACTCTATCTGACTTAGTGTTCGTCAACCAATGAAAACAAACGCTTCTACTGTCATTCTTCAAACCACGCCTCCGACCGGAGCTACTATCGAGCGGATCTTACTGGAATTACATCATTTTCCCACAAATTACACCATTTTCCCCAAAATTTCATCATTTTTCATAACTGCACAGGAAACTGGGGCGTGGCTATGTATATCCGTGACATAAACTGACCGGCAGTGCGTTTATGTGAAATAAAGCGTCGATATTTTCAAATATACTGCAATTTCATTGGTCCAAAAACTAGGACGGACACTAAATTCTACTGGATGAGTACTCTGCAGAACCAGCCTATGTTTGGACGAGACGATAGCTAAGCGGATATGATGGATGCTTTGGTATGTCTTTCAATGTGGGTAATCAAGTTTGTGAATGAAAATTTGATAAAATAAAATGCATATTTGTTGTCAAAAAGTGAAGAAAAATATATTATTACAAAGTGACGTGATTATCACAAGTGAAAAAGAAGCTTGGTGCGCTTGCGGCTTATATGAAGGACAAAGTCTTAATGTTTGTATGGGAAAAGTCTCTCCATAAGATGTATGACCATGACATAATCACTAATTTTGCGGTCTTCAAACAGTTAACGAAAGCTTTAGAGCTAAATGTATAAAAACTGCTGGCATTTAAGTTCAAGCCAATCTGTGGGTTTTTAGCTCACCTGAGCACAAAGTGCATAAGGTGAGCTATTGCGGTCGCTCATCGTCCGTCGTCCGTCCGTCTGTCCGTCCATCTGTCCGTCCGTCCGTCCATCTGTCCGTCCGTTCACAATTTCTTTAAACATCTTCTCCTCCCAAACCATTTGGGCAATTTTAAGCAAACCTTGCAGGAATGTTCCTTTGGTGACCCTTTTCAAAATTTGTTCGTGAATTTTTGATAAGTCAAAAAATGTGGGCGTGGCAGGGCGGGGCTTATCAGACTTAGAGAAATCATAATAAAATTCTTTAAAAATCCACCATTGGGCCAATTTGAACCAAACGCGGTTGGAATGTGCCTTGAGTCACTCTTTTCAAAATTTGTTCATAAATATTTCATTTGTCAAAAAAAATGTGGGCGTGGCAGGGAGAAAGGGGCTTATCCGACTCAGAGAAATCAAAAGAAAATTCTTTAAAAATCAACTATTGGGCCAATTTGAACCAAACTCGGTTGGAATATGCCTTGAGTTACTTTTTTCAAAATTTGTTCACAAATGTGTACATCTGTGAAAAAATGTTGGCGTGGCAGGGAGAAAGGGGCTTATCGGACTTAGAGAAATCAGAAGAAAATTCTTTAAAAATCAACTATTGGGCCCAATTGAACCAAACTGGGTTGGAATGTGCCTTGAGTCACTCTTTTCAAAATTTGTTCACAATTTTTTAAATTTGTCAAAAAATGTGGGCGTGGCAGGGAAAAAGGGGCTTATCAGACTTAAAGAAATCAGAAGAAAATTCTTTAAAAAATCAACTGTTTGGCCAATTTAAATCAAATGCGACTGGAAAGTTCCTTGAGTGACTCGTTTCAAAATTGTATCTGGAATTTTTTGATTTTATAAAAAGTATATGGGTGTGGCAGGGTTGGGGAAATTTCTTGCATTGAAAATTATACTTTACTGCGGCTTGTCACAGAGATACTTAGTTTTCTTCTAAACTGTTTGGCCTAGAACCTTGAAATTTTGTGTAAGACCTCATTTCATGAATGGCTACCAGAATACAAGAAATCATCACTATACATGGAAACTAAGCCTTATATTGTTGGTTCTACCTTTTACAAGGCAATTTTGAACCATTTACTTTGGGAATCATACAGGCTGCAGATAAGAGGAGATGATAGCTTTTCAGAAATCAACATTTTGTTCCAATACTCATCAAATCCTATGTTGTTGGTGATCATTTCAATCATCTACTTGAAAAGATTAAATTCTACATAGTGTTTGGATATAAATAATAAATTTAGAGTGCTGTTTCTATTTCATTTATCTATTTCTCTTATCTGTTGCTCTGGCTGTCCATATGTTTATCTTATGTAAACAAATAAGAAGGGATTAGCTTAGCTTATCAGATGTTGATCTTTCGCTATATTTTTTCAAATAACAAACCAAATCTTGTAAATTGTGCTTATAATTTGTTATAATGATATATCATAAATGATCAATCTCTAACAGATCAATATGCTTTGAAAATTAGCCGTATGTTGTATATTGCGAAATCATAAATAACTTCAACCATTGTGCTAATTCATATCCAACTTTACAGGATCGATTCGAACAAAATTATTCCCTAATTGTTTCCAAACAGAAAGCCATTAGGTTGATGTCTTTGAATTTGACCTAATTGCCATTTTTATCTTGTCATCTTGATTCAGGTGAGCGATTTAGGACCATCATGGTCCTCTTGTTTTGTTATGTGTTTGGTCTTTTTTTTCTTCAAAATATGACTAGAATTTTGAATAAGTAGTTTTCATATATTTCTCAAGACAAGACTAGCATATTAAATACGTTGTATTCGAATCAAGATATTACGAGACTTTCTAATGTACGTTGATTTTTCGACTTTGCATTTGGATTCCTCCACTATAACTGATGTATGTTAGGTTTGTTGGGTGCACCAAAGTCAAATCCATCATGGCGGACGGCATTTCTTTACAAGGTAGGTGTCATGTATTTTTGGTCTCAAACTATTGAATATACACTTTCATACAACTTGACGGATATCAGCGTTAAGACAATTGGTTGGAAAACCAATGAATATAGCCCCCTTTAAGTGAAGTTGCTTTGTTTGACTGTAATATTTGACAGAACACGGTGTCATGTTGACATTGAAATCCGAAGCTATGGATTTTGAAAATTCAGTCTGTATTTCCGGGCCCCTAATGTACCTAACAACAACAACACAGGACTAGATGGGTGGAGATATTGATATTCTTACCGGAAATATTTCGACAGTTCGTCTGTGTAGTCTACTTTTGTTTTAATTACTCTTTGAAAAACCGCATGCTGTATCGTTGTGTGCACACCGAAACTAAACTAGTGTATGGTTGGGTTAAAAAAAATTCTGAATGCTTGGGGGCAAAATTTATCCGAAAAAAGAGACGAAAATGACAAAATTTATTTATATCTGAACTGCTGTATACACCTATTAGTTAAATTTAAGAAAACTAAATTTCTCGTACACGGCACAAAATTTTGTATGAAATTTTCAGTATTTTTATAAGTGACTATGCTCTTTCAGATAATAATAAAAGCAGAATTTATGAGAAAATATTATGTGAATGGCAATTTAATGAAATTGTTTTCGATAGTTTAGAAAAAATATTTCAATGTTTCAGCACAAAAGACTTTCAGAATTATGTCGGACAAGTTAATTGGGAAGTTTGTATTCTGATTTTTACACATACAACTTAAAAATATTAATTAACCCTGGCAAATCACAGAATTTAGAGAAAATCTTTTTTTAGCCATTGTTGCAACCGATCCTTACAATCAAAGGACGCAACTTCCTAGAAAGGGGGTTTTGTAACAATATCATATTTACGTTCAGAGCACGTGTCCCCTCGCCATCCCGGACAACACACTTCTACAGTTACATATCTACTCGCGTACTTCTGTGATGGTGTATAGCATGTACTCACTCTGTAACGTAAAGGTCAAGGTCATTATTTATATTATATACAGAACACCTGTAACCATTCCGGACAACACACTTCTACAGTTACATATCTACTCGCGTACTTCTGTGATGGTGTATAACGTGTACTCACTCTGTAACGTAAAGGTCAAGGTCATTATTCATATTAGATACATAACACGTGTAACCATCCCGAACAACACACTTCTACAGTTACATATCCAGAGGTGTACTTCTGTAATGGTGTATAGCATATATTCACCCTGTAACAATAAATGTCGTCATAATTTGAGCCAGGATCTGGGCTAGATGCATTGACGCGACGTCAAAAGTTGGGGTACACGTGTGAAAAAACGTTACTCAGTGTACTAAACGGAAAACATTTGTTTCTTGTAAACAAACATACAGAATAATTCCATACCATCGGAATCCTGTTATTTTGTTCTTTTATACCATATATCTTTCGACTAACTGAGACAAAAATAACTGCCATTTTATTAATGCAATGCATGCACAATACAGCAAAAATGATGTTGTAACTTGTAACACTTTACGCTCTGCATCGAAAGGAACAAATATAGGTGTTTTGCGAATTCTTATATAAATCGCGCGAAATTGCATCACAGAAGAGCACTGGTGCTAGCCAAAAGATTGTGCGATTTTCACATTAATGGTGTCAACCGGCAGCAAGGTGGTGACGAAAAATGGCACCGCTAAGTTTTGTAACTTTTTAATTAAAGTTCAAGGGTCAATTTTTAAAGCATTGATTTAATTAACAATTTTTTAAGATATCTGCGTGATATTTGAATGACGAGATACAGTTCAACTATATATTTTAATCGACTTAAATATAGTTTAAGATATTTGTGACCCGTCACGCTAAAAGGGACCTTATCCGATCTATAAGTATCCAAATTTTAACAAACTTGTCAGACTCAGCACAGGTCAACTAGATCCCGTATGCGAAAAATGAACATATAGTAAGATAGGGAAAGCATTCCCGATTTAGAAAATTACATAAAAAGAAAAGTGTCGGCCCTAGTCTGGCTGCGCAGACTGCGCAGACAGACTAGGGTCGATATTTTTCACACTTGGATAAGGTCCCTTTTAGCGTGATGGGTCACATTTAATTGCAACCCATGTAATTTTACTGTTTTACGGCGTTTCATAAAATGTCCCAGTCACGTAAAATACGCATGGAAACCCAATAGTATTTTTTTCAAACCAGCGATTTTTGCCCTTGCATTCAGAATTGTCCAATTTTAGCTTGTAATAAAAATACATCTGAGCCATATTTGCGACATGCAAAATTTCGTATTGATTGCGCGTAAAATAAAGCAACGGTTGTGTTTGAAGCAGCTTTTCAAAAAATGTCCCAATTTAGAAAAAATACGTTAACGTCATTTGCAGGTGACGTCGCATACGCATGAAAACCCGATAGTGTTTTTTAAAGCAGTGATTTTTGCCCTTGCATTAAGAATTGTCCAAATATAGCTTTTAATAAAAATACATCTGGGCCATATTTACGACATGCAAAATTTCGTAATGATTGCGCGTAAAATAAAGCAATAGCTGTGTTTGAAGCTGCATTTCAAAAATGTCCCAATTTAAAGAAAATATACGTTAACGTCGCTTGCAGGTGACGTCGCATACGCATGATAGTGTTTTTTTAAAGTAGAGAGTTTTGCCCCTGCATTTAGAATTGTCCAAAAGTAGCTTGTAATAAGAATGCATCTGAGCCATATTTGCGACATGCAAAGTTTTGTAATGATTTGACGTAAAATAAAGCAATGGTTGTGCTTTAAGCAGCGTTTCAAAAATGTCCCAATTTACAAAAAAAAAAAAAAAAAAAAAAAAAAAAAAAAATAAATAAATAAATAAAAAAAAATGAGTTAACGTCATTTGCAGGTGATGTCGCACACGTTAAATAATTGCGATCAGTCGTGAAAAAAAGGTCATCAATGAACGATACGCTGGTTTATACCCATATATCTATTGGAGAATCATTTTCTTGATGTAAATTGTTTCCGTATTTATTAATTTGTCTGTAGGTCTATATAGTTTTACATGGACGTGAAAAAATGGAAAGTCCAGAATTTCGACGGTGAATTATTGAAAAATGCGCCCATTTTTAAGCGTGATATGTAACATAAAATGCATAATTAAGTTCATCAAATGAACTGTTACTGTAGTTTAATGACTAATAAAGAATCAAATACATCGCTTTCGGGATTTATTTTGAACTCCCGCAGGTAAAACCGACATGGCCACATATGTACGTTTTCTCGTAAACAAATGCTTTATAATGCACCTCTCTATGGCAATATGTTTAAATCCGTCAAATTCCGGGCAACGATATTTCAAAACAAGTGAGTTCATTCAAATTATGATTATCTATTTTAAAAAGAGATGATGTCACATGTACATGAATTATAGGAACGTCCGCTTTTCCCATGTAAAACAGAAATATACATCGCCGTAAATCTACTTGGAAATAAATGGCTTAGATATTTATGAAGTGAAGGATAAGTCTAGCTTAATCATTCAATTATGGATAATACATATTTAATTTTATTCATTTTTAACAATAGATTTTGCAGATGGATAAGCGAAATCTTGTGTTTATCAATAAGTACTCGTATACCACGCACGTAAGGTGTTAGAATGACAAAAATCGACGTTACGTGACGTTACGCTGTTGTACCCCAACTTTTGACGTCGCATCATTGTGACTAGATATACCATGAAACCAGATCCATGATGTTTTCTTATAGGTCTTAAGTGCAAGTAGAGCAACTACTACTTGTATAAAAGAGCATTATGGATATTATATAATGCTGTACGTCAAGACACACGTTGGTCTTGCTTAACCCATTCCAACTCATTGACGCTTTTTGATGCTCGACGTAACGAAGGTGTTGGAAAAAAAGTTGAAAATCATAAAATTGCTTGTGACAATTTCCGTTGGAAGATGCATGAGTAATTTTGTAGTTAATAACGGGTTGTAATCCTTAATATGCCAAATAATGATAACGCTTTTTTCGCAATAACAGTAATAGCAAAATATAATTATGGTAAACTACAGACACAGTATGATTTAGACTAGATACCTGTATTTTGTGCACCTTCTCCAGTCTAACTGTCCACAAGCCGTGGTGTATCGTTCTGGACAGATAAACGATCGGTCATAGTTGGTGGAATACGTCTCCATCTTCTGTTTTGTACATACATGTCTGTAAAAGGGAAAAAATCAACAGAAAAAAAAACTATTGCAATTGTTTATTAAGGTAATTAATAGGCCTACATTCGCCATTAGATTTCAAAGACTTCGTGCAAACTCAGGTGCCATCCGTGTTAACAGAAATTTTCGTCGCCACGGATGACGCCCCGAAATTGACGAGGGTATACCATCGTCAGTTTTCGTTGCCACGGATGACTCACGTGGTTGTTTGCACGAAGTGTTTGGTATTTAATAATGGATGGGCTCACCTTTAAATTCACTTACAGTAACGCACGGATAGTCAAAAAATTAAATCATTTTGAAAGCCACTGTCGTCGCCAAAATGGAAGCAGTGACAAAAGGTCAGCATGATCTCTTTATAGAAAAAGAATATCGTCGGTGTAAATGCAAAACCTTGTATCTCGTTTTTGAAAAAAAATTAAAGGGGAGGGAAAAAATATAATAACTTTTCCTAAGCTGAAATTTTTTACTCGAAATTCAGACATGTTGTTCACAAATAATGTGGCTTTAATACTGATCAGTAAAAATATCTCAAAACCGGCGAGAATGTTCTAAACTGGGCACACAAGTTTGTACTTTGAAAATCACAAGAATCGACATACGAGGTTTTGCATTTACACCGACCATATGGAAAAATGATTTTTGACCAGTCTCTGCATGATTTCGGCCTTTACATTTATAAAAACGACTAAACCCATTCCCACATGACGCCCAGCAACATAAATGCTTTGGAAAATAGTGTGGGAAGTGAAGAAATTGCTTGTGAGTCTACCTTGTTTCAATTGCTTACATCAGAAAATCGATGGATTAGAAAAACGTTCGGAAATAATTAACTAACCCAGTAATTGCTTCGGTGTAGTCCGCACATAGTAAAACTGGTAACATGATGAAAAATGCCTGTTTCATTTTGCACTACTAATGTCGTATTAACCCCGTTTTCGAAGTTAAGAAATTATAATCTATACCAGATTAGCATTGCCAATTGAATCCTTGCACAAACAACAATATTAGACCGTTTGATTTCAAAGGAGTTGCAGAAGAATTAGACAAACCAGTTCATGATAAGAGTATGAACTGTGAATGTTACAACATGCAAAATATCTAGGGAAAGGATAAATTACTGATTATCAACAATTTCTTAATGCTTTCCCAATCTGTTTCTTCTCGGGAAGTGAAAATCAGGTCTTGTATGGGAAAGGGTTAACCTAGTGATGTAAACAAACTTCGTTACCTAGCAACAGGCACAAAAAGTACCGACTGTAAATACTCGAGTAAAAACATTGTGGGAAAATGAGGCTGCCATTTTTAAACCATATCACGCTATGCCTAATCCAATTTTAATCAACATCAACTTTGTCATACTCAGCAGCTTTCAAATTGGAGCAGTCAAAATGGTTTACCGTTTGAGAAAGTGTTAATCTAGACATCGATAGAAAGATTATTGTTTAAAAAAGAGGAATCAAATCGTACCTCTTCATCAAAAACCTCCTATCTGTATCATGTTTTAAGCTACAGTTACGATGTTTTTGTTGAAATGTGATGAATTGTCTTTACTTACTGACAAAGTTCGGTGTTTGATATTTTATCAGAATTCATTTTGATAATCTTTCATTTAACGAAAAATATTTCTTGGTCATTTGGTGCAGAATAAAGGTGAATGGGTAAAAGTAAACAAACACCTTTGATGGAGGCAAAATAGGCTATTAAAGAGAAAACAAGCACAAAAGAAAATGAATGTAAAGATAAATTAATGCAAACAATTTTATCCGTATTTAAGGAAATTTCGTCTTTTTTAATTTTCTGGGTTGATGTATTTTTTGCACAAATAATGAATAAGTATGCCTATTATTAATTTCATAATCATTAGCGAAGCCTTGGTTATTTTCGTCCGCTTTATAAAATATCTCTGAATTGAATGAGTATTCTAGTTTGTAATAGATGCTGATCTGAAATATTAGACGCATATGTTACCATATAGTGATGCTTTTTGACGCCCCACAAATAAAGGCTTAACCCTTTCCCAAACGACAAAATTTTAGGGCGGTCCAATTTGAAAGTTGCTGCAGACGACAAAATGGGCATTGAATAATAAAGGATTTGTGTACAATATAGCTAGGCAAATATTGAGGCGAAAGGAGAAACTGCTGGTTATCAGCAGTTTCTTCTTTTGTTTCAATGTTTTCCCAAGCCATTTCCATTAGGGACGTCAAAACCAGGTCTTGTTTGGGAAAGGGTTAAGAAAACATTGTAAAATGTAAAATTTCATTCACTTGAAACTGTCACCTTCAATATCTTTGACTTTGTACAAGTCTAGATTTTATTTTACGTCTGGTAATGGGTAACATCCTAGATTACAACGTCAACATGACGAAGAGGTCAGTCCGACCTTGTCCATATTGACCAGTGTGGTCACTGTTATCGAGCAATAACCTGTCAAATGTCATCTGTAGTAACATTTGTAGCTACATTTGTTGGAACATATATAGCCACTTAACGTGCAGATGAGTGGGTTCTAAAACAAGCCTCGGTGACAGTTATGCCTCACCAGGCGAAAATCTCCCAGTTTGACCAGTCAGTATGGAAAATGTTGCTGACGACAAAATGTTCCATAATACATGTATATTATAGGGGAAAAAATCGACGTTTTTTTTCCCAATGCATTGCCAAAGCTCGGGAATGGTTTGGGAAGTATTAAAACCCTTTCGCAAACGACAAAAATTTATGGTAGCCCATTTGAAAGCTACTACAGACGACAATTGATGTAACTAATCAACTAAAGGAAACATTTGGAATAAATTTGTACAGAAAACATTGATGCAGAGGAGAAAATGCTGATCATTAGTATTTTCTTTTTTTCCTCAATGTTTTCCCAAGTAATTTTACCAACGACGACAAAACAGGGTCTTGTTTTGGAAGTGTTAAAAAACTATATATAGTGACAGTTAACAGACCACACGATTGTAAATGATCATTAAAAACCAACACATGTCGGGGTTAGTAGCCATTAAATTACAACATACGTCCATGATACAGCGCCTTCAACGTAAACTATAATCTGACGTTTGTTATTCACGTAAACGTCAATTACGGAAATCAAGATTAATTTGCTTCATTTGTTGTTTTTTTTACAGCATATGCATACCGAAAATCTTGTATAACGATAGTACCGAGTGGAAAGACTGAATAGTAGCCATTGCCATAAGTCCATACCTAGCATTTTCTCCTTGAACTATAATATGTGCATCTCGAAAATCCAATCTTTATCAACAAACATTCATTTTGTCGCCTGCAACAACTTTGAAATTTCGCCATTCTAAGATTGTTCCCTTTTGAGAATGAATTATGACAACTAATTGTATGGTTCAAACAAGAAACATATTTATCTTATTTGCTGACAGATTCGACATAATACCGACAAAATTAGCATAATTTTGAAATTAAGCCGAAATACATGAATTGAACAGGTGCACAAATCGCTCATCCGAAATTTAAAATTTCAGACGCCCACTTAAAACAAAACAACATGTGATCTCAAATTTAAACCCTTTTCACATACAAAAAGATATAAATACATAAAATAAATAACCAAAAAGATACAGTTATATGTCTCAGTGTAGTCCAATTCGAAAAATGCTTCAAACGACAAATTAGATGTTGATAAAGATATGACTTGTGTACAATATAGCTGAGAATAACATTCAGTCAAAATGAGAAAATACTGGTTATCATATTTTTTTCTTATAACCCAATATATTCCTAATCGTGTTTCATGAGGGAAGTCAAACGCAGGTCTTGCGTTGGAGTGGATATTACAGAAAATGTGTATGAAAGTATTTATCGCACAATTTAGCGACACGTTTGTTGAGATCAACCAAGAACCAGATCGGCCGATGTAAATGTAACCAATGCTTTTTGACATCTGCTACTTGTATTGGGGATATTACCAGAGAATAAAGAGAATAAAGCGGGTCTTGATCAGACTCCGAGCAAACGTGGACTCATCGTAATGTAACTTCTCGTGGCCAGAAAAAAAACCTATAAGGTACATTTATTCAGACCATAGCTCGTTGAAAAGGACCTTCATGGAAGTGTGAATTTCGATCGTAGTCCGTTTGTGCTGTCCGTGCAGAAATCGGAATAATCGAAGCCCTGGCGTGGTATATCGTTTTTGTAACCACGGTTCTGAGTTTGTTGGCACAATAAAGGCTAAAGCACAGACAATATTTCAAAAGTTATATCTATTATATCGTCGCTTTTCAGCGAAAACCTCGTAACTGCAGCTTAAAACGAGCTGCAGTTACGAGGTTTTCGCTGAAAAGCAGCGATATAGACGTCCAAACAAGGGCTTGTTTGTAAAATGATTGAAAAGACGAAGACATAGTCGTGTTTGAAGGATCTCAGAGTACACTCGAACCTTTTTCTCATTTTTATTTCCCTTTCGTATTCAAAACAATTGAGTAGAATGTGACAAATTAGAGTGGAGTAGGTGTATTTAGCCCTTTCTCTAACAATACAATGTTTTGACGCCCCTGTTAGAAAAATTCTGAGAAAACATTGACGAAAAGAAGAAATGCTGATAATCAGAATTTTCTTCTTTTGTCTCAATATTTTCTGGACTATATTGCACGCAAATCCGTTGTCTATCGTCATCCATATTTCAATCTGCAGCTTTCAAATAGGATAATTCTAAAATTGTGTTATCTAAGAAAGGATTAATACAGAGAGGCAACGAGGAAGAGGCACTCAAGGACATTTTTACATTTCGAATTCATTATATTTCTCAATTTATGAGATGCACAGGACAGGAACAACGCCGCTGACGGATGTAACTTGAGAGAGGAAGAAAAAACAGCGGCAAATTAAGTCAGTCCCACTTCGCTAGGCACTATCGCAGTAGTCAGCGACTTAACCCTTTTCCAAACGACAAAATTTAGAGAGGTCCAATTCAACAGCTTCTGCAAACGACAAAATGAATTTTAATAAAGACTGGAATTGTGTGTGATATAGCCAAAAAATATTGAGACAAAAGGAGAAACTGCTGGTTATCAATGTTTTCACAAGCCTATTCTTTATACGTACGGGCGTCAAAACCAGGTCTTGTTTTAGAAAGGGTTAAAAAGGGATCTATACTGCTCTGCAAGTTATGTCTAAGATAAAGATGGATAAGGAAATTCAGAACGACATGGATCTTGATCAGACTGTAATAACCACAGTCTGATCTGGGTCCATGTTTGTCTCAAATGTCATATGGTACCTATTTCCACAACCTGACTCATGTCTATTCAATGTATCGTATACTAGAATTCATAATGACCTGTTTAGGACGAAGCATCGTTTCTTCCTGGTGACAGAAGCCGTCCCAAAGCGTGGTATATTTTTACCTGTTGGTTGTAAAAGTGTAGTTGTATTTTTTTCTGTAGTATATTTAATATGAGTGACATGGAAGGACAAATGTTATTTTCTTGTTGCTATGTGATAACTCAATTCCTACCACAATCTGTCATCACGCGGATTTATCCTCATTGGTAAATATACTCAGCTGATTTTGTGGTAAGGAAGTTTAATAGTACTTATTCTGGTTACGTTGGTTTAATCATCCTTTTTATTTGGGAAAATACTTGGTTTAATGGTTTTATTTTGTTTACAACCTATCCAAAACTACAAAATATTAGGGTGGTCCATTTCTAAAGCTGCTGCAAACGAAAAAAAAAATGCATATCAAATGCATAAGTTATGTAGACCTACAGAAAATGCTGGATATCAGCATTTTCTTCTTTTGCTTCAAAAATTTTTCAAGAATTTTCTTTTGAGGACGTCGAAAGCAGGTCTTGTCTGGGAAAGGGTGGATAAAGAAAGCTTCTTTCATCGAAGCATTCTTGTTTATTTCTGCATAAATTGTAGAAAAGCAGTCTTTATTTTTTTAAGATGATTATTTAAATTCATCTCTCCAGCAAGGTATCGTGAATATGATATTGTAAAAATATCATTAAATCATCATGATCGACTTTATCAAAATTTTGTATGAATCAATAATCAGAAAGCGATCATGATAGAATGATATTTTGGTGCAGATTATCAAGAAGAATAGGAATCACGCGACACAACATCAACAACAATTGCAGAACATTTTCAATAATTCTGATAATACGTGACCAATTAGTGAATTCGGTTTGAAGCAGAGAAATCGAAAATAAACCAAAAGATTTCGTGGATGCGGCGGATCCGTATAAAAGCACCGAATATACGTTGTTTGTTCGTCAATAACTTTTTTGTCTGACATCCGTCACATCCCTTACAATTTACAGCCTCTCTACCTAAAATTCAAACAGTCACTAAATAATTAACAGATTCATTGAAGAGATTCTGTAATTGTTGTTGTTATTTCACGTGAAATCTTCCCCTATGTGTTATCAAGAACACGTACACTTGTAAACTAAGTCATCTCATTAAAGTAAAAATACGAAACAATTTCTCAAACGGTAAAGTATTAGAATATGCCTGATTTTTAAAGACGGTAGAATTATAGATTTTGATAGCTCGGTGGAAATTCCGTACAATAAAGCGCAGAAATTGTTTGGTAAACGTAGAAAATATTGGTTATAAGCAGTCATTGTCTTGTTTCAATGTTTTCTGTGCCATATTGTATACAACTCATATCTTTATCAAAATGCATCTTATCTTCAGTAACATCTTTCAAATTAGAAAGGTCTATTTCGTTTTGGAAAGAGGTAAAGATTAAATGTGTAATGCTTGGTAGTGATAGAAGCAAGATAAATTATAAAGCCATTTTTCTCAAATACTGAGTGGCTCTCATCTTCTTACATTAACACTTTTCAAATCTATTGTCATAAAAGATTTTTCTTCTGTTGGTTGATCAAAACTGTCTTCTTGTTTATGCTTAAACAATAATAACTAGGAAACATAAAATATCCATGTTGTTTTAGACTGAAAAATGATAGTCTCAAAAGATAAGTCCGATTCTAAACCTTTTTTGTAAATTCATTACATTGGAATCGTTCGATTTAATCAATCTAGGCTTTTTAAAAAGAAATAATTCTTTAATTAATCATGTTAATATGAGTATCACTATTTTCTATATGCCATACGGCTATATGACACCATTTAACCCTTTCCCAAAAGTATGGTTCAATTTTAAAACTAATGCAGATGACAATGTAGGTTCTTTAAAGCTGCTATTTCCCAGATTTGGACCCAAAATTTGTAAAAAAAAAAAAAAAAAAAAACAAACGAAATGTACACTTTTTAAAGGGACATTTCATTCCAATTTCATTTTTTTAAAGTATGTCTTGATGCCAAGAGTGGTTATTCTAATGAGTATAAATACTATTAGTTTTTTAAAGTTGTTGCCAATAAGCGAGTAACACGCATTTAAAGTTGAAACATAATCGATAAATTGCATATAAATCCGAACTGTTGTCCACAACAATTTGTTCAATTTTAACACAAAAATATAAATTTCTCGTAAACGGCGCAATATTTTGGCTTGACATTTTCAGAATTTTCATAAGGAAATATTCTCTTTCAGATAAAAATAAAAGTAAAATTTTTGACAGAAAATTCTGAAATGTCACTTTAAAGTTATAATCGATAAATTGCATATAAATCCGAACTGTTGTCCACAACAATTTGTTCAATTTTAACACAAAAATATAAATTTCTCGTAAACGGCGCAATATTTTGGCTTGGAATTTTCGGAATTTTCATAAGGAAATATGCTCTTTCAGATAAAAATAAAAGTAAAATTTATGACAAAAATTCTGAAATGTCACTTTAAGCTTTATATGACCTGATTAAATGATTACGACAAACTATTAGAACAACGACTCATTTTTTCGCAATTTGATACCAAAGCGATGTCGAAAGTAAGTAAAAAACAGTAGGACATGCGACTTTCTTAAGGTGGCCGAATGCGATTCCATAACAAGAAAACTGCCCTAGAGAATACTCATACTGTCGCATGTTATAAAGTGAATCCTTACTGACATTTTAAGATAATAGAAAAGATAAGTCACCATCTAGGGAAAGAATGGGGGCCGTCTCAAAACCAGCACTGAAATGGCTATTTTTCAAATGGAGGCCAATGGGATATTTGAATATTTTTACACAGATGTTAAAAAATAAAGAATTTCTGCCCTAGAGAATTTGATAATATTTTGTAAATTGATGAACCTGGTCATGATCTGTGAAATAAAGAAATAAAAAACAAAAGTCACCACAGTATATGAATTGGGGGTTGTCTCAAAAGTGCCGGAATAGCAGTGTTTCAGCTGATCTTTGGCGCAAATGTTAAAATTTTAAGATTTTCTGCTTCAGAAAATTTGATAATGGTGTGGTAATTGACGAACCAGCAAATGATCTGTAAAATAAAGAAATAAAACAAATGTCACCACTGTACATAAACGGGAGACCGTCTCAAACGTGTACTTTTCCACAAAAAAGCAGCCTTTTAGCTCGATTTTTCATAATCATGATCGTAATATGTTGCTTGTTTGATTAAAACATAAAATAGATTTTAAGATAAATGTTTGACGTCTCAAAATTGTTTTATTCTATTGTGGGAAAGGCAAATTTTAGGCCTAAATGGCTTTGGAATAAGCTATATTTATCTAACATTGGTGTAATGTCTTGAACTGTAGTGTGAAAGAGGAACGTACTAGACAAAAGTCAGTAGATTCCGATATTTCGAACCGAATTTGGACTTTTCCAACGATAAATTCGTCAGAAATCGGCCGATTTTGTGTATCTTAACTTTACCGTATTACCGACGTCGTTACTTTGAACGCCAAAACGCACATGTTTAAATGACGTCATCAAAACATTTCAAATACGGTCTGATATATTTTCACGTTTTATTCTTGTTCGGTGAAAAACTGATGCAAAAGTTTGTATAGTTTAACTAAAAAAATGTAACGGATCTAACTTTCTACCTTTTTTTCTGAAACTTTAGGTCGCTAACTTTTTTACGACAACATGCGCGTTTTGGATGCGCACTCGAATCGACTTCGGCCACCTTAAATGACGTCACAACATACATGATGACGTCATATTGAAATTCAAGTATGAATCTCGTTTGAATCTTGGACCGCGCTGTATGCGCATGCGTGACAGTTAAAAAATAAATTCAACCGCATCTGTGACGGAGTTGAATTTGGGTTTGGATTCTCCCCAAATTCGGCTATCTCTCTTATAATTTCGGCTCAATCTCTGTCAGAATCGCATATCATTAACCATTCTGAGGTGGCCAATACAAAAGTTTTGCATATTTTTTAAAAAAAATTGATTTTTTGCAATTAAATCATCTGTTACCCTCCAGCTTTAAAGGCTAGTCTTTGTGTAATATATAGCTCAGAAAATATTGAGGCAAAATGAGAAACTGCTGGTTATCAGCAGTTTCTTCTTTTGCCTCAATGTTTCCCAAACCATTTCTTACAAGGACGTCAAAACCAGGTCTTGTTTGGGAAAGGGTTAAACATATTCTGGTTATCTCTAACCCAAATTAGATAATTTATAAAACTACAATCATTAATAATCATTAATAATTCAGATTGTTACTCGCTTTTAAAAGATAAAAAGGACAAAATCTTCACATAGAACAGAAGTTCTTTAGCCATTTATTTGAGAAAAATTCTGGGACTAAAATTGTTTCACAAAAAATCACAAATGAGTCTTCTTTCATTATGGAATATTATTTTTCCTACCACTGTTAAGGTGCCCTGAAGAGTTTAATCAATCATTGCATTTTAATGCAAAATTTGTGTAGATTCTGTTTTCAATAACGTGTAGTTTTTTCTTCTAAAGAAACTTTTAATTAAGACAAATCTGGGGTAGACAATAATTCCTGTGATAGTATAGAGGACGAGAATTGACCTGGCAGAGCATTCCATTCGATTAGCATGGGCTTCTCTGCCAGTTCATTTATCGTGAGGTATACAGTCACTATAATAGGCCCATGACAAATGTTCACAACATTTACCTATGTAAACAACACGACATCGAACACCGAACTACTAAAATTTGTATGTGACGGATCAGATTTAGCAGGTTCTTCACTCCTGCAAGATTCGAACAAGCTCATGGAATTTTTTTTTTAGAATAAAGCACTTTTTTCTTTTTTTGGTCAAATTGGTAAGCATATGTCATGATATCGTTATTGGACTATATATCGCATATATATTTAATTTCGTAAACAATTCTACATTTGCAATAAGAATGAATTAATTAGATACATATAAAGCAAAAACGTCAAATTGTGTCCCGGGTTCATTTGCATTTGAACCAGGATCTGGAAAAAGGGGGTCACGCCAGCATTCGAGACAAACATGGATCCAGATCAATATGTACATGCACACAGTCTGATCAAGATCCATGTTGCTCTTTAAGTCTATCCGAACTGAAAAGAGTAAATCTGCTACAATTTGAAAGCTGCTGTACACGACAAGATAGATATTAATAGAAATAGCCTTTAAGTTCAAAAATACGACAGAAAATATAGAGACAATGATAAATGCTGATTTTCAACTTCTCTTCTTTTGACCCAATGTTTTCTCAAGCATTTTCTATTAGAAACGTCAAAATCTGGTCTTATTTGGGAAAGGGTTAATAGCTACTTCATGACCTGTTGCAACTGGAAGACAGTAGAATTGACCCCGTTAATCTGTACAAGGGCACCTTGGAAAAATGGAAGTCTTAATTAACCCATTACTATATATACAATGACGCCTTTTGACTCCTTCATAAGAAAGGGCTTAGGAAAACATTGTGGAAAATGAAGAAATTGCTTGTGACAAGCAATTTCTTCATTTCCCACAATGTTTTCTAACCCAAAATGGAAAGATTTTTAAAATTTTCTGAACTTAAAATTGTCGTCTGCAACACCTTTCAAATTGGAACAGTCCAAAATTTTGCCGTCTGGTAATGGGATAAAGTCCCTTTTTTCCAGATACCGGTTCATTTTAATTGAATTATTGTATAATGACCCCATTCTCTCTCTTCCTCCTTTCAACCCTTTCTCAGACGGCCATATTTTTAGAGACTTTTCATATTCAAATGATGCTGCAAACGACAAAAGGGGCGCCGACGGAATTAGATTTCGTATACAATATAGCACAGAAAACATTGAGACAAAAGAAGAAAATGCTGATCATTGGCATTTTCATCGTTTGCCTCTATGTATTCCTAAGCCAAGTCTGTAAGAGACGTCGAAACAAGGTCTTGTTTGGGAAAGGGTTAACTGTCAACAGACGACAACATTTCTAAAGACACCGGTTATGGAAAAGACACAATAAGAATTACCACTGGTGGTGAACTCGGCCAAAGCGAGGAACAATTTCGCGAACAATTTAATCCGTCAGTGGTGTTATAAAATCTCGTAACTACGGCTTTGATAAAGCCGTAGTTACGAGATTTTGTAACAACACCGACGGATTGTCAATACAAAACGGTAAACCCGGTTTATTTTTAGAACAAATTCATTGTCATTAGAAAAAAATCTTTAAACTCACATTTAAACGCAAAATATCTATACCTTAATGTAGCGAAAAATGTCCCTCGCTTTGGCCTAGTTCACCACCAGTGATTACAGTGAAGTACATTTGCATTCAACTGTCTTTTTCATCTTTTCTCACACTACTTTTATTCCAACAACCATCTTGCTTTGTACATAAAATCCAAAATATTTAAATGATATTTTAATCCCAATGCTTTTTAACCAATAGATGATATTGTCTACTTCCTGATTAAAAACCTACATTTTGCATTTATACTTCTTAAGGGACGATACTCCAGTTTACTATTTCTTTTCCTAAAATTAGATTTAACCTTAGATATTTTGTTTCTTTAAAGTACATCTTATTACCAATTGAAAAATGAAATAAAAATGGATGGTCATCGATCTTTTTTAAGTTTAATAGTCAGTCGTATGACATACTCCTACATCTAAAAATGTAATATACTAGAACAAAAAAGAAACGCAACTTCCTTTTCAATTCCTTTTTACGCAAAGACATCACATCAGATATAAACACAATGTATTTATTTTTGAAACAATAACATTTCAGCTTGTAAAGTTCACAAAATCTTGTTTGCAGTAAATTCCATTGATAAGAAAACACCCAGTTTACACCGGGCGTCAGCACAATTTGACAAAACAAAAAGTGAACGTAGGTTGAAAAATACAATCTGTTTCGTTCAGTTTGGTCCGATATTCGAATGTTATGTAGTCCATGCGATTTGTTAGCGGTCTCCGTTGCAGTCTTATACCTATCCCGTAGGTGGTGTTAAGCTGGTGATACGGTCCTGTCTTGACGTCATATCTCTTGCACGTCCTCTTCGTGCTGGATCGGTTGTGGTCCCATTGGGAGCCAACAGCGTATAAAGTCGAAAATGTGTCGATTTGTTGCCCCATCATTGTCTTGCAACAAAATTGTGACTTTTTCCACTGCACAGCATCCGTACTGCAGGTAGGCGCTGGTTTTGGATTAGCCGTGCTATGCGTAGGGTATTGAAAAGTACATGAACGCTAATACCTCTTCTTTGTCTATGTTCTAGCTTGTGTTTGAAGAAAAAATGTTTTGATAGTAGTCATTTAGAAAACGCGGCAGGGGATAATCAGTTTTTAACAATTTACTATGTATCACACGATGAATTTACGGCATCTGAAGAAAATGACATTGTATTTATGCGTATGGATGCAGGAATATTAAATATGTACTCAATAGCCATTGAAAACATATTCTGTCGATAATATTATTAAAAAAATGGGGTTGCGTATCTTTTTTGTCCAAGTATATTTCTTGCACCTGTCAAAGGTCCAATAAATACTTAAAAATGTTGTGTAATCATCGTTTAGTCCCGAAAAGGGGTTTAAAGTAACGTCTTACAGAACAGAAACTCCGAAATATGTGCTGGTATGAACGCGTAGGCCTAAATAGCAAACAGTTTTCCCGCTTTCGTGTGCTAAAAATAGATTTCCGATAGGAATACCCCCAACAACGTTTGCCGGGTACCAGTCTAATATTTTGTTTATCGGTCATGAATCGGACAATTTTTCGTAACCGTGTTAGCAAAACATTATTATTTTCAAGCGCGATATTAGTCGATCATAGATAATGCAGGCGGGAACTAAAACTACGAAACATTGCACATATGCAGCATGCAACATTACTTCCAGATACGGAGACAGACCAGAAATGACAAACGTTTTTTCTTGAGATTCCTCAGCAGCTTAACCAGAAAAAACATGGAAAAGTCTGAAAGTAAAGTAGATCTAGCTATGATCATGAAACTTCTCTGGTAGCTAGATCTCACCAAAGAGAAGTGCAACGTACAAGGAACATAACTCTATCTTGCTTATTTTGTGAGTTATTGCCCATTGTTGTAGTGAAAGCCTATGGGGTATCAAATCATATTCAGCGACAAATTCTAGTTTTTTTCTATATTAACCTATAACTATAAGACCGGTTTTGACGTCCCCAACAGAAAATTCTTGGGAAAACATTGAGGCAAAAGAAGAAAATGATGATCGACAAAATCGAAAAGGCATGCACAGCAGACAAAATGGGTGTGAATAACTTCTTTGGATATTGATGATCATTCTTCTTTTGCCTCAATATTTTCTCCGAGATAAAACACTAAAAATATTCACATCCGTTTTGTCGTCTGCAGACTTTTTTATCAATTTGGCCAGACATGACATTATGTCGTTTTGGAAAGGGTAAGTGAGCACGCACGAGCGGCACGATGAAGTCAGGACATGTCCGTATATGTAAACATTACTTGTCAACTGCTTATTTCATAGTTATATTGCGTTTTTATTCACCTGAAAGGGTGTGGCTAAGCCAAAAGGTTATTCGACGAGTTTACTTCTCGATACCTTGGTTAACATAAGGGAAAAACGTGCGGCACGAGCATGAAAACATTTCGAAATTGAAAGACTGTGCGATTGTAAAACGTGTTATTAAAAACCTCGTAAATACAGCTTGATTCAAGCTGCAGTTACAATAATTTGCAATAACACCGACGATTTACCGCTAATTGAAAACGCTGTTTCTCCTCAATCTTCAATGTAATAACCGTTTACTAGGCTCCGCCCTTTCTCCCGAAAAAAATCAGAATATACCGATCTTAAAAAATACACGACAGTGCAGCAACCTTCTCAACTCGGAATTAGATTGTTTCTCAACAAATGATTACAGCAATCAAGCTCTTAGAATGTTATCTTCGGCAAGTTGAACGTGGAAAAACTTCGCGAGATTCACAGCCATATTTGTACGATAAGGGATTCCCAATCTATTTTTAGACCAGTGAGGCGTGACGATGACGTATTTGTTCACACGGAAAAGCGAACCCTATGTATAAAACAGCATGCTCACGCAGGCCCGTAGGAACAGAGGGGGAGGGGGGCTTCAAAGTTGGCCAAAAAATGCCGAATTTTCCTTTTTTCACACTGAAAATTTAGGGAGAATCCATAATAGCCCCCCCCCCCCCCCCCCAAATATTCAGACACTGGGGCTTTAGGCCCCTCCCAATCTGCCAGAGTTATATTGGAAAATTGGTTCCTATTGCCAGACCATTTTCCAAGAAATTGCGTAAATGACAGCAGTGTAAGAAATCAACTTATAACTAAAAAAAAAGAAAAAAAATCAATAACACTTTAAAACCTATTATTTTCTGAAAGATAATTGGAAATACTAAATCGATTGAACATATGTTTAGTCAATTTTGAATCACATAATGTTAAATTTCACTATCTTGAACTTTGACAACTGAAAAAAATTACGAAATGTCAAAAATCTTACCACCAGCTCGAACATTCTTTTCACTTTCCTCTTCTAAATCCAACGAACATTCCTTTTAAAATTAACTTGAATAATCAGTTGATACATTGTCTTGTAATATTAATACAACCTCATCCATCGTACATAATTTGAGCTTTCAAGACGCATTTTTCACTTTTTGCACCACGTGTGTTTTTGCCGTCCGCCATTTTGTTTCATTTTCTTTCTACAAAGTCAAAATCCCAAGATTTATTCTATTTCGGGGTTATATAATTACGAATTTTCTATTTTTAGATAATGTAAACAAAAGATAAATTATCATATTGGTCAAAGTTTTAGTCAAGTGACGACTCCATCTAAATATAGAACAAAAATATCATGGGTATTCCAAGTCTATCCTTTCGACATCTTCGCTAGCCAAGGTTGAACCCACCTACGTTTGTATTCACCCTTGGCAGATTTAGTACACTTTTCTTGAAATCGCGAAGCGCCGCCTAGCGGTTGCTCTGCTGGTTGTTTACGTCCATTATTGATGACGTCATTAACGCGCGTTGTCTTTCGCGTCATACGGATTATGTTAAAGTTAGCTGCTTTTTTGGTCGAATTGTCGAAAATATAATAATTCGTCGATTAAAGTTAGGGAATTCCTGTCTATTGCAGTGAAATTCTTAGGAAAAATCGCCCATCTTCGCGTTTTTGAGTTGCAAATGCAATGCCTTTTCCCGCCCGTTGTCATGATTTGGTTACTCATAACAAATGTATCAGTCGACAATCTGATTGGTTCCAGCGAGACCTCGCTGGAACCAATGAAAACGCTTTCCAGGAGACCAAGAAAAGTGGACTAAATCCGCCAAGGGTGAATACAGAAACGACGTTACGTCGTAGATGTCACCCTTGGCTTGCGAAGATGTCCTTTCGACGGCCCAGGCCGTCACGGGGCACTATGGCGACATTTTCGATGGACGGCTCAGGCTGTCATGGGGCAGCGAAGGGGATAAGAAAATCAAATTCGCACAACAAATGTACTCTTACAGTCGAAAATGGAAAATTGTAATGACATTTCTTATTATCGAAAATATGGTAGCGAAACATATATGGTACGAAACAATATTCCGAAAAACTGGATCATTGTACCTTTAAACTTCTAATCCGCCAGGCGCCACATTGATTTCTACATTTTACATCTAGCCTAACTTTACAAACTATTTCTTGGCTATTACACGAAAAAATACCCATATTTCCGAAACCCGCAAAACACCCCCTGCAACTTCTTCTCGAAATATTTTCCCCGGCATTATCACGGTGGATAATCACGTGATGCAATATTTTCAGAAAATCTTCAATAATTTTGTAAATACTGTACCGATTTGAATTCGGTTTGAAGCAGAGAATGTGGGCAGACGCTACGCATTAGATAGAAGTGGTGGATTTTTGAAAAATCAACTGATAAAAAAGTTACTGAAGATCAAACAATATTTTGGTTGGTCTTCAATAACTTTTTTATCGGATGATTTTTCAAAAGACTACCACCTCCAGGATATTCCTGACATTTTTCAGCTTTCTCTGCTAAAAAATTCAAATTGGTCTAGTATTGACAAAGTTATTGAATTTTATCGGAAATTCTAAGTCACCTGATTATACACCGTAATTATTGAATAATCAAAATCATCGTGTTTATCAACATCTATAATACATGATAGTACATTATTACTGTGGTAGACACTATTTTCAAAAGAAAATCAATTCTAACCGATACTGGCAAATTTAAATGAATGATCCTAGAGATCTGAGGCGCGTTCTTTAGAGCGAGATTGTTTAAGATTTCTTAAGATGTTTTTGATACAGCATCTTTGAGACCGAGATTATAAGCGAGGTGTTCCGAATGTTCCATACTTCATACAAATGACGTCATCATGACGTCATTTGTATGAAGTGCGGAGCATTCGGAACTCCGCGGTTTTTTAATCATGGAGCATTCGGAACAACTCGGTCTATTCTCTCCCATATAGATTCTACAGAATTTACAGAGGGATTCCGAAAGAAGTATAGAGCAATGGCGGCTCGCAGTGATCATCTTAAAAATCTTGGTCAAAAGAGCGCTTTATCCTAAAACATCTTAAGAAATCTCAAGATATCTCAAGAAATCTCGCTCTAAAGAACGCGGCTCTGCTAAATACTCGTAGCTTACCCACCAAATTTGATATTATGTTGTGTTCAGATGGTCATCGGAAAATACAGTAAAAATTAGTAAATACGAGTGCCATTCTTCTTTCATTTTATGGTTCTCGTGGCAACTCAGGCTAGACTCTGGAGCATAGGAGCATAGGCGTAGGAAGAGGGGGAGGGGGGGGGGACAGAGACAGAGTGGGTAGAAAAGAGGCCTGCCCCCTGTGGCCCTCCATAATACACCCATATTTCCATTTACTTAAACATTTAGCCCCCCCCCCCCCCCAAATATTATAAACCTTCGTATTGAAAATCATTCCAGTAAATCTGTTTTCTGATATTTTCCCATTCTTGAAGATAATGAATTGATTTCAAGTACCGACGCAATCCCAGTAAAAGGGGACAATTGATGTCTCCGGCCTTTAAGATGTACTAGCAGCAAATAGTCAATATTATGTAAATGCCTACCACATTTATTTTCATCCAACACCTATAACTAAAATATTTATCTATAATTTACGCTTGTAAGAACTTCATTTCTTATGAAAATCATGTGGCAATCGAACTAGGGGGTACGAAAAACCGATGTCTCCGTGTAAAATTTCCAACTTTCAAACCAAAAATATCAATTTCAACAATAAATCATCCTAACAAGACTGTCCAAATCTTGTACAGAAAAAATAGAGCTCCAAAACGATACCAAGATTTAGATAAAAAATGTAATCAAATATTTGTAGAACAGCATCGAGTCCCTGTCTCCAAAACTCAAAAACGTACGGGACACTTTCTTTAAAGGTAAGAAACACTGACATTTATCTAAATCTACATTTAATGCATTAATCTAGTGTAATGTACATTAGTATAAATATATATTATCAAAATGAAAACGTGTTTTGATATACCTTTGTCAATATTTTTAAAAAATCAACATCATTCTTAAACAATTGACCGTAATTTTAACCCCGTAACGTACGAGGCAAGAACTAAAGTAGCTGTAGTTAAAAATGTGTAACTAGAAATAGTTTAATTCTTCAAGTAACATCACTATTCGAAGTGTCTCCAAATATGACAAAAAGAATTATGCCGATTACTATAATTGCATTGATACAGCAGGCCAAATAAAGTTGAGTACACATTAAAAAGTGACGTACGAGTCCATAACGTTCGAGACAATTTTTAGTATTCAGTTTTTAAATTGCTGAAATGGAACGTTTCCTTTGCTTAATTTATGTGTTTTGGGTTCCATAAGGACTCCGGTTAAAGCAAAATAGACTTTTAATGCACATAATAGACTGTACACGTGCTCGTACTAGTCTCGTAGGTTATGGTATTATAATTACGCTTAATTGATACTATTTTTACAATATTGAGGAAAGTTTCACAAAATGTGCCGCCTTTTTGTTGATATATAGGAGTATATTCATACCCATATATATTACATTAGATTAATGCGTTAAAACAGTTTATTTCAGCGTTTCTTACCTTCATAAAAAGTGTCCCGTACGTTTTCGTATATTGGATCCATCAGAGTTAAGGATGTCCAGCAAATTTTGGATAATGTTTTACTTTAATTAAGATGTTATTACCTATACCTCATATTTCATAACAATACGAATATCCTGACTTTTATAAATTGAAATTTATTTGGCTAGAAAGTTTTAATCGGTAAAACAACACACCCAGATGGCTTATAGGGTTGTATTTATTTTCATTTATTCATTTCATACAATTTTTTTTGACAAAGTGTCTGGAAAATGGATATTGCCTATTAATATTGTTATTTGATTGAAACGGTAATAATACAGAGGCTGTGATGTTAAAGAAAAAAATCGTATTACGTGCGGGACAAGCTCTAGTTACGTTCGGGACAGACCAGTTTTAAACTAGTGTTGATTTGTTATAAGTCATTGACTTTCCATTTCCGTATATCGATAAAGGGAATAACTCATTGCTTTTATTTAATTATTAGAGAGAAAATTAAGGGTTGTTTGGTGCATTTCAGAAGAGTTGGAAGTAGTCAACGTTTTAAAATAAAGGAATTGAACAAGGATGGCCGTTCTGTATTTTCATTCTCATCGGTACAATTCGCTATTTTCACCCGTATTGTCAATTGATTCACAATTCACACACAAATACTCATCAAAATGTATCGCATTTGTTATTCTTTAGGCATTACTTAATGTGAAATTAGACTCACATTTCACAAAGGGGTCTATTTAAAACACGTAGTTTTTTATGCTCACATTTGATCACTTAACATTCTATAAATCCAAAAGTAAGCAAGCCAAGTTGACAAAACAAGAGAAATTTGTGCAGAAGATGTGATCCATGAAGAAAATTTGTCCAGAATGAGTGTATGATAAGATGAAAAATTTCGAATTTTTTTAGTCAATTGTCCCATTTAACTGGGATTGCGTCACCGATGAGTACTAATAATGAGTCAGCCGAGCCCGGATAGCTCAGTCGGTTACGACGGAGTCTGTCAATCCAGGGGTCTCGAGTTCGAACCCCGGCTCGGCCAGTATCCATTCTGACATTTGACAAAAAGTCATTTGTCTCTCACCAATGGGTGTGAATCATCTATGTGAGAGAGCAGCTGGAGGCTCGGTTTGGATATTGTGGTTGTACTGGTGCGAGAAATACCAGGAACCCACGGTTAGGTGCTCCAGCCGCCGCGATATGACCCTGGTAGTTGAAAACGGCGTAAAACCCCAATAAACTCAAACTAATAATGAGTTGCAGAACAAGTAAGAGATTTTTCCGGTCAATGTTTTGGGTGATGAAGAAATAATAACAATAATAATAATAAAAAAACGGATTTTTTTCTCATTTTTGTACTGTAGTTTCCTTTTTTACATTTATATATTATTTTCATTACTACACTAGGAGCGGATTGAGACGTTTATTTTTCTTCCCTCAATGCTTTTTTAAAATTATTCAATTATGCTGGGAAAATGATTTTGGGAAGAATTTGCAGGCGGGGGGGGGGGGGTGGAGATTCAGAAATGGGGACTTTTTTCGTCTAATAGCCAAGAAATAGTTTGTAAACTTTTTAAAAATGTAGAAATCAGGCGGCGCCTGGCGGGATAGAAGTTTTAAGAAGTGTAAATGAATTGTAGGCTTTTATTTCGGAAGTAGACAATCTCATTTATTCAGGACCGGGAATCATATTTTCGACTCAATTATTCTGTTAATATATACGACCGATTTGAAAAAGATTCGAAGCAGAGAAGGCGAGAAAACGTCATCGACTTGCTGAGTGCAAATGATCTTTAAAAGTCAGCCTATAAAACAATATTAATGTTCAACCATAGTTTTGTTTGTCGTCGATAACTATTTTTGCCGTTTTTTCCTTTCCTGGCGGTTTTTTTAATTCTCTGCTTCAAATCGAATTCAAATGGGTTCAGCATTAACACAATCATTGACAACGACCTGAATTATTGTGACTTGATTCCTCACCTTGTATTAGAACGGTCGTAACGTCGTTTTGGGTTTTTTTGGTTACTTGTTTGGGAAAGGATTAAACTAAACACCTGTTTATAAAATGCATTCTGCCATAATTTAACAATCATGCATTCTGTCGAATCTGCCACAAGCACAAGATGGATTGCTAATTAGGTCATCCGGTTATTTAAAATGTAACAAAATTGTCTTTTATCGTATACGAAGTAATAAAATTGTGATAAAAGCGTAATTTTTTAAACAAATGCGCAGTGCATGAAAACCGCAATGAAAAAGGCAATGAAAAGTTAATTAATGGCAAAAATAAAAATTATCTGAAAACTGTCGAAATTCGAGATGTATGGTGCTGTTTATTTTCTACCTATCGGTCAGCGTCTAATACTAAACTATTTCTTTCTCTTATCAAAAAGTCACTTATCTTTATAATCTTGAGAGCTCTTCGAGATTTAGTTATCCAATCACCGGAATCAATTAAAATGCCCCAACAAATGAAAAATCCGATTTAGAAGATAAAATTACAAGCAAATTTGAATAGCATGTATTTTCTTGATAGTTTATCGTTGTTTGAGTGCGTGATCCCTTTCAGTGCAGACATTTATGGAATGATGCTGAATTACAATTATGACTTGGTGATAACGTCATAAAAGTGGATATTTCAAGCAAAAACAGCAGAGGTTAGGGAGAGTTGCACAGGTATTTGGCACTATGTCTATATTCACTATATGTCTATATAGAACACTATAAAGATTACTCTTTATAGTGTTCTATACAGACATATAGTGAAAATAGACATATAGTGTCAAATACCTGTTGAGAGTTGTATAAGAGCGATAACCTCTGCGCGGAGAGTAGATATTGCTATCTAACTGAAATAGAATGTTAATTTAAGTTCTATAAATTATTTCTTGCTTTGACACAGAGAAAGATTTCTACAAAATAATCGTCCAAAATTGGTCTATTGAAATATCTGCATTTTAGTGAAAAAATAATAATAATGAAAAAAAAAAAAAAAAAAAAATAGAATTCGACCTTTTCCTAAATAGTGCATTGTCTTGACGTCCGCGTGAATGAGTTTTTGACAGTATTAGACCTAGAACATGGTGTATAATCACGTGACTTAGAATTTCCAATTATCTTCAATAACTTTGTCAATACTTGACCAATTTGAATTCGGTTTGAAGCAGAGAATGTCGACAGACGTCACGCATTAGATGGGCGTTGTTGATTTTTTAAAAATCAACTGATAAAAAAGTTATTTAAGATAAACCAAAATTTTGGTTTATCTTCAAAAACTTTTTATCAGTTGATTTTTCAAAAATCCAACACACCCAGCTTATTCCTGGCATTTTTCAACCTTCTCTGCTTCAAACCGAATTCAAAATGGTCAAGTATTAAAAAAGATATTGAAGATTATCGGAAATTCTGAGTCACGTGATTAGCCTATACACCGTGTAGAAGAAAAGAAGCTAATGCTGTACATAACGACCATCCGTAACACGCTGAATTTGCATTAACTAGTATGAATTTGGCCTTCTGTGAAAGCGTTAAATCTCTGACAAGACCAGGAATTCCGAAATAAAGAGATTAATGATGTAAGGTTAGCGGAAGTATTGTTCTGTCATCTAAAGTTTACAGGTTGATAAATGTTGCTACTGAATCTAGCATCAGTGAGGCTAAATATGGTAACATAGGGAAGGTGTCAACTCTCACTGAACTACTTTCTGATTTATTACGTCACCATAATCAGTGTTTTACTACGCAGCGTAGTAGTAAATTAACCCTTTCCCAAACAGCACATATTTAGGGTGGTCCAATCTGAAAGCTGTGCAGCAGACCAAAATGTAAATGATCACAAAATGCCAAAATGTCAATGTTATAGCCAAGAAAATATTGAGGCAAAAGGAGAAACTGCTGGTTATCAGCAGTTTCTTCTTTTGTCTCAATGTTTTCCCAAGTAGTTTCTATTAGGGACGTCAAAACCATGTCTTGTTTGGGAAAGGGTTAACCATTTTCAAACGACAAACTTCTGGAATAATCCAAATTGGATGACAAAAAGTTTCTAATGAATGTATGTTTTAGCACGAACATCATTCGGGGAGATAATGCTTGTAATAGTCTTTTTCTCCTCTTCTTGGAGGCCAATTTTTCCTGTGCACTTTACAGAAGGACCTCCAAACGAGTGCTTATTTGGGTACGGTTAAGCTCTGATTTATTCTAATTGGTGTGAATGAAAAATGGTACAAATTATACGCTTGACATAGACTACATGTATCCTTACGCTTTGAATTGCGCAACGAAAGAATTTTCTAATCCTTGAGTTCCAAGACTGTCAATGTTGGCTATTCATTTTGACTGCAGGATTGGGTGGGAGAAATGAAACGGATTGATAAATAAATAAATATAGATAAATAAATAAATAAATAAATAAATAAATAAATAAATAAATAAATAAATACATCATTGTTTGGTATGATCTACGAATAGAATCGTTTCTACCATGTGGGCTGGAAAATCATAATTGTTATCATGAGACGTGTTCTTTAGACCGAGATATTTTAAAATTTCTTAATTCATTTATAAGACCGAGATTTTCCGAATGTACCATACTTTATATAAATGACGTCATAATGACGTCATTTGTATAAAGTATAGGGCATTCGGAACACCGCGGTTTATAAATTATGGAGCGTTCGGAACCACTCGGTCAAATTTCTTTATATCGTCTCTACAGAGTTGACCGAGGGTTCCACATGAAGTAAAGAGTAATGGCGCCTCCCATTGAGTGACTTAAGGGGGGATGCTCCAGTTTTTCGGAACTCTCGGTCTTTACTGTAGTAAATTAAATGTTTCGTACCAATATGTTTCGCTACCACATTTTCAATAATATAACACATTATTCCAATTTACCATTTTCGACGGTAAAAGTGTATTTATTATGTGAAACTGATTTCCCCAAGATGGAAATCGATTATTTAGAGAAAGACAGTCGTAAGTGTGTATGCAGTTACCACTGTTTTGCGTCATTTTATTCATGTGTAGCTGATAAAAATGGCTGTAATTCACTAATAAGTGCGCTGACCTATACATTTTCTTTTTGAATTATTACCAGGACATGTTGCTTAAAGGGACATTTCATTCCAATTTCAATTTTTTAAAGTATGTCTTGATGCCAAGATTGGTTATTCTAATGAGTATAAATACTATTAGTTTTTTGAAGTTGTTGCCAATAAGCGAGATACACGCATTTAAAGTTGAGACATAATTGATAAATTGCATATAAATCCGAACTGTTGTCCACAACAATTTGTTCAATTTTAACACAAAAATATAAATATCTAGTAAACGGTGCAATGTTTTAGCTTGAAATTTTCAGAATTTTCATAAGGAAATATGCTCTTTCAGATTAAAATAAAAGTAAAATTTATGACAAAAAATTCTGAAATGTCACTTTAATACAATCAGGGAGTTTTATCAAATTCTATTACTAGTATTTAGAACTTGAAATATTTGCAAAAATATGCAAATTTTGACATAAAAAACTCCAGCTTCGTTGATCTAACCGAACACGTGAACATGCTGTTTTATACATTTACGCGTTTATATTAGCACATATTTTTATTTAAACGAAAGACGTTACTTTAAATCCGTTTTCGGGACTAAACAATGAATATACAGCATTTTATTAGCATTTTAGTGACCTTGGACAGGTACAAGAAATTGTGCATTTTTTCGATGTAGGGGTATGTGATACGAATGCCTATAAAATTCAAACAAGATCGCTGACCATCCATTTTTATTTTATTTTTCAATTGGTAATAACATGTAACAATAACATACAAAATATACTGAAACAAAAAAGAAACGCAACTTCATTTTCAATTCCTTCTTACGCAAAGACATCAAATCAGATTTAAACAAAACTTAATACATTTAAAGGAATAGCATTTCACCTTGTAAAGTTCACAAAATCTTGTTGGTAGTCAATTTCATAAGTAAGAAAACATCCAGTTTAAACCGCGCGTTAACACAATGCGACAAAAAAATTGGACGGAGGTCGGAAAAAAAACAAACAATCTGTTTCGTTCAATTTGGTCCGATATTCGACAGTTGTGAAGTCCATACGAGTTATTAGCGGTCTCCGTTGCAGTCTTAAACCTATCCCGTAGGTGGGGTTAACGTGATTATTCGGTCCCGCATTGACGTCATATCTCTTGCACGTCCGCCTCGTGCTCAATCGGTTGTGGTCCAATTTAGAGCAAACAACGTATACAGTCAAAATGTGTCGCTTTTTTGCCCCATCAATGTCTTACGACAACATTTTGAACCTTTTCCACCAACAACATCTGTACTGCAGTTAGGCGCTGGTTTTGGCCTAGCCTTGCTATGCGTAGCGTAGCGAGAAGTGTGTGAACGCTTTGGCCTCTTCTTTGTCTATGTTCTAGCTTGTGTTTGATGAAAATTTGTTTTGATAGTAGTCATCTAGAAAACACGGCAGGGGATAATCAGTTATTAACAATTTACCATGTATCACGTGATGAATGTACGACATCTGAAGAAAATGGCACTGTATTTATGCGTATGGATGCAGGTATATTAAAAATGTACTTAACAGCCATTGAAAACATATTTTGTCGAAAATATTATGAAAAATTGGGGTTGCGTATCTTTTTTGTCCTAGTATATAAATAAATTCTATTATTGGGGAAAAATTAGGAAACTGGAGCATTCCCCCTTAAAAATCTTGATCTAAAGAACGCTTTATCTTAAAATATATTGAGAAATCTCGAGATATCTCAAGAAATCTCGCTCTAAAGAACGCACCTCTGGCTACGTTTATTTTCTTATTTCAGATAATGAGAAAGCACGTCAGTTTGATTTATTTGGGATTTTTGTTGACAGCGACAATAGCCCAAATAAGCGGACAGGTAAGTATATTTTTTTAAAAAAAAAAAGTAGATCTATGCATGTCTCTCACAGTCTCTATCGCCATCCCTCCCTAATAGCAATGGATTTTGTGCTAAAATTAGATTCGGTTTATCGTTATGTTTTGATAAACCGTCGGTGTTGTTATAAAATCTCGTAACTACGGCTTTAATCAAGCCGTAGTTACGAGATTTTATATAGCAACACCCACGAAATACTATTGTTTGTCCAAAATTACGTCACGGTATACTGGATAAAATCGTTCCCTATTCGTCACGCCTAATCCAATATCTTATGATGTTCAGACCAACAGACATAAGTTGAATTTTACCAACTAACGGACACTTTAAGACATTCTATGTTTTTTTTAAATCTCAATTACGAACCCTATGTTGTGGGCACTCATATGAATCGTCCCGACGAGACAATGCAAACGAGTACCCACAACATTGGGTTTGGTGAACTACTGCGCTTTGAAAAGCCCAAACTCTCTCAAGAATCTGTAGCTCGCAGCCTCTTGGTGTTGTTTAGAATTGCATTTTGTTGATCTTACTAGTGACAGACAAGAAACGATATGCACCATTTCTTCAGATAACGTTTTACAACTAAACACTTTCCAAAATGGCAAAATTTTAGACTTGTGTAGGTCTACAGTTTAACCCTTTCCCGAACGGCTAAAATTGAACTGTTTGAATTTAAAAGCTAGGTCTACTGTAGACAAGAAAAATAGATGTAAAAAAAGAAAGGATTTGTGTATATAACAGTGCAGAAAATACTGAAGCAAAAGAAGAAAGTGCTGATGTTCAGCACTTTCTTATTTTGTCTCAATGTTTTCCCAAGCCATTTCTATTGGGGACGTCGAAATCAGGTCTTGTTAGGGAAAGGGTTAAACTGATTCAAACTTAACTGTGAAAAAATAAACTCTTGAGCATTTAATGATACCACTGGATATGACTAACACGGAGAGGTGAACGTGTTGGTAGCTAGGCCTAATGCTTGCACGTCAAAGATAGAAATTATTTGGGAAAGGGTTAAAACATTACTGCACAGTGACGCCTTTCAACTCCCTCATCCGAAAAAGGCTTGGGAAAACATAGTAGAAAATGAAGAAATTGCTTGTGACAAGCAAAAAATTTCTTCATTTCCGAAATGTTTTCTATGCCATAATGGAAAGATTTTTTAAATTTTTCATCAACTCGAAATTGTAGGCTTCAAAATTTTACAAATTGGAACAGTCCAAAATGTGACCTTCTGGTAAAGGGTTAAATCATCATCAACGTCTTCCTGGATTTCGGTTCAGAATAACATATTAATCTATTCTCCATTTTTCTGTTTGTCGTTTTCTAAAAGTCTCTTGTCATTTATACGACATTTTTGACAGTTTGAGTAGCAGACGATTTCATTTCTGTCACGTGACCTTGTCAAATTAGACACGTGACACTTGGTGGTAAAACAAAACGTGCTGGTTGGTTGTTCAAAGAGTTCTAACGTAACGTAACGTAACGCAATCGCATGAATTCATATACTCAGTTCCAAAAGAAAGTGTGCACTTTTTAATTTTGAATATCTCGAAAATTATGCCGTCAACCGTCAGGAAATGTTGCACGACACATATCAAGACTATTGACAAACGATATATTGATAAAGAAATCACATAGCATGCACACATATTCGGCTTGGTTGTGACTTTGCATTTTTAATGTTTTACGTATGCCGCACGTGCTGGACAAGTTATTGATCTGAAATTGAACTTACTGCAATCCTTTTGGCGTATCTTAGCATAAAATCACATTTTCATTACATGTGTACATAGCGCATTGGCGAGAAACGAATTACAATTAACGTCGGTGAACAAGACAGAACCTGGTGAAGACAAAAGCCCTCAACAAATTTGAATGTGTACGGTATTTATGTTCTAATGGCAAATGTCCATTTGTATGGCGTCTTAAATGCATACAAATTTGTTTTAGAACGTTGTTGCACCGTTCGACGAAGACTTACTAGACTGCTAATGTAGCGATTACCAACGTTGACGCACACGTAACGTCTACAAGAAAGTTCAAACTTTAGCGTGGAACTTGCTTTGAAGACATGGTCAAACCCTACAACGGTATATAAGCGTGTAATTCTTTCCACAGAAGAAGCTGTAAAGAGTGCAAATCTCAACACCATCAACACCATTATATTCTGACTGCGTGTATGCAGTATGTGCTATTCTCTATTGACATCTGTTTTGTTTCCATTTTTCTTTATAGTCTGATCTGGAGTATGATGTAACTTTTACACCTTAAATTGCCAAATTTTGTAAAAATTCATGTAAAAGCAAAAACCGAAAGTGCACACTTTCTTTTGGAACTGAGTATATATCGCAATTTGTTGGGGAACGTCCACATGTCCTTTCGTTTGACCGCTTTTCTGTACAATACTGTTAAAACAGTACTCGTACTGGGACCTTACGTCTATTTAATCACTGGAGTAGAAAGAGGGGGACCAGGCCCCTCAATAATTTAGAAGTGGGCAGCATATCCCATGCCCCCTCCCCCCATGATGCACCCATATTTTCTTTCAAGAAAGGTCAAGGTATAAAATGCTGTATGAAAGTGCCCAGATTGAAGGAAATGGCTTCTTAGAATTCAAAATTTTCTGGGATGGGGGTGGGGACACGCCTCAGACGCCTTAGCAAAGCTACGCTCGGTCGGGTTCCATTCACTTAAACACTTGCCCCCTCCCTAATAGAAATCTATATAGCACAGAAAATACTGAGATAAATGGGAACATGATGATAATCGGTATTTTCTTCTTTTATCACAATATTTCCCGAAAATCTTTAATTACGGACGTCAATGCCATTTCTTGTTGTGGAAAGGGTTAAATTGAGGAAGTACAATGTGATTGTAAGCTTTCATTTACGTTCTAAGGAGCAAGAGGTAGCATTGCACACACAGTGATCTTGCAACGCTACTTTATCGGACAAAATTGTGTCTGAGCTCTGCGTTTCTAGGCCTATAGATAACATCTTACCCATGATTCATAATTTATGCCCGCAATCAAATGTTAATTAGCATATGAAATAGTATAAAACCCTTTCAAAAATGACAAAACTTTGAATTTGACTAAATTCTAAGTATCGCAGACGATAGGATTAAAGCTATGAAAAGCATGATATTTGGACATGAAAGAATTGAATGCAAATATGGAGGAGAAACTCCGGTCATCCGCGTTTTCTTCTTTTTCTTTTTCCCATCAATTCTTTTCAAGCTGTGCTCGGTTTATTTAAGGTACTATTTTTGTCTTTTGGGGAAGGGTCAAACAGTTTAATGGATCATTTTGATATATTCATTTTCATATATGTGACCCGTCACGCTAAAAGGGACCTTATCTGAACTCCAAAAATTCAAATTTCGACAAATTTGTCAGACTCAGCATAGGTCAACCAGATCCCGTATGCAAAAAATAAACGTATAGTAAGATAGGGAAACATTCCGGATTCAGAAAATTACATAAAAGTGAAAAGTGTCGGCCCTAGTCTGGCTGCGCGGACTGCGCAGACTGACTAGGTCGATATTTTTCACACACCCGATAAGGTCCCTTTTAGCGCGACGGGTCACATATACATAACCAGTGCATAAAGGTTCGTGGGTCTGGTGAACTTTTCAATGTGTGACCTCATGCAACAAAATGATTCATAACGTGAAAAGACTATAGACTTGAACAGCCTTCACAGTTTGAGCAATCTTAATTAGAGTCTTCTCTGATGAAAATTCGCTCTTTGATATTTGGATGTCGCTATTTACGTAAATAGCGACATCCAAATATCAAAGAGCGAATTTTCCTCAGCGCGAATTTTCACCAGAGAAGACTCGGATTAGAGCAATCTCATTAGCTTCGAAGATGTTCGCTCTGTGATTAGTGATTTCTCACATATTAAGCCTTTCATGATGAAACGAGTTTTTGTTTTATTTTAGATACGTGTCGACTCACAGACAGACAGACAAATCCACAGTCTCGAAACAGAATTAACCAAACTTCGTCTGCTACACAATAAAGGGAAGGAAAAAATGCGCCAGTTGGAACGAGAGTTATCACACTTTAAAACGGTAAGACGAAATTAAGCATTTTCCCGTATGACAAAGAGTTTGTGTGTTTTTAATTTTACAGACAAAATGGGAGTATGATGGTTATTTTAAAACATTTTTTTTTCTTTTGCACAATCTACGAGGGACGGTCGGAAAGTAGTTGGACTTTTGACTAGTTCTCTAAAATCATTCAACTTTTTAACCAAATTCTTTTTACGCTGTTTGAACATAGTGTCCATCTATGTCTGTGCATTTTTGCCATCTTCGTAGCAGCTATATTACTCCCACTATTAACCATGAGTAGACCCACTATATTAGGTACAGTGTAACAGCCGGTATCAAAGGCGCCCTGGTCTCAGAATTCTTCCCAGCAAGCATTTTTTTCAGTTCTAGACACAAATAAAAGTCACGTGGAACGAGGTCTGGGCTATAAGAAATGTAAAACAACTATTGTCATGTTTAATAGTTGGTAATCTCCACTGTAGATGCGGTAATATGGGAGCGTGCGTAATCGTGAAGTAGAAACATGTTTCTTTGTTAATCTGGGACGCGTTTACGCGTTTTATTCAGTATTTATTCTTAGATTTTTCTGAATTACTTCAGAATTGTACTTGGCCATGTCAGTTTTTACCATTTGACATGAAACGAGTAACTATCAATCCTCGTGAATCCCCAAAAGCAACAAACATGACTACCAACCGAAGGTAACAGCTTAATCTTTTCAGGTGTGGGTAACTAGCTCGTTACCATGACTGCTGTGACTGATTTTTTATCCCAAGTTCGAAATTATGAACCCTTATTTAATCTCCAGCAATGACTAGAATGTTCTTTTGTTTTGGTTACCCTTGTTGTTCCTCTAACAAATAGCCTACGGTACATAAAACACCTATCACATATAAGTGGACAGAATATTGTATATATGTTCTGCGCAAAGTAGGAATTAGTACAATTCTAGAATTGTCCTGCGCAAAGTAAGAATTCTTACTTTGTCCGCCGATTCCGGAATTGTACCGGACAATTCTAGAATTGCGCAGGGCTCGAAAATCGCATATTTGCATTCCTACTTTGTCCTGTGCGCAAAGTAAGAATTTTTGGACAAAGTAAGAATATTGAATCGGGTGCATTTTAGTGAACACAATAGTTTTAAAATGAAATAAATCAATCGTATTTATGACGTAGGCCTACATTTCTTCCCTTTGCTTGGTCTTTGTCTTTTGCAGTGTTATGGTTATTGCTAAACCTATATTTTTCTTCCGTCAAAAAATCAAATATTGATAATGTACAATATACATGTAGTAAAGAAAAGAAGAAGATACTGGCATTTTTGTCTTCAGCCTCAAAGTTCTTTCAGATTCTTTGTTTAAGGGACATCAAACTTGGAATTTTGGGGTAAGGGTTTAAAAATTCTAATAACAATCTTCGGATTAGATTGTGTAACAATGCTATCGCAAACTTCTCAATCTTTATACGAGTAGTTTGCCACAGCCTTTATGATTTACATCAGATAGATCTATGACTATAATACGGAATTGTCTCCTCAACATACATGTACATTCGTCATTCATTACATGCATTTAATCGCTAAAAACTATTTAATAATATGCATTCAAATATTTTCCAATTACAAATACGCAAATATTTATTGTAAGAGATGAAATATTCTTACTTTGTACCTACCATTCTTACGTTGCACAGGCAGTTAAAATCGATAATCGATTCTTACTTTGTCCCGATTCTTACTTTGCGCACGGCCAATTCTAGAATTGTCCGCGCAATTTAGGAATTCTTACTTCGCCCGACAAAGTAAGAATTCCTACTTTGCGCAGGACAATTCCGGAATTGTACTAATTCTTACTTTGCGCAGAACATATATACAACTATCTTTGAAAATAAACCTACCACATTATTGGCAAATGGATGTAGATTCAACCAATATATAATGTGTTCATACAGTTGCAAATGGAGAGACATCAGCACGGAAAGTACAATTATTTTCCGACCGTCCCTCGTACTTTCCCAAGTCCTTTTCTGTAAAAAGGATGTCAAAACTAAGTGAAAACTGTCATTACAAACGTAAAATTTAAAGCGGTTTATATCGATTATTCCTTATCCGATGTCACCACAGAAATATGATGTTATATAAACTATAAAGAAAACGGGGAAATATGGATTGAGATTACAATTTACGCCCGTGACCACGCCCCTGCGCGCGATCCGACCAAACGTGTCGGGAATCACCGCCCACTTTGAAGATACGATTATTTCAGTCTTATTCTATTATTCGTTTCAGCTATTTCAGGGCCTGGACGTGTTATGCAGAACCCTCCAACTGCACAACACTATGTACCAACCATTTACGCCCGTAACCACGCCCCTTCGCGCTATCCGCCCAACCGTGTCGGGAATCACCGCCCACTCTGTAGACACGATTATTTCGCGGCTCGGTGATACGTCCGTCGTACAACTGTCCGTGCGATACAGCACCACGGAAACACACGAAGTGATCTGGGCATACAACGTGCTGGGTCATATGATCAAGATTCATGGTAAGTAAGGATTGAGATCAGTCGGGAATACTAAGAGGAAAGAGAAACCTCTACTGAACAAACAGCATTTCCCTTTTTTTCACATTTTTTTTCCCATCTCACTATTTTCCATCTTTTACTGTTTGGTTTGTCAAAAACCAGAACTGAGACAATATCTTATTATTGACGTGTTGTTTCGATAAGCTTATCCTACCTTAGAACAATTGTTAGTACCACGTGACTTATGACTGTCAGGTGAGCGGTTTAGGGCCACCAGGTTCTTCTTGTTGTTTACATCTCCACCGCGGTATCACGTGACATGTAAATAATGTTAACATCTGCTCCGACATGCGTGTCAGGCTACTTCCACTTTCATCCTTTACCAAATGGCTAATGTAAGAATGACCCAAAATCGAACGCTGCTACAGAAGACAAATTGGATGTTATTGAAGATTTAACTGGTGCATGTTAAAGCATAGAAAACATTGATGCAGAAGGAGAAAATGCGGATTATTAGCATTTTCTTCATTTTTGTCAATGTTCTTCCAACCCCCTTTACTGGAAACGACAAAACCAGGTCTAGGTTGGGAAAGGGTTAATACACGTTTTACGCTATTTTCGTGTCAACTTTCCGGTTTCTTACAAATTCGTGAATTCTGAAGTCTAGAAAAAACAAGGCCGAAACACATAACGCTTTGCCGTCCGCCCTTCTCTGTTTTTGTAGTGTCTTTATTAAAGATAATTTTTGTAATTAATTTTGCATTTCCCGTCTTTAATGAGAAATTAAAGCCAAAAAAGCCGACAAATTTTGGTAAAACGAGACAAAATTTACAATAGAAAAATAAATATGCCCAAAAGTACAAGAAACATTAAACAATCATAATTATTATTCATAAAGAATACAATGTGTTTAAGAATATCATTATAAGTCAATTTCTTGCAAATTCATGTGATTCAGGATTTACGGAATGGACCCTTGAGGCTTTTGAGACCATTATACCGGTATATCTAGATGAGCTTGCATATACAGTATGATAAAGACCATTACTATTCTCTGATAGCTATTTCATAGCATGTAGCAAGTTCTGTAATTGCATGGGTCACTTACAGACTGATTTACCACAACACGGTGGATAATCACGTGACTTAGAATTTCCGATAATCTTCAATAACTTTGTCAATAGGCCTACTTGACCAATTCGAATTCGGTTTGAAGCAGAGTATGTGGAAAATAGTCAGAAATAACATGGTCGTAATAGATTTTTAAAAAATCAACTGATCAAAAAGTTATTGAAGATAAATCAAAATTTTGGTTTATCTTCAATAACTTTTTTATCAGTTGATTTTTCAAAACTCAACCACGTCCATCTCATGCATGACGTCTGTCCACATTCTCTGCTTCAGACCGAATTCAAATCGGTCACGTATTAACAAAATTATTCAAGATTTTCTGAAATTGTTGTATCACGTGATTATCCACCGTGCACAAGCTGATCTGAAAACACGATAGTCTCAAACTCCAGATCCCTGCCAAGACCCGCCCTTTTCTTTGAGTATTCTTGATTTAAAAATGTCAAAACCCAGCCCATCTTTTAACTACTTTGCAGACGGAGATCCTTATTCTTCAGTACGGACAGAAAAATCTGGCGAAAACTTCACAACTCACCTTTACATAGACGCTGCCGACCTTGACAAAATTGAACTGCTGTACCTCAAAATCCTGTCAGAATTTTCCGAGATCACGTTGCTCTTCAACAAGGAGGCGGTATTATCCGGAGAACGAACACAGTTATCTCCCATGCGCCTGCGCAGTGAGGACCCCAAACCGGAAATGATGATCATAAACCCGGATGACGACGCCACAGTTGTGACGTACATCGACACAAACGTGAACAGTATCACGACGTTTGTCAACTTTATCGGGATTGACACATCGACGGAGCCGGACTATCTACTGGATTTACAACTGTCAGACAGACGCATAAAGAGTGAGACTGTCAACACAACGGCCGGGTTCAAGTGGACTGTGACGCTGGACAAGTCGTTAGTTAAGGTG
This sequence comes from Fragum sueziense, assembly GCA_963680895.1. Lineage (NCBI taxonomy): Eukaryota > Metazoa > Mollusca > Bivalvia > Cardiida > Cardiidae > Fragum > Fragum sueziense. Next base: position 27,601,338 of record OY804595.1, on the reverse strand, counting down.
GGTGGGATGGTCTCACTCAGGACGGTAGAACAGAAGAGATCCGGGGCCGTGCTGCAGATACATGTCGGTAAAACCATGTACATAGTCCCGGATGTACCGGGGCTAGCCAAGGTCCCCTTCCAGGAGGGCAGTGTGGCTATATTACCGCTCTACAGAAATACCGGGTATACAATATTAGCCAGGAAACCTATTGGTGCAATATGGTGTTATGCATTCGGTAATCCCGCTCCAGTCACAACTATACAAAAACTTGACATGGACGGTACAAAACGTCCGATTGCTGGTCACGTGTTCAATATTGGCCAATATGACTCCGCCCAGGTTGTTTTGTTACAGAACATATCGAAGTCTGACGAAGGTCGTTATTTATGTGAGGCTACTTCAGGGTCAAAGGTCGTGTCTGAACCCCTGTATGTACAGGTTACTTGAACAGTATTATAAACATCGTCGCTTTTCTGCAAAATCCTCGTATCTGCAGCTTGTTTTAAGCTGCAGATACGAGGTTTTTGAAGAAAAGCAGCGACATGCATGTCTTGCTCAGGAAAACAGAGACAAAATAACTTATTTAATTATTAAATGCTATTCTCGGGGATATCCATTGTTATGTTTTATCGTTATCTTTGTCGAACGTTTTAGTTTATATCTCCCATAAAACTACTCTAACTTGGTGTGTGTATCGTCGCTTTTCAACAAAAGCAGCGATATTATCATATAATTTGTTACCCGCCAAGAATGTAATCTCCCAACAACTTAATAAATACGCATTTAATTGAATACTAGTATATTATGGATACAAGCAACATTTTGGCGAAAATGCTGATTCGGCTATGATTAACTAAATTTACTTTAATATGCTGATTCAATCGTATAATTGGTAATCAAATCTGAGTAGGAAGCAATGGAACAAAACGTTCATCCACAGTTTCAGACCGAGTTTAATTTATTTCTTGATTTACAACTCAATACTTGTATGCCTCGACTTCACAAATAGTTAGAGTGACGCCATCTTTAGTAATTTTGATTGTCTGACCAATCAGATCATCTCGATCACACGTGATCTCCAGCGTGAGTTTATTCTTCGGCGCCGGTCCTGGATATCTGGCACAAACTTGGTCATCGACGTAAATCGTGATGTCACGGAAACGCTGTGCTGAAATATTGAAACCATATGTGACCCGGCACGCTTAAATGGACCTTATCCAAATTCCAAAAATCTAAATTTTGACAAACTTGTCAGACCCAGCACAGGCCAACCAGATCCCGTATGCTAAAAATGAACATATTGTAAGATAGTGAAAACATTCTGAATTATGAAAATTACATACTAGTGAAAAGTGTCGGCCCAAGTCTGTCTGCGCGGACTGCGCAGACTGACTAGGGTCGATATTTTTCACACATCCAATAAGGTCCCTTTAAGTTTTAGTGCGATGGGTCACATATTTATCACAACTTGAAACAAAAATTTTTATCGTGCTAAATTAAAACAAAAGGGTGACTGGTGAATGGTTACATAAAATAGGCTACAGCAGCACGCAACATGCAGGCTGGTCGTGTTCTGTGGTGATGATGAAGTGTGTTGTTTCCCATATTCTTTCACATACTGTTATGGTGGAATATCCGAATAAACGATTCACGGCATCGGCATTTTTTCGGGCGACATCATAATTATTTGACAACGAAAAGTGCGAAGATATAGGTTCAAGTATCTTAAAAAGAGCTTCGCAAAGCGGCGCATATACGCCCGAGAGGGGCTTGTCAGTAAAATTGGCCATTTTTTCGATTCAAGGACAGTTAATTCAAACATGAAAAGTTATCAAAATTTTGTTTGCACAACAAGACACCATAGAGATTCATTGTGGCTAGTTTGATTAAATTCTGGTTGAAACTATAGGAGTTGCACACAGGAGAAAATGTACATTTTTGAGAAAATAGGCATTTTTTCTTAAATTCAAGGGCAGATAATTCAAGAACGAAAACAGTTATTTAATTCCGTAAGCGGTGTGCACAACTAGACACCATGGAGATTCACTGTGGCAAGTTTGATAAAATTCTGATGAAAACTGTAGGAGGAGCTGCGCACACAAGAAAATTGGCATTTTTTTTTAATTCAAGGGCAGATAATTCAAGAACGAAAAGAGTTAATTAAATTCCGTAAGCGGGATGCACAACTAGACACCATGGAGATTCATCGTGGCAAGTTTGATCGAATTCCGATCAAAACTGTAGGAGGAGTTGCGCACACAAGAAATTGCTAACGGACGGACGGACGGACAGACGGACAGACGGACGGACGGACAGACGGACAGACAGACGAGCGGGGCCATAACATAATACGACCCTTCGGGCGTATAAAAAACGATTCTAACCATACATACGCTTAAAACATATCTTAATCAAAGCAACAATATCTGATCCTATATTTTGCAAAAACTAAAATGATTGAGCAGAGACCGCCCTATTTTTAGGTATTCCGCCCATCATTAGATACTAAATAATGCGTGCAATTTCGCCATCAATTTCGCCATTTTCAGTGACATTGGACATTGACGGGGGTAACCGGATCTTAAAAATAGGTTTAACCACGTCAATTTCCATTGCCTTAGATGGTGCCGAAACTACACAAAGTATTTGATATCTAATTATGAGCGGAATACCATAAGTTTCACGGACTTTTATTTTTAGCTCACCTGAGCACGAAGTGCTCAAGGTGAGCTATTGTGGTCACTTTTTGTCCGTCGTCCGTCTGTCTGTCTGTCTGTCCGTCTGTCTGTCCGTCCACAATTTCGTGTTTACACTCTAGCATCAACAAATATAAGCCAATCTTGACCAAACTTGGTCAAAACATGTATGGCTATAAGATCTCGGATGAGTTCGATTATGGGTCAGATCGAACTAGAAAGTCAGGAGTTATCTGCCCTTGAATGCAAAAAATACTTAGTTTTGACATAGTTTACACTCTAGCATCTACAATTATTAATCAATCAAGACAAATCTTGGACATAACATTACAGACCATAAGATCTCGGATGAGTTCGATTTTCAGTCTGATCTGACCAGAAAGACAAGAGTTATGTGCCCTTGAATTTGACAAAATTGCCATTTTCGGCTGTTTTTGACCTTGTTTACACTCTAGAATCTACAATTATTCATCAATCAAGTCAAAACTTTGACACAATGTTTGGGACCATGAGATCTCGGATGAGTGTGATTTTCAGTCTGATCTGATCAGAAAGTCGAGAGTTACTTGCCCTTGAATTTGACAAAATTGTCATTTTTGGCTGTTTTCAACAATGTTTACACTCTAGAATCTACAATTATTGATCAATCAATCCAAAACTTGTACACAATATTGGGGATCATAAGATCTGGGATGAGTTTGATTTTCAGTCTTATCTGATTAGAAAGATGAGAGTTATGAGCCCTTGAATTTGACAAAATTACCGTTTTTGACTGTTTTTGACCTTATTTACACTCTAGAATCTACAATTTTTGACCAATCAAGACAAATTTTGGACACAAGGTTGGAGACCATAAGATCTCATATGAGTTTGATTTTCAGTCTGATCTGACCAGAAAGGTGAGAGTTATGTGCCCTTGAATTTGATAAAATTGCCGATTTCGGCTGTTTTTGACATTGTTTACACTCTATAATCTAATATTATTTATCAATTAAGACAAAACTTGAACACAATGTTTGAGACCATAAGATCTTGGATAAATTTGATTTTCAGTCCAATCTGGTTAAAAAAAATGGAGAGTTATGTGCCCTTGAATTTGATAAAATTGCCGATTTCGGCTGTTTTTGACATTGTTTACACTCTATAATCTACTATTATTTATCATTTAAGACAAATCTTGGACACAATGTTGGATATCATAAGATCTCGGATGAGTTTGATTTTCAGCCTGATCTGACCAGAAAGTCGAGAGTTATGTGCCCTTGAATTTGACAAAATTGCTGTTTTCGGCTGTTTTCGACCTTGTTTATACTCCAGAATCTACAATTATTTATCAAAAAAGACAAATCTTGGACACAATGTTGGGCACGATGAAATCTTGGATGAGTTCGATTTTCACAATGTTATTGACCATAAGTTCGTTTTCAGTCTTAAAGTCATAAATATTTTTTGAAATGAAGAAAAGTGTTGCTTATATCATTTTGGTTCAGGTGAGCGATATAGGACCATCATGGTCCTCTTGTTTCTATATTCATCCGAGTCATTGTCTCCATACTGTTGCTTTTCTCAAAAATCTCGTAACTACAGATTAAAGTAGTCCGCCCCTAATGAGATTCACGCGACCTTGGATTTTTAGGGCGACACCGTCAATATTCGCCGTTTGAAAGTGCTGATCTTTTCGCAACGTGTCCGTATAAATTATATCGCATATAGTACATATGTTACGAATGTAAACGACGTCACGCGAAAACATCTGACGTCGCGCGAATCTCATAAGGGGTGGACTGCCTTAGAACAAGCTGCAAGTACGAGTGGCTAGAAGAAAACGACGAAAAATAGATCTACTGAAATCTTGACCAGTCTATTTGAGAGTAGGCATACTTACACCATCCCTCCAACCTGTTTGTAATGACCAGTCTCCTGATGTTGTAGGGTTGAGCCAGGGTGGCCTTCCTAAATCGCTGCTTTTCAATGAAACCTCGTATCTACAGCTTGATTAAAGCTATAGATACGAGGTTTATGTTGAATAGAGACGAACTACTTACATGGGCGGATCTAGAGGGGGGTCGGGGTTACATATTTATTGCATTTTAAGCCATGATTTGAGCTTGAAGCCCCCCACCCCCCACCCCCCTGGAAAAAAATCTTGGGCTTGGACCCCATGGAAAAAAGTCTGGATCCGCCATTGACTTACACCATCCCTCCAGTCGGTTTGTAATAACGAGCCTCCTGATATTGTAGGGTTGAGCCAGGGTGACCTTCCACCACGGCTCACTCTCGCCTCCGCTGTGATGGCATGGGTCTACGTCATGGAAACCGGTCTTGATACCGTTCAGAGCATACTCTGGTCTACCATTCCAAGCACTGCTCGACGCTTCAACGTTCAGGTAACCCTGTGTAAGGTCGTAGGCTGTAATACAGTAAATAGTAAATACTAAATACATGTAAAATGTAAATGATACAAGAAAACAAAAATGGCGTCACTAGTATTATACTAGAGGTTATAACCGAATTTCAAAAAGGTGACCTACCACCCCAGGCACCGCCCGAAGCTTTAACGTTCAGGTAACCCTGCGTCAGGTCGTAAGCTAAAATACATTATAGAATATAATTGATACAAGAAAACAAATATGGCGAACTTCTGAATCAGAAGTTCAAAAAGGAAGGTTGAAGACTTTGTGACCTCTTCATGAAATGGCGCAGTTGGTTGCGCATCTGCCTTTCATTCGAGAGGTCCCGGGTTCGATACCCGGCCGCGGCAAATACCCTTATACTGACAAAAATGTCACCCATCAATGGATTGATATCGTGAACCTATGTGGATGAGCAGCTGGAGGCTCGGTAAGGGTGTTGTGGTAGTATTGGTTTGAGAAACGACAGGAATCCATGGTTAGGTGCTCCAGCTGCCGCGATATGACCTTAGTAGTTGAAAACGGCGTAAAACCCAAATAAACTTACTCGTGAAATCTTGGCGTCACATTTGTTATCGATTCACTACGCTTACCAGGGTGGTTATCCGATGTGACTTTGTTAAAACATAGCCTACACACGCTCGCTTCAATGTAGTTTTTTCTTCTAATTTATCGGATTATACTCAAACAAGAGCCATCAACGACGGATTATGCTCCCCGAATAAGTGTTTGTCACACAAGAGCTGTCCAAAGACAGCGCGCTCGACTTTCGAAGTTGCCTAGTATAAAGGGGCATAACTCCAAATATAGTGGAGCCAGGGTCATGGGCCCTGGTAGTAAGGTAGAGGGTGTGATGGTGAATAAGTATTCCAAGTTTGGTTTGAATCCCTTTGATAGTATGGAAGTTATTGATGTTTGAAGAAACTTTAACCTTTGTTGCAACGCCGACGCCGACGCCAACGCCGACGCCGACGCCCGGGTGACAGTATAAGCTCTCATTTTCTTTGAAAAGTCGAGCTAAAAATGAAAACTATCATACATTAACCCCCCTTTTCCCATGAAAGAGTTTTGTACACAAATTATTTATAGAATTATGGTCTAGAACATCTCATTTATCACATAAGTGCAAAATTTCATTAGATTCTGCCCATTAGATGAAGAGAAATTAGAGAAAACTGATTTTTACATTAAGGCCCCTTTATCCATGACGCAGCCTCAAATTAGGAAACGGAGAAAAATCCCTAGGGATTATCCCAAAAAGTTCACATGTGAAGTTTTAATGAATTTGGTCCAAGGGTTGCTGAGATCTGGCTGTGGACGGACGGATACACGGACGGACGGACAGCATGGCGACTATATGCTCCCCCGAAATTTTTTCGGAGAGCATAAAGAACTGTTGTAAAAGTGCACCATACGCGCCATTGATTAATCCATCCCCGGTTCATTACACCAACACCATGGATTTTTAAACGTTTAAACGCAATTTTTCAAGACGAGTGTGCACGCTTCCCACACTTTGGGGTACAGAAAAATACGTACATGCGTTTGAAATGTTGAGTATTAAAGACTGGGAAATAAGCGAAAAACATTGAAGCGGGCCGTCTTTAGAATGTGTACTTTAAAAAATGGCACTTTAGGTGTCCTTTCTGCTTACAGTTCACTATGAATATAGGGCTAAATCCGCTTGTCGTGTTAGAACTTGGAATAATGAAAAAGTATTTAAAGAATGACTATTCCTCAACAATTTGTAATTATTATTCTAGCATTCCTCTAATGATTAATTTTCTAATAATTTTACTATAGCCGATCAAAATACTTTTATCAAATGTTAACAAATAAAAGAGAAAAATTTACGAAACAAGTACTCACTTCTCCAATCACAACTGTCCGTGTCGTTAGGACAAACACACAGAAAGTCGTTAAACCCGTCCTCGCACGTGGCATTTTCAAAACACGTGTTGTTTACACAGTCGTCCACGTCTGAAAACAGAGACCGTAGAGCTACAGAGAGGCTACTCTCCAAAGCCGAGGTCTATTGATTAACCATCAAATATGACCTCTGCCGTTTTTTGGTACACAAACAGCCTATTTGGTCGTCATAATCTAATTATAGCACATCATTTGAATTATCAAATCAAAATCATTCAGCTTTATCTTGCATGATCATTACGTATACATTACGTCGCTTCTATTTTTGGCTGAAGCTGGTAACATTTGAATTATCGAATCAAAATCATTCAGGTTTATCTTGTTTGATTACGTATACATTACGTCGCTTCTATTTTTGGTTGAAGCCGGTAATTTGAAGCGTCAGCCAATGAAAGTTTGTATCAGCTTTTTAAATTGTTTTGACGTGTGAAGCCAACGATCGGATACCGAAATCCCGCCAAGGTCCCGAGATTAGACGTGAAATGACCCCGCGGGAACAGAGCATCATTATAATTATCATAATGGAATGAAGAGAGAATGTGCTCTGTTCGAGGGAGTGGTAGCTTTTCAAAATGCAATATTTCATTTGTTATTCATCAAACCCATGTTGTGGTTACTCATTGGAATCTTCTCGTCGAGACGATTCCAATGAGTACCCACACCATAGTTTTTGGCTTTGAAATATAGAAATAGAAAGTCTTCACTTCCTCTTATCTGTTGCTCTGACAGAGGGTATGCCGTAAGTTGATCTCTGAGAGAAGAATTTCAAGCTCGTAGTTGGAATAAAAATTTCACACATCTGTTGTGATTTTAACGCATAAAACAAAGTTGTGTGAAATAGTAAATCTTCTAAAGACTATTTAGTCAAAAGTAAAATACTTTGTACTAGATCTAGGTGGTCAGAACATTTTACAGAGAATTTGAAAGGCCTGCATAATTATGCACCTTGAATGTCACATCGAACAACCGGCTGTGGCGACGACCGACTGCAGTAATTAAACGTGTAAGTGTTTACAGTCTTTTTTTTTTCAGTGATACTCTTTATCAAGGTTGCTTTTGTAGAAGCCCCAGATAAGTTAACGAAGTACAAACTCGCTCAGACCACAATACAATTCCCGAAACTCCTTTTCGCATATAAACAGGAGTAACCGTTAATGGCGTCCACATACGTACCCATGGGAAGAAGGGCGGTTGAAGGGGGGGGGGGAACTTAGCCCCCAAAGTTGGCCTAAATGTCTAATTTTCGATACTATACACCGATCATTCAGGGAAAATCAAATTTAGCCCCTCCAATAGACCAATACTAGGCCTCCTACCGGCCTGTCTGGTGGCATTTAGATCTAGGCTATATTTGAAGGATTGTTCTCACTTTCATGATAAACGAAGGGTTATCCCTTTCCCAAACAAGACCTGGTTTTGACGTCCCTAACAGAATTAGCTTAAGAAAACATGGAGACAAAAGAAGAAACTGCTGATAACCAGCAGTTTCTCCTTTTGCATCAATATTTTCTGTGCTTTTTTCTACACAAATTCTGTCTTCAAAAATATGCATTTTGTTGTCTGCACCAGTTTTCAACTTGGACCGCCTTAAATTTTTGTCATTCGGGAAAGGGTTAAACAATAACTCACCCTGGTCGCAGTACGGTCCCTCAAATCCCGGTTCACAGACACAAGAGTACCCGTTAATGGCGTCCACACATGTTCCGTTCACACACAGGTTATCCTGGCATTCGTCAATATCTTAAAAAACGTCAATAAAAATTACCTGCCAGACACGTTCAAATGTACGGTAAATACCATATAGGCTTTAGTAGCTCTATATAAATACAAAATCAACCGTTCACATGACCAATGGTATAGTCTATCGGTTATAACTGTAGACTTGTATACAAACACTAAAAACCAAATGCATAGTTTTAACATTTACCAAACCATTTATCGTAAGCTATACGAGCGAATTAATGTCCTGATTCTTTTATTCCCAAAAGAGGAAGTGTTTGTGTTGAGCCATTTATCAACAATAAGAAGTAAAGTGTTTGTATACAAGTCTACAGTTATAGCCGATGAGTTATAGCTGGTATCCAGAAAAATGGCGGACGAAAACATCGCTTCGTGGTAGATCTAGTATTATTAGAGGATTGATAAACAATATTCAATTGAAACAATATTCATTTATGTTTTATTATGAATGAAGTTAATGTAAATTATTAATTACATTTCAAGTTCCTTCTCTGCTACCATAAATACATCTCCAAACAAGCATACTCCACGGTGGATAATCACGTGATACAACAATTTCAGAAAATCTTCAATGATTTTGTTAAAAATGGACGTGGTGGTTTTTTTTGATAATCAGCTGTTCAAAAAGTTATTAAAAATAAACCAAAGTTTTGGTTTATCTTCGACAACTTTTTTATGAGCTGATTTTTTAAATATACCACGCCCAGGTTATTCCTAACATTTTTCCAACTTCTCTGCTTCAAACCGAATTCAAATTGATCAAGTATTGACAAATTTATTGAAGATTTTATCGGAAATTTTAAGTCACGTGATTATATACCGTGATATTCCCTGTCTTCCTCATACCTGTACAACATCGCCTGCCTGTGAAGCCTGGCTGGCACACACAACTATAGTCCTGATCTTCGTCTATACACGTACCGTAACTACACGGATTTAGGAAACATTCGTCCGTATCTTGATAAATAAATGACATAATATTAGTATAGTGAGTAGGCCTATAGTGCATCAACATTAACCACACACACAACTATAGGTCTGATCTTCGGCTATACACGTACCATAGCTACACGGATATAGGAAACATTCGTCCGTATCTTGGTAAATAATGAAGGAAAATATGAATGACATAATATCAACACCAACACCAACATTAGTATCGGAAGTATGGATATCGCTGCTTTTCAACACAAACCTCGTAACTGCAGCTTAAACAAGCTGCAGTTACATGGGTTTTGTTGAAAAGCGAGTATATGTAATGAGGTTCTTGTGAATCAATGCTCACATACGTAACTATAGATCTGGCCCTGGTTTCTCGAAAAAAAAACTTAAGTACGTACTCATGAGTACATGCTCAACTTCAATGAAATACTCTCCAACGTTCAAGGGTATACGATTGAAGTTCGCATGGATTTCGTATGATTTGATTATGGTGCTCAGATTTGAGTCTGAGAACGTAGGCCTACTTAAGTTTTCGCGAGAAACGGGGGCCTGATCTTTGTCTACACAAGTGTCATAGCTACACGGGTTCAGGAAACGTTCGTCCGTATCTTCATTATAGTAAGGAATGAAAAAAGTAAGTGACATGATATCATTATAGTGCATCTTTAGGTCTAAGGAAAGTAAATCGTCAGTGTAAATGCAAAAGCTTGCACGTCGATTTTTGCGATTTTTAAAGTACAAACTTGTATGCCCAGTTTAGAAAATTCACGCAGGTTTGGGGATAGTTTCACTTATCAGTATTAAAAGACACATTATTTGTGAACAAATATGTCCGAGTTTCAAGTAAAACCCTTCTGTTTCGGAAAAGTTATGAAATTCTTTTCTTCCCCACTAAAATTTTACAAAAAAACGAGATACGAGGTTTTACATTTACACCAACGAAATGTGTTTGTCCCAATTTGTGACCAAAGTATATGGGGTGAATAATTACGATCACGGTGACCTATGATTGGACGATGCTTTTTTTACTGGAGTGTCCATTCATTCATAAATTACATATACGTTTCTGCCCTGCCTCTTAAACATTTAAGACGTTTTTTTGACTTACCGATGGCTTACGAAACGCTTAAAATAACAAGCGCTTTACCTACGGATTGGGTGATTGGTGATATGCGGTTCTTGTCCTAAGCCTGTCCTAAGACATCGGTCAGTCAAAAATACGTCTTCAATATTTTTGATGAAACCGGCCCCTGATATCATGAATTGGCACTTCCTTTGTCGAAATATACATATATAAACTATTTACCAACGCTAGATTTATGCAGAATGTGTATCGGTTTATTCGCCAATGCATTTTTAAAATGCCCAGAGGCCTTCCATGGGGATATTTTACGTTTTATGACGATTTAAGGAAATAAACTACGATTTTGAAGAGGACCTTTGCGGAAAATAGACATAGTAAGATTCATCAGCTCAAAAGTATGCAAATTTTACTTCTAGTTGTCCTTATTTTCAAAATTTGGTAAGCTATTTTAAAGTATTGAGGGCTTTTTAAGTTAATTTGAGAATAGCAACTCCTTTCAATTTGGACTAGCCTAAAACCCGGCACCCTTTAACGTCCTTAAAAATGAAGCTGCCAATAAATCATGTATTATATACTTTCCTGTCTCTGACGTTACTTACAATGAAAACCAGCCATCATATCACTGGCAGCCGCAATACCGACACACAAGAACAGGAAAATCTTCAATAGCATCATGGTACCTTACGTGAACAAAATCTGTACAAAAACATCACAACATTTTTAGTTTTAATTTTAGCCCTTTCGTAAAAAAGACCCGGCTTTGACCTCCCCTGGTTGTAGAAAGACCTGGGAAAACATTGAGACAAAAGAGGAAAATGCTGATAACCAGCGTTTTCTTCGTTTGCCTCAATATTTCTGTACTATATTTCGGACACAACTATTCTTATCCCTAACCATTTTACCGCTTGTAGGAGCTGTCTATTTGAATTATATGACCCTTAAATCTCACCGTTTTGGAAAGGGTTTTGGCCCTGTCACACAGAACTGGTAACTCATTTGCATCTATTCCTATTGGGCGGTTATTACAAAACAGACTTGCACATTTTACAAAAATTACGACTGCTCGTTAATCTTCGACCAAAATTCGTAAACACATACCTTTGCAGAGACAAAACCCTAACAATATTAGTTGAAGAACATACTTTTTTGTAGTAATTATGCTATAGAAATATTTCAAACATTTGCAAATTAAAGTACGAGTTACAATCAGCATTGCACGAACGTCACAAAGTGAAATTTGGTATATTATTAAATATACATATAATGAGAATAAAATTTTAATGCAGAGCAATAATCGTAATTTCTAAATCATTATTCAGTTATAATTGTGTATTTCGAAAAACTCAATTACCGTCAAATAATACCAAAGATATATAATGATAAATCTTGCTCCACGAAATTATGAGAATGGGCACCACATGTTGTTTATATATCAACCAATAAACTGTCACGCGCCGCACGAAAATGCTCATTGTGTCCCTTTTCTATGACATTCCATACAGTATTGCTGTACTATGGCTGGAATCACGTGACACGAGAACAACAACGATCCTAGTAAGATGTCAATTATTCTGCCAATACGCGACAGATTTGGAATTAGTATGACCAACAGACGAAAACAAAAGACACCAGAGGTTTTCTGGGTGTGGTGGATATTTTAAACATCATCTGATAGAAAAGTTATTGAAGAGTAACAAAATTTTGTTTGCTCGTCGATAACTTTTTATCATGTGTTGTTAAAAGATTCATCGCATCCAACAAATCCCTGACATTCTTGCACTTTCATTGTCTCACACCAAATTCATACCGGTCGCGTAATTATAGATTCATTTTGGATTTTATACTACTATACTCCGTAAATATTGACCTGAGCCTGTTGAATATGCAATGAGTAATTGTAATGCGAAATAATCGCTTTCAAACATATGTTGACACGAGAAGCATGTGAAGAATACAAAGTCATAATTTATGTGGAAACTATCGACTCTGCTCGACAGTAAGGATTGCTGGCAAGTATCCATTATTCCGTGTCAAAATTACTCATTTCATATTCACCGGGTTCAGGTCAATATTTACGGAGTATACTACTACTATACTTAGCAAAAAAAGAAACTTTACATGGTTTTTTGACGGTTGTAGCGCTGCTTTGAAGCAATATAGAATAATTATGTAATTATTATATGAAACTTGAGACCAATGTCCTTGACTTTGAGAAAGGTTTGGGACCATTGGTGTGAAAAAGGAAGGTCAACTTGAAGGTCAATTTCAAAAATCACAAAAAATGACGAAAGCCCAAAGTGATTTTTGAGTAGATCTATCATTTCTGAATTTGTTAACGCAAACCATTATTTTAATAACGGTTATAACCGCCATTTGCCACAATACAGAATGCTATTCTCCTTCCCATTGAATTTGTGAGCCGACGGATGACATGATTTGGTATGTTCTGCCATTCCAAAAGAAGGGCATGTCTCAAGTCAATCACGTTATTGATTTGATGTTTTTTGCGAACCCGACGCTCCAGCTCATCCCACATGTGCTCAATAGGGTTTTGGTCGGGCGAAATAGCCGGCCACTCTAGGACACTGACACTGTTCAGGGCCAAAAGCTGCGCGTTGCGCTGTGCGTGATCTCAAGTGGTCTCCAGGACCTTGATTATGCATGAAAGGGAGGAGAGTATTCCTTAGAATATTCACATACCCTACTGCATTCAGATTACCATGAACAATTACTTAATCTGTTCGTTGGTTGTCCATTATACCCGGCCAAACCATGACGCTGCCAACACCAAATCTGTCTCGTTCTTGCACGCAACATTGGGCAAATCGCTCGTTCCTGCGCCTGTAAACCTGACCCTGTCGTCCTCAAAGCTCAAACTAAAGCGGCCCATACACGATCAATATCATTGACAATATTATTGAAGCATAATATTGACAATATTGCTCTAGCCACCCATACACGATCAATATTATTGACAATATTAATTTAGAGAACAATCAGCCATGGGTTACATAACGTCAATAAAAATATTGAAGAAAATATTTCAGCGATCGCAGATATTCGTCAATAGTATTGACAATCCTTCAATATTGCCCATTCACGGTCAATATTATTGTCAATACAAAATATTGACAATAATATTGTCAATATTATTGATCGTGTATGGGCCCCTTAAAGCGTGACTCGTCGGTAAAAATCACATTTCGCAATAGAGCTCTTATCAAGTGCCTGAGACGACGAGCCCATACTAAGCGAGCGTGTCTGTGGCGGGCAGTGATGATGTGTCCCCTATAAGGTCGGCGCGCTCGAATGGCAACTCTATTTTGTCTAAGACGATTACGTATGGTCTGGGCCGAGACTCCTAGCTGTCTAGAAGTTATTGTTGCTGGGATGAATCGGGTACGCAGATGCGTTACGGTGATAAAACGATCGCCTCTATATGACGTCACTCGAGGCCTAACTGATCTGGGCATATCTCTTACTTCTCCAGTAGTTGCATACCGAGTCGTTAGGTTATGAATTGTTTGCCTTCAGCATCCAAAATGAAGGGCAACGTTATTCACAGACATACCGGCTCTAAGCATACCGACAGCCTGATTTTGGTCATTTTCCGATAGCCGTGGCATATTTGTTTTCATAAGAAAATGCAAACAATTTTGTTTTTTCGTTTTAGTAATAAAGAGTACGTGACACTTGAGGTCAAAAAACATTCGAAATGAACTTGGGATTGCTTAACACGAGTAGGGTTATGAAAACCGGAAGTGAAAAGCGTGAAAGCCCGTGCGCTGTAAAACATCATTTTTTTTATGCCTGTATATTCTCAATTCATCGCAAAATAAGTACTTATCGATTTAATTGACATAGAGAAACGTTTTAGCTATCTAAAAAGGCAATAAAAGATGTAAAGTTTCTTTTTTAGCTAAGTATATATTTTATTCAGCTATAAACACACACAGCGTTTTTAGCAAAAAATACAATACAAATAAGTATGACATGTTTACAAAGACAATAGGGAACGATTTTATCCAGTTAACCGTGACGTAATTTCGGACAGACAATTGAATTTCGCACGTGTTGTTATAAAATCTCGTAACTACGGCTTGAATCAAGCCAAGATTTTTTTAACAACGCCAATGGTTTCTAAAAAACATAACCCAGTCAATTTTTAGCACAAAATCCTATGCCATTGCTGATGTTGTGGGCCTATCACGTGTGACCCCCCCGTATTGTAGACGGTGATTGAATCATTTTGCCATGCATTTACCAAAAAAGTCTTAATCATCATCATTTTAATATCCGGCAGTGCAGCTGGCGTTTCATGTAACTAATATAATAGTAATTAGGAAAATCAAAAGATAAGATAGTTCCTTAATTAAATCCGACACTTTATTACATATCGTTTGAAAGTACGAAATGCTGCTAATACTTATTTACGGTTAAGGTAGTCCATTCCTAATGAGATTCACGCGACGTCGGATTTTTTCGTGTGGCGTCGTAAACATTCGTAACATATCCGCTATATACAGACACATTCAGAATTTAAAAAAAGCGGCACTTTCCACCGCCGAATGTTAACGACGTCGCACGAAAATTTCGACGTCGCGTAGAATTCTCATTCGGGATGAACTGCCCTAAACATGTACGTATGATATAATTGTCACCTTTCATTAATTGGGTTTATCTCTTTAAAAACCCATCTACAATGTACATTATTTCCAAATTAAGGTAGAATACCCTTGATGTGGCCATTTCGAGATTCATAAAACATCGGATTTTTAGAGCGTCGTCGTTACGTATCCGAACGTATTCGGACGCAGTCGTAAACAATGTTTTCGACGTCGCCCGAATAATTCCGATATCGCATGAATCTCATTAGGGGTAGACTACCTTAGGTAGTGATTCTGACTTCAAAGGTATTTGATCGGCGAAAAAAACAAAAAACAATTAATTTTGCTGGTCGGTATTCACATTATGTAACTGTATAAAGTCCAATGGTTGTCTCGAGCGATTGGAGGACCAGCGTTATCCTGTTGGAAAATATTCGTCGATCAAACACCTTTGTGGCCATTTTGGAAGGAGGGTTAGAGACAAAAATGGCGTCAATTGGCCTACGGTTAGGATCGTGTACAGCGCGTGTCAGGTCGCACTTTACATGACGTTGAACATTCGCATGACTATATCAACAGTATAGGTTAACTAAATTGAGTTTTAACGCCTATCTAAACTGTTTTGTTCGTAATGTGGTGACTGTAGCACCTATCCATGGAGTTCTGTCCCTTCTTTCACCAGTACTGCCACCACATCCTTTCCGAGTCTCCAGCCGCTCGCCCACATAGGTGTACGTTTACCCAACCATCGATGGAAGACAAATGTAAGAAGGAAAGTTTGTGGCGTCCATGGATCGCACCTGGAACCTCAGAAGTGAGAGTCCGATGGGCTTCAATTTGCACAATGTCTGCGGCCGACTACCGGCATGAGGTGGTGCTGTAATCGACAAACACGGACAACATTGTACGCATGTAGCAACAGATAAGAGCATTAACCCATTACCAAACAACACAATTTTAGACGGGTCCAAATTCAAAGATGCTATTGACAACAATTTCTAGTGAATGAAATTTAACAATTTTTGGGTAGAAAGCATTGTGGGAAATGAAGAAATTGCTTGTCAAAGCCCCTTTCTTTTGAGAGTAAAAAAAAGTCAATGTGTTGGAATGGGTTAAGAGAGGGTCAAGACATTCTAATTTCTTATCTTAAATCCAAACCCTATGTTACGGGTACTCATTTGAATCGTCTCGACGAGACGATTCTAATGAGTTTCCATAACATAGGCTTCGATAAAGTTATAAATGAAAGTTTGCATTTTGAAAAACTATCGCCCCCCCCCCCCCTCTTATCTGTAACTCTGACTCTCGGTGAGGATTCCTTGAAAGATTGTTTATGTGCTATCCCTATGATGTTTGAGGTTATCCAACAGATGCGTCGGATAACAAATTTTGTAGTATAATTGCAATTAAATATCGACAGTTGAAAAATAAAAAAAATTCAATTCTAATTCGTACCAAATCAAACAGGGGAAAAGCTGTACCTTCCGAAATAGCACAACCGTTTTCCTCTGGGTACATTTTGATGACTGTAGAGCACATGGATTCGTAATATGAGATAATGACAGTCATAACATACTGATTTGAGCGTTTTAGCAGATTACTATCGGGTGATGTGCAAGACATATCAAACAAAAGGGTACAATGTTTAATTCGAAAGCGACAAAATAGCAACTCGCTGGAGCGTTGCCTAATGTCTATAGATGATTTGGAGTCTGGATATTGAGGTGGTACATCCCTAATGAGATCCACGCAACGTCGGAATTTTTCGCGCGACGCCGTTAACATTTATTACGTATCCGAACCTATTCGACGTCGCTCAACGTCACCGCCGAATGTTTACGACGTCGAGTAAATCTCATTAGGGATGGACTACCTTATCTCAATGTATTGGCGACTTTGTAAAGATAATATCGGTAGCCTAACCCAATCATGGACCCTCTTCAAAACAGTCCAAAGTTATATAAAAGAAACAAACAGATTTGGATAATTCATTTGCAGTCTCATCAACGTCTAGTGACCCCTTCTCATCTCTCGGCTGACAAGAAATACATCTTTTTTTTTCTAAAAAGCTAATACATATTTAACACCATCTGCAATTCTGTTCCATTACTGGAATATCATTGTCATACATTACCATTATGAATAAAGTTGTTTGTAAGTACTCATACGTGTATATCCGATGAACCGTACGCACACAAGCGTGCACAGTTCAGCAGGTATACAATGTGAGAACAACTGATGACTCTAGACTAGGTTTGTTACAAGGGAATGGCCGTATCTAAGTTGCTAGAACTTGTGGCCAGACCCCTTTGCCAACTGTTGACATTTCACTTGTTGTAAAATGAATTACACATGTATGTACATTTTCATGGCAATAAAATATGTTTAAACTAATCATGGACCCGATTATTCGACTTTGGCTCTGCTACTGATATATTGTTCAAAAAAAGTTTAGCAAGTTTAGAAACACATTATTTTTTCAGTAACTGATAAATTTCAAACATTGTTTTGTGTTGTACCGATTGACAACCATTACGCATACAGTGCATATGTAGAGTGAACATTCGGAATATTGGAATGACGTCTGTAACGTCAGTGGCCTTGAGCGTAAGGACCTCTATGGATAAGGCGAGAAATCTCCCTAAAAGGCTCAAATGGAAAAGTTAATTTTCAAAACATGCAAAAGTGATAATTATTTCGAGCTGTATTGTTAGATGTAGATCTATACCTAAATTATATGAAAAATGCTTTTGTACAATCAAAACGATTCGACAAGTAAAGATAACTCTTGCTTTCTGCACCTACCCCTAAAATTACATTTTCTTATCCCACTGGTATTCCTTTAACCAGAATTAAGTTTTCAATTTCTTAATCAGCACTTTTTTTGTAAATGTAAGGACAATTGGTGTTGAAATCATAAAGCAGTTTTCGATTTTTCCTTAACCCGCATGCGCATCATTGAAACGAGTTTAAAGGCGAAATTCTCCCGCCAAAAATATGGCAATTGGTATGTGAGTACTATTTTTAGTACAAGAGGACCATGATGGTCCTATATCGCTCACCTGAACCAAAATGATATGAGCAACACTTTTGTTCAATTCATTAAATATTTATGACTTTAAGACTCAAAACGAACTTATGGTCAATAACGTTGTGAAAATCGAACTCATCCAAGATCTTATGGTGCCAAACATTGTGTCCACGTTTTGTCTTGTTTGATAAATAATTGTAGATTCTGGAGTATAAACAAGGTGGAAAACAGCCGAAAACAGCAATTTTGTCCAATTAAAGGGCACATAACTCTCAACTTTTTTTTTTATCAGATCAGACTGAAAATCAAAGTCATCCCAGATCTTATGATCCCCAACAATGTGTCCAAGTTTTGTCTTTATTGATCAATAATTGTAGATTCTAGAGTGTAAACAATGTCAAAACTAGGTATTTTTCGCATTCAAGGGCAGATAACTCCTGACTTTCTAGTTCGATCTGACCCATAATCGAACTCATCCGAGATCTTATGGCCATACATGATTTGACCATGTTTGGTCAAGATTGGCTTATATTTGTAGATGCTAGAGTGTAAACATGAAATTGTGGACGGACGGACAGACAGACGGACGGACAGACAGACGGACAAAAAGTGACCACAATAGCTCACCTTGAGCACTTAGTGCTCAGGTGAGCTAATAAAAGTATGTTCCCCCATTCGTGACCCAGGAAATCCTCTTTACCAAGGAAGCATATGGTCAAGT
This sequence comes from Fragum sueziense, assembly GCA_963680895.1. Lineage (NCBI taxonomy): Eukaryota > Metazoa > Mollusca > Bivalvia > Cardiida > Cardiidae > Fragum > Fragum sueziense. The sequence goes on along the minus strand of OY804595.1, from coordinate 27,582,195 downwards.
TACACAACATACGTGAGTGGGAAGCTGGGTCAAGGGGGATGACGATGTTCGTCACCCTAGGGAAGGTAGGTAATCCTAGATTTTTAGCGGGAAAGTGTGCTTTTGAAGTTGTTTCAATGATGCGCATGCGCAATACGGACAAAACCAAAGCTGCCAAATGATGTCAACACCATCTATCCATGTATATGTAGAAAATAAATTGCAAATAAAACAAAAGGAAACTTCATTTTACCTGTAAGAATACCGGTAGTGTAAGAAAATGAAGCCATTGATGTGGATACAAAAATCAAGAGTTATCTGCACTTATAGATCATTTTCAATGACAAAAAATCGGTATCAATTTTAATTATTTATCTACCTAACCATGAAGCTTAATTTTGTTTCTCTATTTGTAAGTTTTGAAAATTGACACATCGAGCTGAGCCTTTTAAGGAGATTTCTCGCCTTATCCATAGAGGTCTTTTGCAGTATGAATGGACAAAATTCCTTTCTGTGTGGTCAGGAATCTTGTCTGCGATATGGGAAGACATTGAATGGCGATCCTAGCTGCAAATGCTGGACATACGCGTCATTGAAATTTGCCTGACTTTCGATGTCTGACCACTGTGCACTCTAACGTAAGATAGCTAATTAATGGGGAATGCTCCAGTTTTTCGGAACACTCGGTCATTACTGTAGTAAATTAAATGTTTCGTACCAATATGTTTCGCTACAACAATTTCAATAATATAACACATCATTACAATTTACCATTTTCGACGGTAAAAGTGTATCTAATATACGAAACTGATTTCCTCAAGATGGAAATTGATTATTTAAAGCAAAACAGTCGTAAGTGTGTATGCAGTTACCACTGTTTTGCGTCATTTTATTCATGTGTAGCTGATAAAAATTGCTGTCATTCACTAATAAGTGCGCTGACCTATACATTTTCTTTTTGAATTATTACCAGGACATGTTGCTTAATACAATGAGGAAGTTTAATCAAATTCTATTATGTAGAACTTGAAATATTTCCAAAAAATATGCAAATTTTGACATAAAACACTCCAGCTTCGTTGATCAAACCGAACACGTGAGCATGCTGTTTTATACATTTACGCGTTTATAATAGCGCATATTTTTGGGCTTTCTGTTCTTTTTAAATGTAAGACGTTACTTTAAAACCGTTTTTGGGACTAAACGATGAATATACAGCATTTTATTAGCACATTAGTGACCTTGGACAGGTGCAAGAAATTGTGCATTTTTTCGATGCAGGGGTATGTGATACGAATGCCTATAAAATTAAAACAATATCGCTGACCCTCCATTTTTTATTTTATTTTTCAATTGGTAATTACATGTTATTTCAACATACAAAATATAAATAAATTCTATTATTGGGGAAAAAATAAGGAAACAGGAGCATTCTCCCTTAATGCTTTAGAATTTTGAAACAAAATTTTCAGGAAGCGCCAGAAAATTGAATGTACAAACACATTATTGTTTTCCTTTAAGGATTCTGGAATAGTTTTTGACTAGGAACCAACATTTTCCGAGTGTGCTAAACTTTTTTTGAGTAGTATATCGCTGCTTTTCTGCAAAAACCACGTATCTGCAGCTTAAAACAAGCTGCAGATACGAGGTTTTTGCAGAAAAGCGACGATATAATTTATAAGTTTTGGTCGGATAGAATTGTACTTGTAAAGATAGCTCACCTGATCAGATGACATTAACTGACCAAGTTTGTACACTAAGACAGGATACAGGGTACATCATAATAAGACACTTTAACTTGGGCAGACAGAAACTAGCAATACGCCTCCATCTTTACTCAGTTCCAAAAGAAAGTGTGCACTTTTGCGTTTTGCTTTTACTACAGTTTTCATAAAATTTATGTCAAGTTAGGGAGTAAATGTGATACTTAAGATTAGACCTTAAAGAACATTGGCATCAAAACAGATGTCGATAGAATTGCTCATACTGAATACACACAATCAGATCATTATGGTGTTGATGGTGTTGATATTTGCACTCCTTGAATCTTCTTCTGTGGAAAGAGTTTCTCGCTTATATGCCGTTGTAGGGTTTGACAAGGTCTTCCAAGCAATTTCCACGCTAAAGTTTGAACTTTCTCGTAGACGTTATGTGTACGTCAACGTTAGTAATCGCTACGTTAGAAGTCTAGTAAATTGTCTTTGAACCGTGCAATAACGTTCTACAACAAATTTGTATGCCTTTAAGATGCCATTAAAATGGACACTTGCTATTGGAACATAAATACCATACAAATTCAAATTATTTGACGGCTTTTGTTTTCACAAGGTTCGGTCTTGTTAGCCGACGTTAATTTCGATTTGTTTCACGCTAATGCACTATGTACAAATGCAATGAAAATGTGATTTTATGCTAAGGTATGACAAAAGAATTGCAGTGAGTGTAATTTTTGATCGATAACTCATCCAACACGTGAGGCATACGTCAAGCACTAAAATGCAAAATCGCAATCAAGCCGAAAATTCGTGCGCGCTATGTGATTTCTTAATCAATATATCGCTTGTCAGTCGTCTTGAGACGTGACGTACAAAATTTCTTTACGGTAGACGGTAAACATTTCGAGATATTCAAAATTTAAAATTGCACACTTTCTTTTGGAACTGAGTATATAAATGCGGGGGCAAATAAATAACACAGTTTGAATTCTTTCTTTCTTTAAATTAAATTTTACATAATTATTTATAATCACAAAAACAAGTGTAATAGTTTGCCGCTCATCATGCTTGGGCAGCCGCAGTACTTGGTAACCAACAATTTCTCTTCTAAAATTCATTTGTATGTGCTATTGTATTATATTTAGAATAGGAGATCTATGCGTAAGGCACAAATTGATCTAGATTAACAATGGTCTAAAGCGCTATAATGGCTCTTTTCCAGGTTCTGGCCTATTTGTTCTACAACATTCTAAAGAAAAAATCACTATATAAAGATGAGCCAGTAAAATTTGAATCAGACGAGTTAGAAAACGTTGAAGGAAAACAAGAAAAAGTTGTACGTAGCTCGCTTATACAGGAGCTTGTCACAAGAACAGGTCAAATCCAAGTTCAATATCATTAGGTCAAAGGTCACCAATGAGAGGTCTTGGCAGGACGTATCCATGTGTGAATCATCAAGGCTCTATCTATAATAGTGCATGAGATAAAGGCCAGGTTAAAGTTTTTGAAAAGTAGGTCAAGGTCGCTAGGTCATCGTCCCAAATGAAAGGTTTTTGTGAGACATAAAATCACTGAACTCTAACAATCACATCTTTCAACACATATACATGTACTGTTTAATACCCGTTCCCATTTGATGACCCCATATCATATATGTTTAGAAAACATAGCTTGAAAAGAAAAAAAATGACCAGCATTTCCTTCTTTTCCTTCGAAGGTCTCCATTCTTTATCATGGAAATCTTAAACACAAGCTAGAAATACATTGCACCTTGTCAATGTTTATCTTTTTCGCTTGAAGTTCCATTTATACTGTGCTGCTCTGTTTTTAGTTTCGTTGGATACCATTCTTCTCTTCACATTCGGATCTTTCTGTAATTTGTAAAATATAAAATATAATCTTATACCAAAAACTACAGATAAGAGGAAGTGAAGGCTTTTCTAAATGCAATATTTCATTAATCATTTACCAAACCCTATGTTGTAGGTACTCATTTGAATTGTCTCATCGAGACGATCCAAATGAGTACCCACAACATAGGGTTTGGATTTGAAATAACATTTCTAGAATGTCTTCACTCCCTCTTATCTGTTGCTTTTATAATACCATTACCAGATCACAAAATTTTAGACTCATTCAAATTCAAAGATGTAGCAGACAACATTTCAAGTGGGTGAAATTTTACATTTTTTGGTCTTATAGAGTAGAAAAATACACAAGGAAAAGAAGGAATTGCTTGTTACAAGCAATTTATTCATTTTCCACAATGTTTTCCAAAGTTATTATCTAAACTGCATCAACAATGTATAGCCAACTAATAGACACACACAGGGCAAAAAACAAAATGTCTCACAGTTTGATCTATCAACCCTTTCCCAAACAAGACCTGCTTTTGACGTCTTTAATAGAATAGGCTTGGGAAAACATTGAGACAAAAGAAGAAACTGCTGATTACCAGCAGTTTCTCCTTTAGTCTCAATATTTTCTGTGCCATATTTTACTCAAATCCTATCTTTGATAACATCCATTTTGTCATTTGTGGCAGTTTTTGAAGTGGATCACCCTAAAATTTTGTCTTTTGGGAAAAGGTTAAAGCAAAGGGTATAAATATGGCTGCTTTTCTTCCAAAACAATGTAGCTACAGTTTGATAAAAGCTGTTATTGCAAGGCTTTTGCACAAAAAAGATGATACAAAAGTTAAGTATGGTTTGGCTAGTTTTTCTGGTATTTCATTACTTCTGTAAAGCTTTTCTTTTAATTTGCTTTTTTTTGTTACCACATTCAAAGACAAGATGTGTAATGTATAATGCCAACTCTCAACACTTTCCAGAATAGCACATTCTCCTGACTTCTCCAATTTCTAAATTGTTTCAGACGAAAATTGATGTTGAAATGCTAGGAATTGTGAACAAAACAGTACTGAAAATATTATGGGGCAAGGAGAAATTCCTGATTGTCAGCAATTTCTTCTTTTCCCTAAATATCTTTCAAAAATTATTTCTATAACGGACATCAATACCAGGTATGCTTCAAAACGGGTTAATGTGCTGGACATAAGGTAAACTAACCATGAGTTGTTTTTTGACCTCCATTTTCTGTGCTGTAACACTGAGTTGTTGCTCTCTCTCTATTCTCTTCTTCAATTCACTGTATTTGTTTCTCTTCATTGTCTCTGCCGTCTGAAAATCAATACATGGTTTCGTGATTTTTCCTCTCAAACAAATCATATCCAGTTAAGATTGATCCACTATTTTGCCATTTGGTAAAGGGTTTATCACATCCATTTCATTTTCTATCTTAACAAAATCTCCTCTATCGTAAGCTATTGTAAACTGTTCTTTTCCATCTTTGATATCCTTGATAGAAAATATTTGAGGAAACAATGAAATAAAAGAAGGGAATGCTGATAACCTTTTGCTTCAAATTTTTCTGAGCTTTATTGTTCACAAATCTTATCTTTATCAACAATAATTTGTCTGAAGAAGCTTTTAATATTGGACAATGTAAATGTTTACTATTTGAGTAATGGTTAACCCTTTCCAAGACAAGACCTGATTTTGGCGTCCCCAATAGACAGGCCTGGGAAAAAAGTGAGACAAAAGAAGAAAATGCTGAAGATCAGCATTTTCTCCTTTTGCTTCAATGTTTTCTGTGGTTTATTATTTACCAGTTCAACCTTTAGTAGCATCCATTTTGTCATCTGAAGCAGCTTTTAAATTGAACCATCCTAAAACTTTGTTGTTTGGGAAAGGGTTAGGCGTTCATTAATTACTAACACATACCACATCCATTTCTTGTTCCATCCCCACAAAATCTCCCCTCTGTAAACTATCTAGCGTGGGTCTGTTATATCTGCGTCCTACCAGGGATGGATGTGTCTTAAAATGTTCTGCTGCATTAAACTTGCGGGCTGAAATAGCAAAAGGCATAACCTTTGTCAAAACGGCAAAATTGTTTAGGATGGTCCAATTCAAAAGCTGCTGCAGGCCACAAAAATGGGTGTTGATTAAGTTTGAATTTGTGTAAAATATAGCCCAGAAAATATTGAGGCAAAGGGAGAAAATGTTGATTATCAGCATTTTCTTCTTTTGCCTCAATGTTTTCCAAAGCCTTTTCAGTATAGGACTTCAAAACCAGGTCTTGTTTGGGAAAGAGATAACAGGGTGAATATTGAGTGACATAAGTACGAGTTTTGTTAGCTGTTTGATAAATTTCAAGTTAGTATAGATGACACCTAGAAACTATAATTTTAAATGGATCAAATTGATGATCCAGTGTATTGCAGTCCGATTATAATACGTTTTTTCCCCTGTTCATACAATTTTTTCATTCAGTTTTCGAGACCAGATGTATTATGTACATAAGCTAATTGAAGCTTCTATAGGCCCTTTATTTCTTTATTTTATAGAAGAGAGCGGTAAGATTTACCTCACTGCTACCCCCACTACATACAGCTGGGTAGACTGAGGTTGACTGTTAAGTGCCTTGCCTAAAGACACACCTTACCCGAGTGGGGCTCAAACTCGTAACCACCCGGTTTCAAGTTAAGTGCTCTAACCACTGCCCCACTCCGGCAGTCAGAATCCTCTTTTTATTTCATCACAAAGAATTTTTTTTTTGGCAAAACATCTGCAACCGTTATCAATTGAACAGGTCCAATTTCTTGATAAGTCTGGTTAGTCCTTTCCTAAACTCTACCTGATTTCTCGGTCCTTACAACAAAGCTTAAGAAAACATTGATGGAAAAGAAAATTCTGATATGTACACAAAATCATTCTTTATCGACATCTATTTTTTCCTCTGCAGAAGCTTTCAATTAAGAACAGTCTAAATGTTTTTTTCGTTTTGGAAAGGGTTATAAAAGTAAAATTACCTTCTTTCTTTGAGTCCACAAAGATGGTATGTGTATTTTCTGGTTTTTCATCTGAATCTATCAAGTGGAGTGAGGATTTCAGTCTGTCTATTTTCTGAAATTTTATAATTGAACCACATTCTAGATTGTCATAATTTAACATAGTTTGACATTTCTGCAGACACCATACTTTGTCTTAAAACTTCATGAAAAGGTGCACTGGGTACATTTTGGTAAAAGTATGTTAAATTTTTAAAGTTTAAGGTCTCAGTATAAACAAATTACCAAACAGCAAAGTTTCTGAGTTGTCCAAATTCAAAGTTAATGCAGACAACAATTTCACATGTTTGGAGTTTCTTGTAAGCATTTACATTGTGTGAAACATAGAAATTACTTGTGAAAATGATTTTCCCCAATGCTTTCTAAAGCCGTCATCTTGTGGGGTGTCAAAAAGTCAAGTGTCATTACATGGGAATGGGTTAATATTGGGAGGCAAAAGTTAAGCAAAGTCAGTCAAATTCAAAGGTTAAAGGTCGTAAGTTTAATAGTCACAGACTGACGGACAGACAGACAGGGTGATTCCTGTTAACCTATTTGCGGGGGTTATGAAAATCTTTGTTTACCCTCATTTCTGATGATCGCTTCATATTGACATAGTTCTGGTCCTGTGTGTACATCAACTTGATCTGATCGTCTGTGTGTTCAGGCTGGGATGAGTCTCGTAACTGATGAACCCCATCCTAAAAAATATCAACAAGCTAATTTACCTTTATAGGGTTTTATGCCGTTTTCAACTTCTATGGTCATATTGCGGCGGCTGGAGCACCTAATCATGGTCCCTGGTACTTTTTGGACCCGTACTACAGTATCCAAACCTAGCCTCCAGCTGCTCTGTCACATACATGATTCACATCCATTGGTGAGAGACAAATGACTTTTGTCAAATGTCAGAATGGATACTGGCCGAGCCGGGGTTGACAGGGCTCGAATTTCCACTAGCGTACTGGCATTTTGCTAGTTAAAATTAAGAATTGCTAGTGATTCTATCTGACACTAGATTTTTTTGGCTAGTGGAATTATATTCCCCACCCACAAGTTTTATCAATGCAACCTGAAAAGGCTTACAAAAAGACTTCTCAATATTGACTAACTAAGTTTTGGGATATGTTCTTTAAACGAACAACTTTATGCACCATATGAAGCTTTCATTTTTCAAAATGAAAATCAAATTGCAAGTGAATTTGCATTTTTGATAGTGGTTTTAAAAGCCACAAGCAAAACATTGCGAGTGATATTTTTTGTGAAATTCTAGCCCTGTTTGAACTCGCGACCCCTGGATTGACAAACTACTTCGTAACCGAAAATATCAACAAGATAATTAAACATAGATCTCAATATTTCAAAATGTACAGGTACATGTATTGTCATCCAGATATTTTTTTTCACAGATCTCTATACAAATGTTTAAATTACCACTTACGAGGGGCGATCCAAAAGTTCGTTTACTGGGTTGATAAAACTTCAGGAGTGTTGACTATCAAAACAAAAGTTGCACAGTTTTTAAATGTGACATCTTTACAATATAAGTGAAAATTTTCAATTGTGCCCTTCAAAACAGTTATTGCCCAGTGACAAATTTTAGAGACAGACCATGCGCGGACTAGGGAGCAAGCACGTCAAAAGGGATGTCAATTTAATGCGATTATGAAAGCTTCTATTCAAAAAGCCTATTTACTATCCTACAATTCTGTGTCCGATGTATAAAATGAGCTGGAAGTGTTATCATACAATTTTAGAATCGAAATGTTAAAGGGGGAATAACACTTAACATCTTACAAATTTTCAGAGAACTTCGTACAAAAAATAAATATATATTATGAAAATATGGCCTTTAAATTGCATCTATGCCAAATCTTAGCTTTCTATCTTGTGTATTGGCTAGGATGTTGACGGATTTAAAACCCCATATGTTTTATTATTATAATTTTTATCCCCCCGACAAAAAATCATGGGGTTTTAAATCCGTCGACATCTAAGCCAATACACAAGGTAGAAAGCTAAGATTTGGCATATATGCAATTTAAAGACCATATTTTAATAATATATATTTATTTCTTTGTACGAAGTTCTCGGAAAATTTGCAAGATGTTAAGTGTTATTCCCCCTTTAAATAATTCTCTGTCTGGCTGTTTTAACATCGATCTATTATCGAAGCGGAGCCTATCACTATTTACCTCAGTTCTGACATCGTTAGCTGGGTAGTGGCCGTTTGCAGGACTATCTTGGCATGCATTATCATCTATTGAGGTCCGAATCTTGGGTGTAACTTAAAACATGATTTCTCTACAGCACCATATTTTTGTTTTCGTCAACATCTTAAATGTCTGCGTTGGTGTACGACCAAGATCATGGCAGAATTTTATAGTTGACCGACATTCAAATTTCGTTGTTGACGTCATATCGCTATTCCACTAATTTGTTCTTTCTTATAAAAAATATAGTGTCTTCATAACAACTTTTACATCAACGTATAGAACTTAGTGTCACTACGTAATACTAGTGTAATAATAATTTTTACCAAAAAATTCCAGCAGAAATTTAAGAAAATTTGATTGATCTAATATTCATGTATCATGTTTTAATGCTCCCCCGCATAGGCGTACACATGTTACTATGGTAACACAGTTTACGGCCACTATTACTTTTTTGTGAACATTTTATTTTTTTATACCGTCTATTGATAATGAACTATGCTACTACCAAATTATAGACTGATCAAGCTAGTGATAAGGAAGTTATGGGTCCATTTTACGAATTTTTGGATCACCCCTTGTAGTTCAACTTAGCATTTGATCTGTGTTGTATTTTATACAATTGGAAGCAAAAGATACAAAATAATATTACAAAGTCTTTTTAGTATATGAAACACTTCTCATGCTGTTTGCATGGTATTCCTGTTGTGACCAAAGCTTTTGCAGACAGTATAGTCTAAGATCAGTCTGCACAGCTGTGCAATCTGATCTTAGCCAACACTGCCTGCTTTCTGCTCAATTATTGTCGCAAAAACTTGAGATAAACTTATTCAGTTATTGAGATGTCTCTTAACCATTTCACAAACAAGACCTGGTTTTGACATTCCTAATAGATATAACTTGGGAAAACATTGTGACAAAAGAAGAAACTGCTGATAACCAGCAGTTTCTCCTTTTGTCTCAATATTTTCAATGCTGTATTATACACAAATTCTATCTTAAACAACATCTATTTTGTCTTCAGCAGCAGCTGTAAAATTGGATCACCCTAAAATTTTGTCGTTTGGGAAAGGGTTAAATTGGTAATTTGTTAAATGTTTGAAGTCAGCAGGACTAAGGTTAACAAAACTTACCTTTTTAACTGTTTTGACCATGTTGAAATAGAATTCATCTGGGTTCCTGTTTAGAGCTTGTTTTTCTAAATACTTCAAGGTTTTCTTCTTTTGTTGGACATCTCTGTAAAAAAGAGAGGAACATGAACATGTTTTACCATCAGTGTGATTTGCTGTAGGATGATGTCGAAGAAAGATGTAAAATAAGGCCTAAAAAAAGTTGTGTGTTTCCGGTTACCCAACTGTGCCTAATTTTTTACCCCCGACCCTAAATTTTTTGGCAATTTTATGGGATTTCCCTGTCCCGCCATTTTGTTTCCCTATGTCCCATGTAAAAAAAATCATCAAAATAAAAAAAAATCCTACTGTCCCAATTTTGAAATTTCATGAAACACATATTTTCATTTTTACTTTTTAGCCTTTTAGACAAAATATTATTGACCATGTAAGCACAAAACTAAGGATGAAGAGCAAAAAGTTTGAACTGAGTCTGAGTCACAGTCGATCGATATGACTGAATTATCTGAATAATACATGATGGTGACTTGATTTGCCTACTAACATGTAATATAGCCTTACCCCATGTATCAGACAACACAATTTAGACTTGTCCAAATTCAAAGATGAGTCAGACGGCAATTTCTAGTTTACTTTTTTTGAGGTAGAAAACATTGTGGAAAATAAAGAAATTACTTGTCAAGTTGTGACAATTTCTTCATTTTCCACAATCTTTTCCAAAGCCTTTATCTTGTAGGGCGTCAAAAAGTGTCAATGTGTGGTAATGGGTAGTTGCACTAATGTAACCGAACCCTCCTGGCATTGGCCGAAAATTGAATTTTGACTATATAAATCTAGTGTAACGTTACATATTTACTACATTTTAAGCCATAATTTGGGATTCGTTGATTTAACCGAACATGTGAGCTTGCTGTTTTATACATTTACGCGTTTATAGTAACACATTTTTTGGGTTTTCTGTTCTTATTAAATGTAAGACGTTGCTTTAAATCAGTTTTCGGGACTAAAGGATGAATATACAGCATTTTATTAGCATTTTAGTCAGGGATGGGGTAATTAGTAATGTGTAATTAGCATTACATGTAATTAATTACTTAATTACTGTAATTGAATGTAATGTGTAATTGAACCAAAATTCAATTACATGTAATGCTAATGTAATTAATTACATTGTAAAATTGATATAATTATCAATTACATTTTCGATTACTTCAATTACTTTTTTGTGTTTAAAGGTTGTAAAATTGGATTATGAATACTAGTATACAGAATGCTTAAGTATGAATACCAACTTTGTTTCCCTAACTTCATAATTTATAATTATGATATCAGCCAGGAATTGGATTAGTCCTTTTATTTAAAATCTGTGGTAAGATATTTTTGTAGAAATAATAAGGTAAAAGAATAAACAGATAACCAGTATTTTCTCCATACCCGCAATATTTTCTTTGCTATATAATGTACATAAATTCCATTTCCCATTTAATTGTGTGTAGCAACTTTCAAATTTGTGAAGTCTAAAACTATGCCATCTGGAAAGGGTTTAAACCTAGATGGAGTAAATACCCTTTCCTACATACATATAGCATGTATTTAGACTTAACTTCCTAATTTGAAAGCTCTTGTAGACAACAAAGTGGACATTTGCAAGCACATGATTTATAAATCGAAATATTTCAACAAAGGGAGAAAATGTCTTTATCAATGATTTATTATTTTTTCCATCTTTGCTTAAGCCTTGTTTATAAGGGACTTCAAATCCAGAGCATGTGAAAGGTGGGTTATTGTCTTATGGACATAATAAACACCTGTAATATTTAACCCTTTCCCATACAAGACAAGGTATTGTCATTCCAAGTAAAAGTAGTTGGTGAAAATATTAAGGAAAGGAAGGAATTGCTGATGTCTAGCAATTTTCCCTTTCTCAGAATATTTGCTATGATATAATATGCAAATGTCATCTACTTTTGAATTTAATTATTTTGCAACAGCAACTCATTTATATTATATCATTCCAAAATTGTGCCATTTGGAAATTGGTTAACCTGATGTACCCTGTATGGCTGTAGATTATCCATTTTCACACCTTTGCCTGGGGGTAGAGAGTAATATTGCACCCTTTGTCCAGTTTAGTTAACAACTTAAGAGCTTAGTGCAAAAATATTATAACTGTGCATAAATTTATATGCACATATCTCTGTCCTGAACGATAATATTGTCAACATTTGGGTCATCAACTCTAAATCAGAAAGTTCACATCTCTTCGCAAAGAAAACTTTAATGAAAAGGAAAAATTAATGAATTTTTTTGTAATTTTCCTTCAGTTACAAACTGGACTGTTGAGCAGACATAAATTGTAATGGAGAAAATCAATGTTATTGCTAATTTTGAATTGCCTGAATATAATTCAGGAACATTTTAGGCAAAATGAAAGAATGCTAGGCCCAAGATTAAATCCATTTTCCAGAAGACAAAATTTTAGTCTCATCCAATTCAAAGATATTTTAAAAGACAATTTCAATAAAATGAAATTTTACATTTCATGTTCATTCTGTTAAAAAACTCTGGGAAATGAAGAATTTGAAATTTCTGTATTTTGATTTTCACCAGTCTTTTTCTTGAAGGCTGCCAAAAAGCATGGTAAACAGATAATGAAATTGAGGTGGTAAGATAATCCAAGCAACCTTTTGCCTTAATACTTTGTAAAGCATGAACACCCTGAAGGAAAGGGAAACTTTTTGGTTATCAGCCACTTCTTCTTTCTCTTAAAATGTTTATAAAGTAAAATATTCTATAGAGTCGCCAAAGCCAAGTATTGTTTTATCCAAATACCAAGTTCCAGAATGGTTTTATTTCAAATGCTATACAAACAACAAAGTGAATGTCACAAGTGGATTAGTTTTGTATTACATCAAATTATACAATATGAAGGGAAAAGAAAAAATGTTGATTATCAGAACTTTCTTCTTTTGTCTCAAAGTTTTCTAAAGTAATGTGTAATTGTAATTAATTACTTAGGCAAAGTAATTATTATTTAATTAATTACATTTGAAAATGTATGTAATGGTAATTGTAATTGTAATATAATTGAATATTTTCAATGTAATTGTAATAGTAATTAATTACATTGCAATGTAATTGACCCCAACCCTGATTTTAGTGACCTTGGACAGGTGCAAGAAATTGCGTATTTTTTTGACGTAGGGGTATAATAATACAAAGGCCTATAAAATTCAAACAAGATCGCTGACCATCCATTTTTATTTTATTTTTCATTTGGTAATAACATGTAATTTCAACATACAAAATATAAATATATTCTATTATTGGGAAAAAATTTAGGAAACTGGAGCATTCCCCCTTAAATTTCCATTCAAAAAGAAGGAATAACTTTAGCATTGGGAATTTTCTTTCCAGATTTTGGGAAAAAATTACCCTATTTGACATTGACTCATTGAGAATGGGTCCTTTTTTCGGACCCGTCCAGAGAAGGAGAAAAAATGTTACATCAGTATTCAGTAATCAAAATTAACAGGTAGAATAAAACTTACAAAGCTCTGAGTTTGTAATCTTTCTTTTTCTCCAAAATACCAAGGTGGTTCCTGCTAGATAGCTGAAAATGAGAGAAATAAGATTGAAAAGAAATAATTATCCTGGGCATTTAGAGACTGTTCTCTCTTCAATACAGACATTTCCAGAATCACCATGTTTTATAAAATCTATAATAATTTTGTTGCAGTGCCCATACCAGCTTATCTCGAAAGACCAGTGAGGATCACCTGACATAATGCACACAGCATCTTTCAGACAGATCCACACAAATGCAGCCTACTTTAAATATTCTTTTTTTCCCTACACAGTGATACTACGGAACAGCCTACCAGAAACAAGTGTACAGCATCCTGATATTTCAACGTTCAAAAAGAGTCTCAATTCTTTTCAGATAGTGAGCAGTCTTCGCGAAAGCGCCGGACCGCCGGTCATTGACCGGCAAATTCAAGGGGGTCCGGCAAAATTTAGAGTTGACCGGTCCAAATGTCCGACGTATTTAATTCTGAAGAATCTTATGATAAATGTCTAAATACCTTTTTCTAGTCCAATTAATTTCATATCACTAATTAAAGATCGCTATCCTGAATTAGTGTTCAACCTAGTTTTTGGACCAATGAAATTGCAGTATTTTCAAATATAACGGCGCTCTATTTCGCGTAGACACCACTGCCGGCCAGTTTACGTGACCTATATATATAGCCACGCCCCGTCTCCTGTGATTTTTAGCTCCGCCCATCTGTCGATACATGACAGATCCTTCGCAAGTTTGTTTTTTTGTTTTAACCCTTTCCAAACAATCAATTTCTATAGGGGTCCCATTTCTAAGCTTCTAAATAACAAAATATCATGTTGATAAAAAATTGAGTTTCTCTTTAAAGGGCGACGGTAACAGATGGTCTAATTGCAAAAAATGAATTTTTTTGAAAAAATATGCAAAACTTTTGTGTTGACCACCTCGGGATGGTTAATAATATGCGATTCAGACAGAGAATGAGCCGAAATTACAAGACAGATAGCTGAATTTAGGGAGAATCCAAGCCTAAATTCAACCCCATCACTGATGGGGTTAGAATTATTTTCAAATTGTTGCGCATGCGCATACAGCGCGGACCATGATTCAAACGAGATTCATACTTAAATTTCAATATGACGTCATCATGTATGTTGTGACGTCATTTAAGAAAGTCGCATGTCCTACTGTTTTGACCTACTTTCGATATCGCTTCATGAATTTGGTATCAAATTGCGAAAAAATGAGTCGTTGCTTCAATAGTTTCTCGTAATCATTTAATCAGGTCATATAAAGCTTAAAAAGTGTACATTTCGTTTGTATTTGACAATTTTTGGGTCCAAATCTGGGAAATAGTAGCTTTAAAACAGCACAGAAAATATTTTGGCAAATGGTCTTGGTGAGTCAATTTCGATGAGTACCCACAATATAGACATATCATGGATTTGGTAAACAATAAATGAAATAATGTTAATCAACATCATTTTTCTTTTGTCTCAATGTTTTCCCAAGCCTTTCGTTTAGGGGCTTTAAAACTAGGTCTTGTTTGGGAAAAGGTTAAAGAAGGATTTATGCGTCGTCTGTAACAATGGCTAAAAATAGAGTTTGTTCTCGATTACTAGACAAAAAGAGAAATGATAAAACTTTGATTTTTACCTTCTTCGTGAATAGGTTACAACAGTTGCTGCGTCGATATTTCCTCTAACAATTGGATTGACGTGATTAAATCTGAATCGTCTATTTCGTCAAAAAAACCCGTCCAAATTGAAACTTGCATCCATGTGGACGCACTTCACGGGTCTTTACACAATTTTTGGCGGGGAATTACTTCCGCTGTTGTTTTAGTGTTATGAGCCAATAATGAAGCGAGGTCAATGAAGAATATTGACGTCCAAAACATCGTATATGGTTAAAATCAAGCTGTGAATACGCTATTTAGGTCTCTATCGGATGGAATTATTTTGGCGGGAATTGCTTACATTGTTGTTTCAGTGTCAAGAGCCTATGATATTGTGCTATTAATTTCTGTTTCTTTTTTTGGAAAAATGATGTAATTCCAGTCTGATGCAATCAATTAAAGCTCCGGTTGGAGGCGTGGTTTGAAAAAGGATTGTTTAATTGTATGCTTTGATTGGTTGTCGAACACTAAGTCAGATAGAGTCTGTATAGTAGATTCTACACGAAATAAACGCCCAAAGGCTGCGCCTTTGAGCGTTTATTTCGCGTAGAATCTACTATACAGCCTCTATCTAATACGTAAACTGTAACTGACTGAAGCCAAGAATATGACCAAAGCCCTGTACCAGAAAAATCAATAATTTACATGCATGGGTAACTTTACTTAGCATAAAGTATAACACTTTACTTGAAACGTAGCTTGAAATGTAGCCAATTTTTATCCCTTTCCCCACAGAAATTACACAGACAAAAAAAGTTTTTGTTAATGATAAAAGACAATTTAATTTTTTGTTATTATTCTCCTTTCCTCCAAATATTTGAATTAGACGGTTTCCCTTTTAATTAAACACACTTTTGCATATCATTTAACCCTTTTCCATATGCTTTTTTCAGATCCAAATCCAAATTCAAAGCAGAAGCATATTAGAAGATCAATGCTCCAAAATATAGAAATATTTATGTAATATAGCATAACAGATTAACAACAAATGAGAAAAAAGGAGAAATTTAGGTTTTAAGCACTTCCTGCTTCTCTCCTAGGCTTTATTTATTTATTAGACTATTATTTCAGGTTTATTTTCCATTTTACTCCATATGTCCGGTCCGGCCAAAATTGTTTCGGTCCCGTCCGGCCAAAATTTCAAACTGCCTGTCCGGATGTCAGGCACTTTTTTCTCAATTTCGCGAAGACTGAGTGAGCCCAGGGTTAGACACTTTGAACTTTCCCAACCAAGGAGTCCGCCGGACTCCCATCAAGAGAACTTGGGGAGTCCAGTCAAAAGTAAAGGAGTCCGAAAAGAAGCTAATATTTTATGTTGCATGCATGTTGCCTTTTATCTGTGATGATGTCATTTTCATGTCTGCATGGAATACTAAAGAATAAATGCAGTACAATAGATCCTGTTAATTTGAGCTAACAGCTATTTATCATTTTGATTATAATTTTTTGACAGAATTTTTAAGGAGTCAGTCGGACTTCCTAGGTTGAAAATCAGATAGTCCCACCAATTTTTAGGGAGTCTCCGACTCACGGACTCCCCTTAGTGTCGAACCCTGGAGCCGTCCCCGAATGACCAAAATATGTTCTATCAGCTCTTTTAATCTAACACTCACAATACTTTTAAAATTTGGCACTCTAACCAATGACTTGGGGTGTCAAAAACCTCCAAATGTTTTTTTTTTTTACCCCCAAATTGAATCTTGTACCCTCAGTTTTTGCAGGAATCCTTCTTTGTCTTAAATAGATTATTAGAGGGGGTACAAGCACGCTGTAAAAGTATGGTTTTTACCCCAAGACTTGAAAGTCAGGACACCCTGATGATCCAGCAAAGACGTGCACCTGCCAGTAATTCCCGAAAGTGTAGTTAGGCAGTATATATTATACTATAGATAGTAGCGATATCAAAGGATGGAATCAAGGGAGGCAACCACCCTTGTTCACTTTCATGACAAAATGTTGAAGCCACCTTTCATTTTTAACTTCCACCCTGTTTTGACAAGTGGAATTAGGAGTTCCAATAGCCTGCTTTAGTGTGGATATGAGCACATTTGAGTATCTATAAGCGCATTTGTGTACTTTAACTTGAAACATGAAATCAAGTGACAGAATAGGGGAGGTAATCTGCATACTTTAAACTTCAAAAACTTCGTTATTTTTCAATAAATTTTGATGAAATGATCTGAAAAAGACCTCGTAGACCTCAAAGATAGCAACCAAACCAGATAATCTGATTGATTTTACAAAATTAATTTTCCTTTGATATCGCTATAGATAGTGTTCTATCAAGACATCAAATTAGCTATTTTTTTTTTTCATCCAAAAAATAAAATTGTCGCATGAAATAAATGCATTGATTAGCGATATCAAAGGAAAATTAATTTTGTATAATCAAAAAGATTAACTTGCTTGGTTGCTATCTGTGAGGTCTACGAAGACTTTTACTGTTTATTTCATCAAAATTAATTGAGAAATAAGGAAGTTATTGAAATTTGAAGTTTGCCGATTACCTCCCCTATTCTGTCACTTGAGTTCATGTTTCAAGTTGATGCGCACAAATGCGCTAATAGATACTCAAATGCGCTCATATCCACAGTTAAGCAGGATATTGGAACTCTTAATTCCACTTGTCAAAACAGGATAGATGTTAAAAATGAAAGGTAGATTCAACATTTTGTCATGAAAGTGAACAAGGGCGGTTGCCTCCCCTGATTCCATCCTTTGATATCGCTACATTGATTTTGGCTGCAGAGAAAAAAATTAAACATTGACTAGGTAAAAAGGTAACAAGGTAAAAATAGACTAGTGACTATTCAAGATTTTCTACTAGAGCATGTTTGACACATTATTCCCCAAAATTAAGCCCCCCTAGGCCCTATCCTCCCATATCCATAAAAAGACTGCAAATAAGATGTATCCGGCTATTAGTTTTGTCCGTAACAATAGCCACTGATATGCACCATATTTATCGCCTTGTATCTCCATTTCAACTCACCTGACCACGTTCTCTGTGTGATTTTGCTTTAGCTTTGTGAGCATTTCGAAGTGAGGACATGCTGGAACCGTTGACAAATATTCCTGATGAAAATAAAGTTGTTCAAAACACGTTTTCGGAATATTCAAAGGGAGGTTACTCTAAATAATTGCTTACTCCGAGGCGGGTCACACTAAAACGCGGACGCTAATTTTGCGGACTATAGACAAAGAAGGAAAATGCGGACTATAAGATAAAGAGGGAAAATGCGGACTATAAGATAAAGAGTGATTTTGATTTTGTACTTAAAAAGACTCATATTAATTTCTAAAATTGTTTGTTATGTCAAAATTATTAACGAATAATTATATTTTATGAAGTTGAATTTGATGATATAAAAAAAAACTTTGTGAATGAAAAAAAAAAAATGTTTATTTCATAAAATGATTTATCATATAACGCATTAAAATGAACATTTAATAAATTTTACAATTTGTCTAATTCTTTTTATATTTTGATTTATTTTCAGATTCTGCTGACCATAGGACTAAGAAAGAAATACCGGTACGGACCAAATAACATAGAGGGATTTTGCTGGCCGTTCACAAAGAAGGAAATTGCGGACTATAGACAAAGAAGGAAAATGCGGACTATGAGACAAAGAAGGAAAATGCGGACTATAAGATAAAGGGTGGATTTGATTTTGTACTTAAAAAATACTTGTATTAATTTCTAAAATTGTTTGTTATGTCAAAAGTATAAACGAATATTTATTTTTTATGAAGTTGAATTTGATGAAATAATAAAAAAAAATGTGAATGGAAAAAAAATGTTTATTTCATAAAATGATTTATCATATAACGTATTAAAAAGAACATTTTTAAATTGTACAATTTGTCTAATACTTTTTATATTTTTATTTATTTTCAGATTCTGCTGACCATAGCACTAAGAAAGAAATACGGACCAAATAACATAGAGGGATTTTGCTGGCCATTCACAGAGAGGGAAATTGCGGACTATAGACAAAGAAGGAAAATGCGGACTATAAGACAAAGAAGGAAAATGCGGACTATAAGATAAAGAGTGGATTTGATTTTGTACTTAAAAAATACTTGTATTAGTTTCTAAAATTGTTTGTTATGTCAAAATTATTAACGAATATTTATATTTAATAAACTTGAATTTGTTGAAATAAAAAAACAACTTTGTGAATGAAAAAAATGTGTTTGTTTTGAACATAAATTGATTTATTATAACGTATTGTCTAATTCTTTTTATATTTTTATTTATTTTCAGATTCTGTTGACCATAACACTAAGAAAGAAATACGGACCAAATAACATAGAGGGAATTTGCTGGCCATTCACAAAGAAGGAAATTGCGGACTATAGACAAAGAAGGAAAATGCGGACTATAAGATAAAGAAGGAAAATGCGGACCAAAGAATAAGAGTGAATTTTGAATTGATTTACTACTGAAAAATAAGTTTTATTTATATCTGTAATTGTTTACATTATGTCAATATTTAGTATTAATGCAAAATTAATTTTAAACAGTTAAAGTTGATAGAAAAAAAGACTTTATAAACGAAATGAAATGTTTATTTAATGAATCACGTCAGCAGATGATATAATGAAATCTACACGTTTGTAATTGCAAAATTTGTTAAATGTTTGTTGTTGTTGTTGTTGTTTTTTTATATAGTTTTTTTTCCTATTGATACAAAAGAAGAAAATGATCCTTTTGCTGAATCTAACTTAATTTACATATCTATAATTTCATTATATATGAATATCAACAGCATGTCTACAAGAGAGACAGGCACGCGTTTGTCACCTCTGAAGATAATCGGTTGTGTGATGTCCAATTGACAATTGAGATTAGGCAGACGTCACACAACCGATTATCTTCAGAGGTGACAAACGCGTGCCAGATTGACACGCTTCACACTTCTGTTTATCCTTTCCCTAACTGCACTCTGCACACTTCTGTTAACCATTTACCAAACTACAAAAATAGATTGTTTTGATTTGAAATCCTTTCACTTACTACAAAAAATGAAGATCAGAAAACATTAAGACAAAAAGAGAAAATGCTATTTATTACCACTTTATTCATTTTTCTCAATGTTTTCCCACAGTAAAATCGCGATACTGTTTGAGAAAGAATGCTGACGATCTGGAGGGGTCAGAAAACATTTAAGAAAAGAACAACACTTTGTAAAAGGGTGAGAAATTAAGAGTGGCATTTAACGATTAACAAACATCTTTTGTAAAATCAATTAATAGCCAATGATAAAACAAATTAATTTCTTTGAAAACATACATGAAAGATATTAAAATTTTCATCACTATCTGATGGATAATTTAATCATTAATTATTTGTTTACCCAAAAAATCTTGTAAAAAATAAAGAAACATGTACATGAACAGAATATTATATATGATGACGTGATTTTTTCGTTAAACTTATTTTATTATCAAATACTATTTTGTGAAATATAATCATATAACAATACTATTGACATAATAAATAATTTCAGTAATCAATACAAGTTCTTTTTCAGTTGTATGCTAAATCAAATTCATATCCATTCTTTGCTCCAAATATTTCTTCTTTATCTTATAGTCCGCTTTTTCCTTCTTTAGTCTATAGTCCGCGAATTCCTTCTTTGTTCATGGTCCGCAAATTCGCTCTATGTTATATGGTCCGTATTTCTGTCTTAGTGCTATGATCCGCAATTTCAATCCGTGTAGCCTAGATAATGTCAAGTTGTCAGAACGAATCTGAAAATAAATAAAAATATAAAAAGAATTAGACAAATTGTACGATTTGAAAATGTACATTTTAATACGTTATAATAAAACAATTTATGTTCAAAACAAACATTTTTTTTTTCATTCACAAACTTTTTTTTAATTTCATTAAAATCAAGTTTATTAAATATAAATATTCGTTAATACTTTTGACATAACAAACAATTTTAGAAATTAATATAAGTCTTTTAAAGTACATTATCAAGATCACTCTTTATCTTATAGTCCGCATTTTCCTTCTTTACCTTATAGTCCGCATTTTCCCTCTTTGTCTATAGTCCGCAATTTCCCTCTTTGTGAATGGCCAGCAAAATCCCCCTATGTTATTTGGTCCGTATTTCTTTCTTAGTGCTATGGTCAGCAGAATCTGAAAATAATAAAAATATAAAAAGAATTAGATAAATTGTACAATTTAAAAATGTACATTTTAATACGTTATAATAAATCAATTTATGTTCAAAACAAACATTTTTTTTTCATTCACATTTCTTTATATTTCATCAAATTCAACTTCATAAAAAATAAATATTCGTTTATACTTTTGACATAACAAACAATTTTAGAAATTAATACAAGTATTTTTTAAGTACAAAATCAAATCCACTCTTTATCTTATAGTCCGCATTTTCCTTCTTTGTCTTATAGTCCGCATTTTCCTTCTTTGTCTATAGTCCGTAATTTCCCTCTTTGTGAATGGCCAGCAAAATCCCTCTATGTTATTTGGTCCGTATTTCTTTCTTAGTGCCATGGTCAGCAGAATCTGAAAATAATCAAAATATAAAAAGAATTAGACAAATTGTAAAATTGTAAAATTTATAAAATGTTCATTTTAATACGTTTTATGATAAATCATTTTATGAAATAAACATATTTTTTTTCATTCACAAAGTTGTTTTTTTTCATTTCATCAAATTCATCTTCATAAAATATAAATATTCTTTAATAATTTTGACATAACAAACAATTTTAGAAATTAATATGAGTCTTTTTAAGTACAAAATCAAAATCACTCTTTATCTTATAGTCCGCATTTTCCCTCTTTATCTTATAGTCCGCATTTTCCTTCTTTGTCTATAGTCCGCAAAATTAGCGTCCGCGTTTTAGTTAGACTGGTACCCATTCGTGTAAATAACTGAATTTACGACTGGGAACAGGTACTGCATTCTGTCCTTTGATTGGTCATTCGATATAATCGATAGACAAATGAAACGGCTCGGTGTATGGAAAGCGTCACCTGTCCAGGCCGTCTGGGTGACCGTCAGATATTAGCTATTACCGTACTTAAATCCGTAGTAGATTTCAGGTACGGGAACCAGACTACGTTTTAGTGTGACCCCTCCGAGGCTTCAATTGCCACATGTTTACTGTGCGAACAAGTTTTACCCAAAAGTTTTCAAAATGCATACCATAAGATTGTTCTGATATCTGAAACTGCTGCAGACGACAAAGATATTGTGATAAAATGGATTTATTGAGATTGACATAGAAAATTTCGAGGGAAAGTGTGAAAATACTGAATATCAGAATTTTCTTCCTTTTCCTCAATGTTTTCCCTAACCATATCCATTCTGATATCTGTTAGTGTAAACTGCTGCAGACGACAAAGATAATGTGATAAAATTGATTTATTGAGAGTTTAAGCATACGATATAGATCTATCGAGGGAAAATGAGAAAATGCTGAATATCAGCAATTTTTATTTTCTCTGAATGTTTTCCCAAACCACACTAACGGTATATAGTCAAGATTTAATTTATGGCGGGGCCCGAACCCCTTCCCCCTGCTAGATCCGCCTATCCAAAACACCTGGTTTTGACATCCATGATTGAAAGAATATGCGAAACTTTGAGGCTAAAGAAGAAAATATGAAAACCAACACTTTTAAGTAGTTTCTCCTTTTGTCGTAATGTTTTCTGTGCCTTTTGTGAACAAATCCAATCTAGCAGCATTTGCAGTGGTGGATGCAGAGGGGGAAACCGGTTCAGGGGTTCAAGCACCCTCCCTTCTATATAGCCTGGATTATTTCGTTTTCATTGTAGAATTTCAGTCAAAATGGTGAAGGCCTAATAGAGATTTACGGATTAGTACGAAATGGAATACGAAATGGAAATGGAAATGAAATCAGGGGGATGTATCAGGATACTTGGAATATGGTGGCAGGCCACTCATATTTGCCTCTATGTAATTCAATGGAAAATCCAGTTTGTCATACAGTGTCAAACTTTGAATAAGAAAAAAGTCTTTAAATGACCTTTAAAGTCATGACTATTGTCAGAATGGACGTCCGTTTATGCTCAAATGCGATGACGTTGGGTGAGAGTCTGGTACCAAGCAGGACGACGACAGCGAATCATGGGTTCTCACAGGCGATTTATCACGTGTCACGATGTATCAGCCACCCTCCATTACCAACCATAGCATTTGCTGTAGACTTAGCCGTAATAAATCTGTTGCGTAAGTGACTTTGACGTATATAATTGTCTTGACGTACAGTTGTTTCACGCAGTTGACCGGGACGTGGGTGGTATGCATTTGTTCTCTGGTCGTTTACACGTCTCAGTACCCTTGAAAACACTACCTCGGCTACATTAAAACGTCTAGCTACCTACGTTTGCTAAACTCTGCCGGTCAAAAGTCCAAAAACTTGGTTCTTGTCTGTCAAAATAATCCCAAAAATTAAATGCATACGAAAATTATCCATAGTTGTCGTGTGTTTTCAATCAGTAAAGGAACTAGGCAGTTTGTACAGGCAATAGAGCATTTTGTGATGGTAGGTTTAGATGTCCGGTTAGTTTACAGAAGACACTACAAAATCACTGGGTTGTGAGGGGTATACATTGTCTTATGCATGTCCCCAAATTATGGTGCCGATCGAGGCTGCGGGAAAAGAATGGTTAATAAAAATGTCTTTTGCGTTTTAAAATTGTGCCAGTTTACAATAAAGAGAGCTACATAGCTACCAGGTGGAATAATTATACCCCCGCACATATACACATACGAAGCAGGGAGTGGTATAATCTCGCAATATTTATCCGTCCGTCTGTATACCTTTTTCATTTCAGTGCCCTAACTCAAGAATCGTTTGACCCAGGTCCATGAAACTTTACAACGTTGTTATAATTGTCCCAAGGAGAAGCCATATTGCTTTTACACACGTAGCACTTTTTCAATAACAAAGCACAGCGGGGGCGCAAATGCCAGATTGGCGACAGTTTTAGGGTAGTCCTAGTCAAAAGATGTTGCATAAAACTTAAAAATTCTTGCCAAAGGCCGAATATTGCATAAAACAGCCAAGTAAATATTGAGCAGAAAGAATAAAATGTTGGTTGTAAGCAATTACTTCTTCTCTCTCAATGTTATTTTGTACTAAGTGTAAATTTAATGTACTGTAATTTTTTATTTTGACCCACACTTCCAACACAAACTTATTTTTGTGAATACTTTTGTACATGCGAATACTTTTCAATTTTATTCTTCTAAAAAATCCGTTTGCACGCCTAAATTAATATGACGTTAACTTGTTTATTTTCGCCGTGCTTCACCAGTGATCTCCGGAGTCGGTGTTCAAATCCATTAATTTGATGCCGCAACTGCAACTCGAACTCATTGCCTACTACCGATAGTAATCGGCGTTACCACAAGTTATACAATAATACACAATACACAATATATACTCGGTAAGATTTTAGACAAGATGAATATTTCAGACATTTTTTACTCGAAGTGCCTAAATTTGGTATTCAAGCCAGATGATTGGTCTTTGAAACGACCAAAGCTGTGGTGTCATTTGCTGCCGTAGTCCGTAATTTTAGCACGGTTTGTCAACCATGCATAGATTACACAATGTAAGACAAAAAATCTGCCAAGTAACGATTCTTGAACGACTTTTTTACCAGCAGCAAATTCGAATTAATCTATATCAAAACTTGCCCTTTTCCGTCAGGCATGTACGAGTTATTCCCTTTTTTCAGGGCGATTGACCGTTGACGTTTCCATAGCCGGGTAACTACTCGGGCTCAGAAACCTCTTATCTCTCACGGAACGGATCATTTTCAGCAACACAAATGGCAACCGTAACACTCGAGAAATGTTATTGTCCAATCAGTGTCCAGACTGACTTCGGAATCGGAGATTAGAGTCGGTCATATACTAGACACAGACATAGTCAGATCTTCGGTAAAGTACATCGAGGATGGTTGAACCCGCCAATAGACGGTTTTGTTTAGCGACGAATCACGCTTCACACCTTAAGAAATCAAAGGACGGACACGAATCGGTCAGAGCTCTATCCTGGCGTTATCGAAGTCGACACTTTTCAGTCAAAGGTCGGTCAGGGTTTAGGGCAGGATCAAACATCATAAAGGGCACAACTCGTCGTGTTTTCGTAATCGACACAAAAGGTGGATATCCCTCTTCTGATGTTAATGTGTTTTAAAATACACCCTTCTGTGACGTGAAGTTTAGCCCCTCTTCTGTGAATGAGATTTTTTTTCTGTACAGTTTGTGCATGACTCAATTATTGGCTGCTCAAATCTCGTTTCTTTCGATGAAATAATAAATGTGATATACAAAATTAAACAAATATTTGCCTTTGAAGTGTATTTTAGCACACATATTTCAATGATATCTATTATCAAAAGGGAATACCGGTACATAAAAAGAAAAAAAAGGGAAGAGACAACGTAGGATTTGAACCCACCACCTCCGAATTTAGACACGTTCACTCAACACAGAAATAGGGGAACCATCATCACGCATGCTGAAATGCTCCCTCCCCCCCTACAATTTATCTCGGTTTCGTATTCGTATTCCATTTCGTACTAATTCGTAAATCTCTAATACCAGGAAAACGAATACCCCTATTAATTTGTATGTTCGAACCCATTCACAGAAACCATGAATTCGGAACAGCATCATGGGATAAGAATCAGTATTAATTTGATGGATGAAAAAGTTTAACCCTTTCCCAATTCATCTTCGCAAGTCAAGGGCGACATCTACGACGTATAGTAGCGTCGTTTGAACTCGTTTCTGTATTCACCCTTGGCGTATTTACTTGGTGTCCTGGAAAGCGTTTTCATTGGATCCAGCGAGACCATCGGATTGATCGACACAAATATTTGTTATGGGTAAACAATTCATGACAACGGGCGGGAAAAGGCATTGAATTAGCAACTCAAAAAACGCGAAGATGGGCTATTTTTCCAAAGAATTCCACTGCAATAGACAGCAATTTTCTAGTTTTATTCGACGAACTATTATTTCTTGGACAACTCAACCAAAAAAGAAGCTAATTTTTACCTAGTCCGTGGGTGCGTTCCATTGGCTGTTCCGAGTGTGCCGAACAGTCCGGTACTCAATGGAATGACACAGAACAGTGTTCGGAACATGTTCTGCTTGTTCCCGGAGAATAGGCAGGCATGTGATACTCATACTCGTACTCAAGTATTATGAGTACAAGTACCACTTTTCCTCGTACTCACTGGTACTCAGTACTCATGGGAAAAATGAGTACTCATACTTACTCAAGTACTGACCCTTCAGTACTCAGTACTCATGAATCTTTTTGAGTACTTTATTTTAGAAAACAGATTTCAAAAGAACAAATGATTCAATCAGAATACAAATGCAGGGACCACATTCAGTATACCAGTCATTATTTTACAGTTTTACCTGTGTTAACCCTTTCCAAAACAAGACCTGGTTTTGACATACATATAAGAAAACATTTGGGAAACATTGAGAAAAAAGAAGAAAATGCTGATAATTAGTATTTTCTCCTTTTGTCTCAATATTTCCCAAGCTATAAATATAAATCTGCTTGTCTGGACAGGTAAACGGACAAGTCTGACAACTCGAGCAACTTATTTCAGAAGCACTAATGCTTCCATTGACTATAGAAAATAATTAAATTACTCAATTTGCTATGTTAGCTTGGTTTCAGGAAATCCATAACCGGTACAAAATATACGAGGATTGATTGATAAGTGGTGAGCCTCTCATAGAAGGGGTCAATTTTCAGCCCCTGTATTCTCTGGCTATATAAAGGTGTGCAGCCGAAAACTGGTGTCATTTGGTCAGTATATGTTGAAGAGGTAGCATTCTAAAGTAAAGCGGGCAAGTGGCCTTTGCAAAATGGACAAGTTTGCTGAAAGAGCAGTGATGCAATATCTGTATAAAAATTGTCTAACTTCCAAGGCCATCCACGCAGATATGGTTTCAACACTAGGGGATGATGCCCCGTCGTATGCTACAGTAAAGAGATGGGTATGGGAGTTCAAGCGTGGTAGGCAGAGTCCTGAGGACGCCGTCCGCCCTGGAAGGCCTATCATCGTTGCAACACCAGAAATGGTCGACAAAGTCTAAAAAGAGGACAAAATGATCAAGAATATGTGTTTATAATGCTGATTTTTATTACACCCGAAGCTCTTGTAAAATGGCGGCTCCCGGTTTTTCGGTTCTTGACGACCATTTAATATTGAGAGTTGCTAAAACAGGTAATACTAAATTTTCATGGGTCTAAAGCATGACAACGGAATGAGTGTCTGCAAAATAAGCATGGGACTTTTGTTTTTGTTTCAACAGTGTCAATTTATGCAGAAAATGACTGCTATAGTTCGTCTATCGGGAGTGGCAGTTGTTTACATTTTGTTTTTATAAATTATACCGTAATTAACCCGATTAACTAAGCATCATTGATAGATATAACGTCTTAAACAGGTAATTTATCTCATAACACGATTTTAATCTAAAATCAATAGCCACATATCCCTATATAAATGAAATGGTCTATTGTTTATCTGCCACTCATTTTAGTAGACCTATACTAGATCTATTAGCGAACAAACCAGAACTTTGAATCCACAAGTACTGTTTTGAGCCCACATTGCAACTCAGCATGTTTCCATGCATATTGCAAGCATTCAACCATTGAGCTCTAAAAATCAGCAATTGGAAATACGTGCAAATGAGTAAAAACATAAAGAACTGTGAAGATTAGGAGTATTTGAAAAGAGGCTACTTTATATTTTTGTCTCACGAAAGTCATTAGTCTGGCTTACTTGCCCCTAATACTGCGTTATTGGGTCAGACACACTTCAATCATGGCGGCGCCCACTGGGGTGATATTTTAACAAAGGTAAAAAACAAAATTCTTTAATTTTGTGAGCAGGGAAGGGTCATTAGAAGAGTAAATAGGTTTCGGTATATTTTTAACACTAGCAATAAAGTTTTACATGAACTCAACGCTAACCCCAAATAAAACGGTTTTAAATTATGTACATGACAAGAGCTGTCCGAAGACAGCGCGCTCTAGGCCAGTCACTTTAGCCGAAAAATAGGCCCGACCCACCACTAATTCTAACAGAAACGAAACCAACATTTTTATAATCTACAACCATCTACTCATTCCAGAAAAAAAGTCCTCAAATGTTACTCGAGGGGAAATATGAAAAATATCGATCTAACGAAGAGACCCCTACAAGGCAAGCCAAAAGAATGTTTTTCCGTGTGGGCTTAGAAACCCATCTTTTAAAACCAAATATGTTGTTACGGATGAAACATATTATAGATAACATAATATTAGGGGTGTATAAGGTAAAAAACACAGACTTTGATATTTTCTTTATTTCAATTAGACATGGAAAATGAATTTGCAGGTGAAATTACCCCACCCACTCATTTACTAAGGTTGACTTATCAAATACATTTAAACCGACATCTGAACGTAAATATTAGACTTCCCATTCTAAAGCTGCTGCATACGACAAAAACAATTTGCAAAAAGATCGGATTTGTGTACGTTATAACAAAGAAAATATTGATACAAAAGGATAAAAATCTGATTGTCATCACTTTCATCTTTTGCAGTTTATTTTACGATTCGATTCTCTTCACAGACGTCAAATCAATGACTGTTTTTCATTACTGATTGGTTTTTGCTATTTAGAAAGCCACTGGCCAATAATGCATATAGGGAATACTTTTATCCAGATAACCATGACGTAATTTCAGACAAACAATAGTAGGCTATCTCGTAGGTGTTGTCATAAAATCTCGTAACTACGGCTTGAATCAACGGTAAACCAAGTATATTTTTAGCACAAAATTCATTTTTATCACTTTGTAATGGATTTCGAGTCATACTAATGTGACCAGATAGTGCGTACACACAGCCTGATCTTGATCTAGATCTACAGTGTGTTTGTATTAAATGTTATAAAGGCTTTTTTCCAGATACATGTTCATATGGATGTCACTTATAAATTCAATCCATTTCGAAATCTTCATTAATTAAGATCACATTAGTGCAGCTTACACCACGACACTCTCCACAACCCACTGAACAGGACAGACCATGTTACCTACATGTGCACATTTTGGAATCACAATTTAGTTTGCAATTACACGTAATCATTTTAAGCAGGCGTTCGGGTGCATCAGACAAGACAAGCAGACTGGATTTAATTTGTAGTTGATTTTGTTCCAGCCCCATTCAGTTGGTTCTATAGTGTTTCCTACCCACATTTGGACTTGAAGATAGGCTCTAAAACTGTGGTATATGGCAGCAGCTTCAGTTGGCGGAAGACTTTGAACTAGTACAAATGTGGAGCTTGTTTGTGTCTTATAAATAAATTTTCGAAATCTTATGTTATTCAAGTGTTTTGTGGTTTCTCCATTGTAAATATGTACAAATATCCTTTCTCCAACATTTTCTATAACACTATGAGAAACATCTTCGAGAAAGAGAGAAGAGAAAGTTGGTCTTTGATCATTTGGTTATTGCTTGCTTTCTTAAGGAGAACCCCTTTACCAACACCATAATTATACATGTGAAGTGGTGTCACAACCAGAAAATGCATCTATGATCTACAAATGTCGAATCCTACAGTTCTTCTGGTTTTGTGAATGTCCCATATTTTCTTTCTCTTTGTTCCACTTTTTACGTCTGATGTGTAGTAAATGTTAATGTCATTACCATCAGCATGGTAATGCGCCCGAGAGGGGCTTGTCAGTAAAATTGGCCTTTCTTTTCAATTCAAGGGCAGATAATTCAAACATGAGAAGTTATCCAAATTATGCTTCCACACCCAGACACCGTAGAGATTCATCGTGGCTAGTTTGATTTAAATCTGGTCGAAACTGTAGGAGTTGTGACACGAGAAAATGTGCATTTTTCAGAAAACGGGCATTTGTCCTTAAATTCAAGGGCAGATAATTCACAAACGAAAAAAGTTATCTAAATTTCGTAAGCTATGTGTACAACTAGACACCATGGATATTTACTGTGGCTAGTTTGATAAAATTGTGATCAAAACTGTGGGAGGAGTTGCGCACACAATGCGCACACAATAAAATGGGTATTCTTTTTTATTCAAGGGCAGATAATTCAAGAACGAAAAAAATATCTGAATTCCGTAAGCGGTGTGCACAACTAGATACCATGGAGATTCATTGTGACTAGTTTGATTAAATTCGGGTTGAATCTGTAGGAGTTGCGCAGACGAGAAAATGGGTATTTTTGAGAAAATGGGCATTTTTCCGTAAAGTCAAGGGCAGATAATTCAGAAACAAAAGCAGTTATTTTAATTCCGTAAGCAGTGTGTACAACTAGACACCAAGGCAATTTATTGTGGCTAGTTTGATAAAATTTTGATCAGAACTGTAGGGGGAGTTGCGCACACAATGCGCACACAATAAAATTGGCATCTTTTTTATTCAAGGGAAGATAATTCAAGAACGAAAAGAGTTATCTGAATTCCGTAAGCGGTGTGCACAACTAGATACCATGCAGATTCATTATGACAAGTTTGATCAAATTCCGATCAAAGTTGTAGGAGAAGTTGCGCACACAAGAAATTGCTAACGGACGGACGGACGGATAGACGGACAGACGGACGATCGGGCCATAACAAAATACGACCTTCGGGCGTATAATAACAAAAAAGCATGTGTGGACTTCAAACCAAGTGGTTGGGGGCGAGTAAAGGATGATTTACTCGCAAATTGTGTAATTCCGATTTGAATAATCTATATCTGACAGATGTAATAATATTATAGTCAAATTGAGCTTCCGTACTTTTAAAAATCGATCGAAGATAATTCTATTTAAAGCGAAATTATTTTTACTTATTCGTTATATCTATCATTTTGAATTTTATTTATAAGGAATACATTTTTCAATTTTCATATAAAATTCAATCAAATTAAAAATGATATGTGAAAAGTATATTGTAAGAGAAGCACGTGGTACTCGAGAAAATGTATGGTGGTTAGGATGAACCAGTGTATTACGATCATATCAAGGCATCTTTTAGCGTGATTTAACACCATTTCCCCCCAGATTTGCTCTGAGGACTTTTGATATGTTGATCATGATATAAAAGACTTTCGTTCAGTTACAAAATTATTTCTGTTAGAATTAGTGGTACCCTAAATGCTAAAGTGACTGGCCTACTCGACTTTCTAAGTTGCTTAGTATAAAGGGGGCATAACTCCAAATATAGTGGAGCCAGGGTCATGGGCCCTGGTAGTAAGGTAGAGGGTGGGATGGTGAATAAGTATTCCAAGTTTGGGATGAATCCCTTTGATAGCAGGCCCGTAGGAACAGGGGGGGGGGGGGGGTAGGGGGGGCCTAAGCCCAATGTTGGCCAAAAATGCCGAATTTTCTTAATTTTACACTGGAAATTTTGGGAAAATCCAAATTAGCCCCCCCAATATTCAGGACAAAGGCTTTAGGCCCCCAATATGAAATTGCTTCCTACGGGCCTGGATAGTATGGAAGTTATTGATGTTTGAAAAAAACTTTAACCTTTGTTGCAACGCCGACGCCCGGGTGACAGTATAAGCTCTCATTTTCTTCGAAAAGTCGAGCTAAAAACTATATCACGGCAATTTGGATTATCTACTAAGCAGTAGTCCGATTAGCTCTGTGGTTAGAGCGTCTGACTTGTGTTCTAGAGGTCCCTGGTTCGATTCCAAAGAGTGATACATATTTTAGCCACACACCCTTTCTTTTTACATTTTTCATACCAAATGGTTCTAGAGATTGCAAAGACGTAATAAAAACACAATTACCAATTATGTTTTGATTGCATCTTAGTGATTTCTAGAATAGTTTGGTTTGAGAAAATGTATTAAAACAAAAAGTGGAAGAAAAACATTTACCCAACGTTGGATTCGATCCCCGGACCTCTGGCACGCAAGTCAGACGCTCTGACGCGTATCCATTCTGACATTTGACAAGTCATTTGTCTCTCACCAATGGGTGTGAATCATCTATGTGAGAGAGCAACTGGAGGCTCGGTTTGGATATTATGGTTGTACTGGTGCGAGAAATACCAGAATATTATGGTTTAGGTGCTCTAGCTGCTGTGATGTTACCATAGCAGTTGAAAGAGGTGTTAAACCCCAATCAATGCGCCACAGAAAATTTCTGCCTCTGACGGCGTCTCCACAGAATGCACACCTGTCATCGATAAAATGAAATTTTGTAACAATGTCAAACATTTGAATATTGCGGACAAATAAGGACATAAATCATAAATGATGTTAAATACGTTATATCAAAGTTTCTCACGGAGACACTGTATTTATATGAACAAAATTGAAAAATATTTCTTATTTGCAAGCCGTGCGCCGGCTACATGATGGTTGTGTTGCTATGGTTACTACTAGCAGCAACCCTACAATCAAAATTTTTGCAGTTTGGAAAAGGGTTGGAGGTTAATTTGTATTGTATAACTCAAGCACAAATCAGGCATAATAATTTAATTGCAGTACTAATTCATTACCCAGTTATATTATTCAAGTTCATATCAAGTCCACAAAATCTTTAAAACTATACATGTATTATATATGAAGCAGACCTGTCTGCACTAGGCTATTAGGCAAAAGGTGAGTGGTGACGCAATAAACCATTGAGCCAGTATCTGGAAAAAAAGCCTTTAACCATTTAGGACTATTATTGATCCAGATCAGCCTATGCAGACAAACAGTTTGATCAATGTTGTTTTCTAAAAATCTTCTTCATGACCTGTAGCAACTACAAGATAGAAGTATTGATTATGGTCCATTACATGTCTTAATCCCACAATACCTTTAAAATCACACAACAATCTATCTGATTGGCCGAGACATACATCTCGTCAAATCAGATGGATTGTAATGTGTGGTAATTTTGCTATAGACAAACAATTTAGAAATGTTGGTGAATACAGCCACTCAGCCCTGGTCAGACATCATTAGAATAGGGATCAAGGTTGTCTCAAGAGTGTAAACAAGAAACCTTTTCAGAAATCCTGACTCACATATTTATTAATGCTGTGATCTGTTAATTTCAAAGACATTGCAGACTTTAAGACTAGCTTTCCTGACAGTGATCTAGGCACTCATACTTCAATTGATACAAATCTTGGATTAATAAGTCCACGCAGCAAAATAACAGAAATATTCTGTATCCGTTCCAACACAAACAAAGGCTTTAACATATTTAATTAAAGCCCACTTTCATACACTTTCAATTTAACATTTTCCAGTAACACTTGTACATCTTACATCACTGACTAACTATTCAAATAGCACTTCTCTAGATGGATAAGTGTATTATACAACTTGTCACACAAAAAGGGACCTTCTGGGAAGTGAAATGAGTATAGACAATGAACAGTAAAGTCAACACCCTCAGTCTTCAACAATTAACAAAACCTTAAACGTTTCTGTACATAAACCATATAAGTTTTTCTCTACCATTCAATATTTCAAACCTGTATCTTTCTTCAATTGCATTTATTCAACCTCTAAAAGTATCCCTTTCAAGGCATTGCCTTTCCCAAAAGACATGGTTTTCTTGTCCCTAATACATGTAGTAAAGGGACAGAGAAAACATTGAAGGAAAAGATGAAATGCTAATGAACAGGAATTTCTCCTTTTGCTTCAACATCTTCTGTACAGTACTATATTGTACATGTACATATAATATATATCTTTATAACTAATATTCATTTTGTCTTCTGCGACTCCAGAAGATCCCTTTTCATGCTACGAGTCACATGTCTACATCATGAACATGTTACATTCTTGCACTAGCCAGTCTGTCCGAGACGGCCTTCCAGTCAGCAATGTCAAAAATAGCCTTCACATAGTCCGGTCTAACATTTTTATACTGGAGATAGTAAGCATGTTCCCAAACATCGATTCCAAATAGGGGCACCAAACCTGGAAATGAAATTTAATGAGAATGTGATTGGAAGGGTTAAAACGCCATGTTAAGCAGTGACCAGATGGCAAAATTTTAGACTGGTTCAAATCTAAATAATTAGTTGCTAATGACAATGTCAAGTGAATTGATTTTACATTCTTTGTTCTTTCTGAATAGAAAATATTGTGGGAAATGAAGAAATTGCTTGTCACAAGCAATTTCTTCATTTTCCATAATGTTTTTTCAAAATCTTCATATTGTGGGTGTGTCAAAATATGTTATAGTACGGGCTTCCAATCAGCAATGTCAAAAATAGCCTTCACATAGTCCGGTCTCATATTTTTATACTGGAGATAGTAAGCGTGTTCCCAAACATCGATTCCAAATAGGGGCACCAAACCTGGAAATGTGGAAATTTAATGTGAATGTGATTGGAAGGGTTTAAACAGCATGATAAGCCATGACCAGATGACAAAATTTTAGACTGGTCCAAATCTAAAATATGTTGCTGATGATAATGTCAAGTGAATGCAATTTTACATTATTTGTTCTTTGTGAATAGAAAATATTGTGGGAAATGGAGAAATTGCTTGTCACAAGCAATTTCTTCATTTTCCATAATGTTTTTACAAAGTCTTCACCTTGTGGGTGCATCAAAAAAAGAGTCATAGTGTTGGAATGGGTTAGATAGTTTTACATGCATACTGTGGTGGCAGTCTGCATTTAACCATGGATTCCTGTCGTTTTTCTATCTATTTGTGTAACGAAAATGTAAACTGAACTTTATCAGTTTTCTCCCTATCTTCATAAAATGCAGTGACCCCCAAACACACACAAAAGTTTTCAGGGATTTTTTTAAGAAATATTTTTCTACAGAACTACCCCCATAAATATCATTGAGAGTTCTTTCCAGTATGATGTGAAGCTTTAGTGGCCAAGGTTCCCAAAACCATTTTTCATTAACCTCTAACATATAGTACTAATGCAAATAATAATGTATGATTGTAAAATTTATGACAATTATCAAGTGACATTCAAGTCCAGCAAGGTTAACAATATACCAAATCTTCCCAATAGAATGAAGTTGAGCTAACCTGTAGTTGCTTTAAGGGGATCCTGATTGGCCGTGGTGGCCACCCTAAGTCTACCACTAACAGGATTATAGCCTAACCAGCCCCATCCAGATCCCTGAATAGCCACAGTGGCTGCCGTCATCTCAGCCTTGAATTTGTCAAACCCGCCAAAGTGGTCCTGAATCAGTGTCGCTAAGTCGCCTGTTGGTTGTCCCCCACCATTTGGACTGAGGACTTTCCAAAATATTGTGTGATTCAGATGACCTCCACCGTTAAATTTCAGGGCTGGTTGGAGTGTAATGATCTGTTCTACATTACCTGTAACACAAATATAAATAATGCAAGCTAAAAAAATTTGAAGCGCCAAAAGTATCCCTTTGACCCTTTTCCACACTACTAACTTTTAAACTGGTCAAATTTAAACAACTTGAACACCAGGAAATAAATGATGTTAAAAATTAGAAAAATTACACCAGAAAATATTAGGGGAAAAGGAGATTGTGCTGATTATCATCAATTAATTATTAAAACCAAATACAAACATCAAAGTGAAATTTCATAATAACAGTAGCCATGTCACACTAACAGTAAAACAGACTAGACAACAAGAGTTGTCCGCGGACAATGTAGATCGCCTATAGATACGAGAGTCAAAGGTCAACATTGACAAGTCAAAGGTCATGGTCTCAAGGTCAAGACATGGCATGAGGTATCAGTATATGAAATATCAAAGATCTGTCTGTAGTAGTGCACAAGATATAGGCCAGGTTAAAGTTCATAACCACAGTCTGATCAGGACCTATGTTGTTCCCTAATAGCTTCTTCCTGACATGAAGAAATCTTAATATAGCAGCATGGATCCTGATCAGACTGCATTTAGACACATGCTGATCTTGAAACATGAATGTCTCAAATGCTATAAGGGACGTTTTTACAGATTCTGTCTCATATATTATTTACCTTCATCCATGGCCTGTTTCAATTTCTCCTCTGTAGCATTTAGATTAGTAACGTAAGTGTTGTGGTGTTTCTTGTGATGGAGCTCCATGATTTCCCCGGATATGCAGGGCTCCAGGGCATTGTAACTGTATGGAAGATCTGGTAAAGTATGCTGGCTTCGTGCTCCAGTCGTTCCCAGAGCACAGGCCCGCGAAATGGACCTGGAAAGATGTAAACAAATTCCTTTAAAGGGATATAAAATGAGCCGCTTCCAAAAATTCTGAGAAAGGTGAGCAGGGCTTTTTTTCGTTCTTTAGCAGAGGCCTATAACAGGCTACATCACAATTGAAAAAATGCTAATTTTTTTCACAATGGTGGCAGAAACATTTCACAAAACTAGAGCTTAAATTTGAATTTCATGAATTGTTTCTTCTTTAAAATTCATTCTATATAATTTACAGCTACTTTTCTCACTGATATGACCTTAAAATAGTTATTCTTTCATAAAGCGCTGTAAATTATGCCTAAATCATACTTAATCCTTACTCTTTTACTAAAAATGTGTTCCCAAAATGTTCTGTAGAGCACATTAAAATTTCACAAAATGAACAGGCTAAGGCCTCTTCACAAATCTTGGAAAAAAGCCCTGGTAAGACTTATTAATTATTAATTAAGTCACAGGGTTTTTTTTAGGATTGGGGAAGACACAGGACGCTGGTATCAAGGGGAAAAATCACATGCAATATCCTATTTTTGGGGGAATTGTATAATATAGAAAAAGTTCACATTATTATTTATAGGCTGAAACCCTCTTATACCCATTACTGTAGACTTGAGAACGAGCAGGGATTGTTTGTTAAGCTACAAAAATTGTGGAAAAGGTTTCCTTGTTATTTTATTTGGATTTTTAGTGTGGATTTTGAAAATATAATTATCTTGCCTTGGGGAAAATTCATTTTTTTTGGGAAAAAAGTGCATTATTTCTGGAGGGGAAGACGCTGGAAACCAGTGTCAGTTTCTTAAGGGGAAAAACCCCTGAGTTACTGTCAGGACTGACAAACTTAAGATCTTTGATTGTTTACATAAATGCTCCCATGGGAGAACATTGTAAGGGTTGAAACATTGATTTATGAGAGGGAAATTACAATTTAGGGGGATAATTCCCAAAAAGGAAGGGGCCGATATTCTGCCCCAATTTCTTAAGGCCCGTGCGATTTGGCAGCTTCTTCTTCCGGAAGACCACGTCATAGAAGACATTTGGTAACGTGAGAGAAGACGCGTAGAAGTCGGAATACTAAAAATAAATCGAACATGTCTTGAAAACGGAAGTGGCTTTTCTATCGAAAAGCTCTTCAAAAAGGAGGAAATTAGAATGGCCAGCTCCAATTCCGTAGACTGGATACCCTTCCTGATACTACTACGTTGTACTGATAACTTTAGGCACTTCTTTTTCAAAAGCACAAGTTTTGTTCTCGTTTTGATCCCAAAACTAATACAAACTAGCTGTAAACAAGAGATTTTCAGTAATTGAGAAAATCTGTACTTTGTAACTAAAGACGCTCTCATGTTGCCGACCACGTGACATCTTCCGTCTTCTGCTCAAAAATGGAAGAGCTAGAAGAGCTTCCAGAAATAGAAGATGCCCGTTCGATTTAGTCGGAAGTGCTTGTCACGTGACTCTTCTGATTTCAGAAGAGCTAAAACGAACAGAATTTATGGTCTTCTTCTTCCGGAAGACCAATTTTGGCCTAAATCGCACGCGGCTTTAGTAAAAAAACCAGGGCTAGAATTACCTTAAAAAAATGACTAGCAATATTTTGCTAGTGACTTTTGAAATCACTAGCAAAAAGGCAAATTAACTCGCAATTTTGTTTTTATTTTAGAAAATAAAGTTAAATATGGTGCATATAGTTGTTCTTTCAAAGGAAATGCATGAAAGCTGGTACAGTTAGTAAATATTTGGAAGTTGGCTGCATTGATTAAACTTGTGGGTGGGGATTATTTTTCCACTAGCTAAAAAAATCTAGTGTCAGATAGAATCACTAGCAATTCTTAATTTTAACTAGCAAATTGCTAGTATTGATTCGGTCGGCACAATCCCTTCAGCCAATCAAAAACGTCGTCAGTCATACAGCGCGCACCTGCACTCATTCGGTGGAGGTGAAAGCTTCGGTCTTTTTCCTTAAAGCATTACCAACTTTCAGCATTAATATCTCGAGGACTACGCCCAATTATTAAAAATGCATTGGTTGTTAGAAAGTTTAAATCACATTCTTTAAAAAAAGAGTTTTGTTTATGAATTTTAATGATGGATTTTTGAAATAATCTGCCTCAAAGTTGGTATCCCGTAACGATAAAGACCGAGGTTGTACCCTCGATGAAAAAATGAAAGTGAGGCTATGACGTCATCCCGACTGATTCTATGCTAGTGGAAATTCAAGCAATGAAAACTGTCATTAAAAACAACCTTATTTTCCAATACTACTTACAGACTTTGCACTTCATTAATGTGACAGCTTAAATCCTATGTGAGTTTCAGGTGGATAGGGAGAGATCTATATACTTATAGGTGGAACTTATACATGTTCAACATCATGGAGTTGATCAGTTCGAAATGGCCTGGGTACGAATAGTGTTTACCAAAATTGAGGATTTCTGAAGAATAGGATGTCTTTTGGCAAAATTGCAAATGGGAGTGTACAACATGAATTACCTGCTCAGTAAAAGCTTTGTGGATGACAACATGCTAAACCAGAAATATGATGCTTAGAAAATTTGTTTTGACTTGACCTTGTTACGAAGAGTTCGGAAAGTTCCGTAAAGTTCCGGAAATATACGATCATTTATTTTTCATGTTTTCCCCATAAGTAAGAATGTGAATAATGAATTTTCAATCGATAATTATTCATATAAATTATAAATGATCAAATCTACAGGGCGTAATTTTAGATGCGTTCAGTTTTTATTTTTTTTTCTCGTTCCTGACTGGTTTTCGAATTTTAATGCACACTGCGTGTTATGGAACTCAAGTCATTTCGTACCCAAATTGAATCGTCACAGACACCCTTCTTCTGCTAGGTACTCCCAGGCAATCAATATGGATTATTTAAAGGCAGTTCTCATTCGTTAACGATAATTGAAACAAGATAGTGTAAATGCACGCATATGATAATGGGGACGGGTTAGTTTGTCGGAGGTTGTCACTCCTCAATGAAATTGACTATTAAACAAAGAATGAAAATGGTCATTTTTGGTAGCGCACAGCTCAGATGAAAAAAAACTTCAATGTACTTAATAGTTTACACATCGATGAAGCAAATACTCCAGCATTGGATTCTATACCAAGACAATGGGTTTCAGTAACTTCCCTGCATGCAGAACTACTCTCCACGTCCTTCTTCTAACTTTGATGCCGGTTACTATAAGCAGGTGCGTTGTCTGGGCAAGGCAATAGTTAAAAAGAAAAGTTTAGTTAGACAACGTGTTGCTTGTTAGAGTTAGAAGTTGGTTTACAATTAAAAAGGAATAAAAAGATAAAAACACAATCATATCTGAGTAATGTATGACCTGGTCAAGCGTCACTATGAATATTGTTACACTGGGGCTGGTCTGAATTTCAAGTGGAGACTATTCCACGACCGAACAGTTCTTAGAAGAGAGTGCGTTTTTTCCAGGCCAGATTTCGAATAATTGTAACACCAAGGTTTTAAGAGACTTAACCCCTCACAGACTTTTAGCTTGGTTTATGGCTTTATCATTTCCTTATGTTGACATTCTGTTCTGTTCTGTTCTTCTAAGCCGCCAACAATGTCGAACCCTAGCAGGATTGCTAGGTGACACGTTTAAATCCAAATTATTTACGAATATAAACACATTCGCCACATATTATTTAAAAGCACAATAAAACACTAAGAGCGCTATTTACGCAAATTATTGGCACATAAAAACCACTATAAATGACTAGCGGACAAACTGCTTACGTACACAGCTAATAATTAGGATATATATTTCACTAAAAAATATAAAAAGAGAATGATAAAACACATGAGTATAGATTGGACCGCATACACTCCGTCGGCAGCTAGGCGTTGATAGATCTGAGAAGATTGATACGCCTGACATTTAGCTTATAAATCAGTCTCCTGGCGTCGAATTCTACTCGGCCACGTACAGTGATATGCTCGTTTGGTATTATGTTACTATGATCAATGATTAGTTCCAATAACTTATTTGGATGATCGACAACGCATTGTAGGCTATTTTCATAAAGAAATTGTTTCAAAGGATTTAAAATATGGGAGCGCTCAGCTTCTAACGTTGGACAATGAAGTAGAAAGTGTTCCCTAGTCTCTTCTGCACAGCGACATAACTGACATGTTGGGTCTACCAGATTCTGGTTAAATATGGCTCTATTGGTTTGCAGGATGTAGGTACCAGTAAGAAGTTTAAGTCTTTCTGACATTCTTGATACCTCCTATGCGGATTGACACGGAATTTGGATAATTGGGTGAAACTTCCCAGGCAAATAGGCACATTAACCCATTACCACACAGTGACTCTTTTTGACTCCCTACAAGCAACTGGCCATAGAAAACATTGTGGAAAATGAAGAAATTGCTTGTGACAAGCATTTTCTTCATTTCCCAAAATATTTTCCATACAAAATGATAAAAATGTACTTTTTCATTCGTTTTTAGTTGTCGTCTGCAACATCTTTGAATTTAGACAAGTCGAAATTTTGTCGTTTGGTAATGGGTTAAGAGAATTTTGGAACAGACGTAGATTTTGCTACAGATGGACAGCTCGGCTAGAGAGGAAGGGACATCCAGGGTGGACTTGATTGAACTACTCCACTCCCAGTTTGGAGTACTCTGAGCTGCGATTTCCAATCAAGTGTTTTGGAAAAATAAAACAGATAATTATTGCATTTAATAATAATTCCCATATCTCAAAATC
Organism: Fragum sueziense; assembly: GCA_963680895.1. Taxonomy (NCBI): domain Eukaryota; kingdom Metazoa; phylum Mollusca; class Bivalvia; order Cardiida; family Cardiidae; genus Fragum; species Fragum sueziense. The sequence goes on along the minus strand of OY804595.1, from coordinate 27,541,071 downwards.
GCCAAGGAACATGTCAAAGATGTTTGTTTAGTTTCTTCAGTAAAATCTGATGTCTTTTCAGTTGTAATTTTTCTTTCATGTCCGTTAAATTGATTGATAGAATATTATACCAAACTATTTCTATTTTTTTATCGTATATCAGAAACCATGTGGATGACGTCACACTCCAAAACGCCCCTGCTCGGTAGGTGGAGTACTCTGAGTAGATCCGAGAGTGGATTCTTGGCACTTGATTGGATTTTGGAGTGAGAGAGTTACTCCGAGTAAAACGGAGTGGCCCAATCAAGTCCGCCCCCAGTTGTATGGGCTTGTGATTGGTGAGGATGTAAATGAGACGGGATCTAGAAAAGGGTCTCTTAAACATTTGAGACAGTCAAGTTTCAAGGCCCCCTGTATCCTAATGCAGTTTGGCGGGATCCCATGTTGCTTTCATACAGCTGCTACAGATCATGGCAAAGCTATTAGAGAACAACATGGGTCCTGATCAGACTGTGCATATGCACAGACTGATCTTGATCCATGTTTGTCTCAAATGTCATTCCAAATTCTGGCTCAAATGTATCTGGGTCTAAAAATGAAAAGTGGTGTGGAGTGGTTTTATCTCACCAAAGCGTGTACAATACCATGTTTTACAGAGTCAGAAAATCGATCATAGGTTGTGTTTCAAGCATTTTGACAGTCATTGCACATTGTAAAAGTCACAAATAATATCTTTTTGGTTCCAAGTGACATCAATTCCACATGAACCAAACTAGTACTTTGAGATCGAAAGAGGACATGGGGCTGGGTTCAGCTTTATGTATGGTGATGGAGTTATCAAAGGACATTGCAAAATTAAATTCGACGCTCTTTCAAATGAACTTATTGTCATAAAGAAATTGTTTCAAAGTATAATTCTGTAATCCGTCAAAGACAACGTGTAATTCCAACACGACTAGGCACTCCAATAACCTGCACCAGTACCTGTCATACAGCAGAATTCCACATCAAGTGTTTTTCTCTTCTGTGCATACAGAAACATCGTGGAAAAAGAAAGATATTTTAATTGGAACTAATTCATGGTATTACAACCCAGAAGCATTTCTGTAGCTGTAGAATGTTTCTACAGAATACAATAGTCCAGTATGGATAGCTCTAGGTTCTTTTAACTTATGGAAACAAAACAGTGATATGTGTTGTTCCCAGATCTTCTAAGTCAAAGGTGACCAACGATGAATAAACTTGCATTCACGATTTAGGAAACCGAGCAATTTCTTTTACGCATACAATTACAGAAACGATGTTATCCAAATTGACTGACCCACAGAACTGACTTTTAGTAAAAAAAGGACCATATTTCAACCCATCTATTCACAAATTTATATCGTTTCTTGCTATTTAAACATTTTTTGCAAGCGGGTGCGGGGGTTTAGCAAACCTATACCTGCCCCCATTATTTGAAACTTTCCAAACGTACGACGTACGATTAAGACATCTTTGCAAACGATTATGATATAGTAGAGTAAGATACGATGTGACCACGATTTCAGGTAGGTCAGTATCAAAGGCAAAATGGGAAAGGGAATCAAGTCTGAGCCCGGATAAAACTGGTTGATAATTAGAGAATTTGCCTTCACATATTCGCACTTCTTGTTAGGGTTTATTTCTGTGAAGAATTTGATTCGCTATAAGACAGTTCAGACCGAGATGAAACAATTATATCAGAGTTTATGGTGATCAACCTTATTTTATACATTGGTCAAGTCCGTGGCAATGGCATCAGTTTGTTGGCCTTGTTCGAGATAGTAATTTATTTTGTAAAGAATAAAATGGGCATCAAAACCTATTGACCTTGCATGCCATATTCTACGAAGGACTGCAGAGCTACAGAAGGTGGGCGATGGCTTTCCAAAATGCAATATTTCATTAATTGTTCACCAAACCATATGTTTGAGGTACTCATTGGAATCGTTTTATCGAGACGATTCAAAAGAGCACCCAAAATACAATGTATAGGGTTTGGATTTGAAATAACAAATTTAGAATGTCTTTATCCCCTTTCATCTGTTCCTCTGAAGTTGGCTTGTATAATTTGACACATTAATTTATCCAGATAAGGATAATATCACTGCATATGCATTGACGTATTGGAAATAGTAAGACGTAACCCTATATCATATAATGCCCATATCAGAAAAGTCGGTTTTTTGAACGCTACTCTGTGAATGTTTTCAGATTTTACCAGAAAATGAATTGAAAATCTTGCTATCAAAATAAATCGGAGTGTATGGTGGGTGCTTTCGTAGGTCTTTCAATATTGAAAATAAGTATTGAAAAGTAAGTTTAAGAATAGAGCAATTTTGTTCAGCAAAGTCACATTATTACCGGGTGTGTCGAGTTCAAGTAGGACTGTCAGACAATATATAGCCCCCTTTGCCGTTACGTGTTTGATAGTGACAATAGAATTAAGCAAAGAGACATAAATAATCCAGAATATTTGTCACTTTTGAAAAAAATTGGTAGACCTGTAAACATGTGTTGTGGTTTAAAACAAATGTCCAGGGTTTCAAAGCGAAATGACTTGGGCGATCTTGAAATGCATGTAGATTGGTTTATTCTTAGTCATGTTGTTGTCTGTTTTTTTTTCCTGATCTTAGTTGTGTGTTGATTAGAAAAGCCTATAACCACACTTATGTAACTGATCATTTTTATGTCAAGCACAGGTTATGTTTACGTATTTTGCGCGTGATATACACGGTAAACATTTACTGTACGGGCCTTTCAGTGCACTTTGGCACTGACACATTTCGTCGAAATCGTCATTTTTGGCAACGTGACCTTCTTTACTTAAACCATTGTGTTTGAGGGGGATGTTCTGACAAAATTGACTCCTTTCCAGATCAAATTGTCGAATAAGGCCCTTCTGTGTGTAAGGTAATTGTTCCCAATCGCCTTTTGGTTTGATATGAAATACTAGTACTTGTTTCCTTATTTCTTCGTAGATACATAGTAAGTATCAAAGGACTTCATATGATAGAAAATTAAGACAATTTTTATTCTAAATTTGAAAGTAATTTCTATAAGCCATCTGTTCTATTATTTGCCGCCTGTAATGGCGAACCCTAGGAATTATATGTATATAACATAATTATCAAACCCTATACCACCATGTATAATCGATTCAAAATATTTTACTAATGAGGGACAAGGCCCTAATTCCGATAGTGGTAAACCAGGTAGGTAAAGGTTAGCATCCAGGTGTTTAAATTGTTTCTATAAATTGTTTTTCAATACACCTGTTTTACCCTAAAATAAACCAAAATATTTGTATCGGTTCTCATTTAACTTTGAATGTATAATACATATAAACCATACATCGAATTTAACCCTTTCCCAAACGGCAAAATTTTAGGGTGATTCACTTCAAAAACTGCAACGAATGATAAAATGGGTGTTATTAAGATAGGGTTTGTGTAAAATATGGCATAGAAAATATTGAGACAAAAGGAGAAACTGCTGGTTATCAGCAGTTTCTTCTTTTGTTTCAATGTTTTCCCCAAACATTTTCTATTAGGGACGTCAAAACCAGGTCCCAGCAAGCAATTTGTATGGGTCCCATATGGGTCCCTTATGGGCACCTTTATGGGTCCCATAAGGGTAACCCATATGGGACCCATTTAGGATGTGCAACCGGGGGCCATATGGGTCCTATCTGGGCAGCCCATATACATGCAATCTGGGACCCATATGGGTCCCAAATGGGCAGACCCATATAGACAGCCCCTGATCTAACCCATTTCTATTGGCTTTCGTTTGGTGTTGATGGAAGATGAAAACCTTCCAGAGCTTCTCGCTCAGAAGGGGTAATTATGCCCCACCATAGAGGATTAAGGTCTCGCCAGGTATGTCTGACGACCTTGACACATTTTCTAAGGTTTGATACCTAGGAATTTGGTCTTTACTGTCATAACATTTTCGAGGGTTTCCATAACTATCTATATGTTTTTTTATATATTTTTATGTCTAGATTTATTTCTATCTTTTTTTGAAAATGTGTACACAATTTAATTTCTTTTAACAGAATCATATAGGATTATCAAGCCAAATGCTTTCTTTACATAAACGCTTTGTAAAAACATGATTTATTGTCAAGATTTTAAATTATTTCCCTTTAATATACATAAAACTCCTTGTAACACACTAATTGATAAGATTATGTTAGTGATTTGAACAGACTAATTACAGTTTAAACACCGTTAAAACGACAAAATAATTCGGATGATCCAACATGAAGCCCATGTTTAAAAAACGATATTGACAAAGAATGTACTTCTGTACAATATAGCGCAGAAAAAACGTATGCAAAAGAAGAAAATGCCGATTATCAACTTTTGCTATTTAATATCTCTAGGCCTATGTTTTTTTGGCAATTTAGGCCTACCTTTCTATTAGAGAAGTCAATACCAGGTTTTGTTCGAGAAAGGATTAGACATGTCTTATTGATGTTGCCTTAGGCTACTTGTCTTGCTGAATCTAATGTTGTTGTTTTTTCAATTTGTATTGATTTGATGGTCATTAATTTTGATGGATATAAATAAGATCGTCATTCAAATTGAAAACTTATAATTCTATAGGCTACATGATTCAGATTATGGATATTTTAGATATGCGCATGTATACATAATTGTTCTGTTGTACTTGAATGGGCGCAAGCCGATTATTGTAACTGGGACCCCCATAGTCAAAACAACATGGGCTTTCCTACATAGGTCCTATATGGGCATACCCATATGGGCTTGCCCATACACAGCCCATATGCTGGGAATATGGGACCAATCCGGGTCCCTTATGATCAAACCCACATGGGCTTACCTTCATAGGTCCTATCTGGGTCCAATATGGGCCTACCCACATGGGCTTACCCATACACATCCCATATAGGACCCATATAAGCATGTTTGCTGGGGTCTTGTTTGGGAAAGGGTTAAATCATAACATCGTTACTGCATATTCATTAACCCACCACCTTATTTACGGATGCACCTACAGTAACGCCAACGGGAAGAGAGGCAGTGAGAAACTATATATTTTGAGGGGTATACATACAGTCATTTCGTACCATAACCATTTCGCACTATTATATAATTGATCATTTCTTACCATAATTTGGTCTTTTCGTGCCATACGTTGGTCGTTTTGTACCATATTTTCGTACCATAAATAATGGTAATATGGAAGTATTACATTTACTAATACTATAGTCAACCATTATCAATCTCTTTCACAGAGGCTCTTTCATTTCGCCTATGCCATGGGCTGCGGAAGAATATGAAAATAATGATAGGAATAATAGGAGGTTTGAAAAATAATCCCCATTTAATTAGATCAATACGTAAATTTGAGAGATCTCTGATGCACACAGAATAATATTTTCTTTCTCTGATGTATGATACAAGATGTTATCTTTCGGTAGACCACGATTCGTGGACTCTAGCCGAGGTAGCCCTTAGCAGAGATGATATGTGAAGAGCAACGAGCAATCACTCTGCGGGGAAAATGGACCATTATAACGCTTTGGTTTATAGCTCAGTCCCGATCTCCTTTGCAGTTATCTCTCCTGAATTGAATTGTGATAGATAATGTAAGGCATTGTCGCTGTGTTTGGCTCAGCCCATGAGTTTGCAACAATGTTATGGCTTACCTCAAATTCAAGAACAATCCTTCAGACATCAAAAACACTTAAATATAATATGGCATGATTCCTTTTATCACTGACCGTTTGGTCCCTTTTTTACGTGACACTCCCCAGGCAGTCATTAGGATTGGATTTTCACAATATATATCTGTGTTCAAAAATAACTCTTGAACTGTCGAATCAATTAGTATTTTATGGATTAAAGTATACGCTCAAAGATGCAATTATCAAATACTGATAAATAATTGTTTGATTGAAATTAAGGTTAGAATCAGGTAAGATTTGGAAAACATCGACACAAAAGAAAAATACATTGAAAACCAAAATTTTATCTTTTAGCCTCAATATTTTCTATGTGATATTGCACATTCATTTTTGCATTTGACATTTTTGCAGAGTATTTATTTTATATGATTATTCGTTAGTTCAATTTGCAATGACACATAATGAAATATATAGTGAACGAAGTCCGATGGTACGCAGTTTTTGTCAGGAAGTGGTACAAAATGACAAATTTGATGTCCATAATAGAAAAAATATGAATGGAAGAAAATGTTAAAGAAGAAAGAAAAAAAGAGAAAGAAAATGGTAATGTCCAACATTTTCCGCTTTGTTTATATATTTCAGAGGCAGCTGGTTATAATGTGCACACGTCTTATAAAGATCCATTTGAATTTTGTAATATATTTGACCTATTTGTATGATGCTCGTTAATTTATTTTTTTTTAATAATATTTTATATATAAAATGGTGAGAAGTGTAAAAATTACGGTACGAAATGACCACAGTATAGTACGAATGACCAAAATATGGTACGAACTGACAAAAATATGGTACGAAGTGACTGGTACAATCTGGTCATCATACGAAATGACCATGATTCTTTCATCCCGTCTACCCATATATTACTCTCCAAAGCCGATGTCTATTGATTAAACCATCAAATATGACCTCTGCCGTTTTTGATACACCAACAGCCTATTTGTTCGTCATAATCTAATTATAGCACATCGTTTGAATTATCGAATCAAAATCAGTCAGTTTTATATTGTATGACCATACGTATACATTACGTCGCTTCAATTTTTGGCTGAAGCCGGTAATATTTGAATTATCGAATCTAACGGATCATTCAGTTTAATCTTGTATGGTTACGTATACATTACCTCACTTCTATTTTTTACTGAAGCCGGTAATTTGAAGTGTCAGCCAATGAAAATTTCATGTTTTTCAAATGTTTTGCTATTTACAGCCAACGATTGGATACCGAAATCCCACAAGGTCCCGAGATTACACGTGAAATGACCCCGTTGGAACAGAGTATGATTTTATCGTAATAGATTGAGAGATAATGTGCTCTGTTTTAAGAGAGTACCCGTATATTTATACAGCTGGCTAGACTGAGGCATTGGCAATTAAGTGTCTTGCTCAAAGACATTCCTCCCCGAGTAGGACACGAACTTGAATCCGCCGGGTTATTACTCTCCATGCCGAGGTCTATTGATTAAACCATCAATTATGACCTCTGCAGTTTTCGGTACGCCAACAGCCTATTTGGTCGTCATAATCTAATTATAGCACATCATTTGAATTATCGAATCAAAATCATTCAGTTTTATCTTGAATGATCATTACGTATACATTACGTCGCTTCTATTTTTGGCTGAATCCGGTAACATTTGAATTATCGAATCAAAATCATTCAGTTTGATCTTGTTTGATTTCGTATACATTACGTCGCTTCTATTTTAGGCTGAAGCCGGTAATTTGAAGCGTTCGCCAATGAAAGGTTGTATCAGCTTTTTTAAATGGTTTTGGTGTGTATAGCCAACGATTGGATACTGAATTCTCGCCAAGGCCCCGAGATTAGACGTGAAATGACCCCGCGAGAACAGAACTCATTCTATCGAAATGGAATGTAGAGATAATGTGCTCTGTTCTTAAGAGAATACCGGGTTGTAAGTCGATTGGTCTCATTACTGCGCTATCGATGCTATCATATTTGAGCCAGGGTCCGGAAATGGCCTTTTTGACTTTTGAGATCAATATTAATTCAGATCAGCCTGCGTATGCACGCAGTCTGATCTGGATCCATGTTGTCCTCTAATACTTTCTTCGTGACGTGACTGCACTTACGTTCGGCCTGACCTGTCCTGAAATATTGATTGTATTGAATGATGTAAGGACACCTTTTCCGAATCCTCGTCCATTCATGAGTAGCTCTTACGCGGGTTGTTTGCTAAAATTGCGCAATTCGTTTCTCAATTTCTTATTTCGTGCTCAAAAATAATGAAATTACATACAAGTATAGAAAATCATGTCATAAAGTTGGGGGTATAATGACAATAACATTTACACACTCTGAGGCACTTTTTTCTGTCGTCATAGCAACCAATATATGTTATGTTGCATTTGGTCAGTTTTGAAGCAATTGTGTAAATGAAAATCGTGCCAGATCACCACAATCATGCGTGCCAGAATCATAGAAATTAAGCTTTTGTTTGTTTGACATTGAGTTGTCATTTCCTGAAAATTTGCCGTTTTTTTGTTTGGAAAGTTGACCTCTACACGGCGTATTTAAGATCATTTCGTAAGAAAATCACCGAAGAAAACTGACGTCATCTGATGACATGATGGCGCGCTGTCTTGACGATTTGTGTTTGGTTATGTACAGTTATCGCCCACAGATACATTGAGAGAAATGGGTGAGTTAATAATGTGGTCGATATGTGGAAAAGTATTTGCAATGTTTATGAAGTGGCATGGACATTTAATAAAAAGACAGTCAGAACATCCGTGCATGATAGACCAGACCGCTTGGTCAGGCAGGGTACAACTGCTTGTGCAGGACAGCTTGCAAGGACAGACAGGCGCTTGACTCCTGTACTCCTGTACGGGATATTGCAGTGAAGTTGTTTCTTCCGAAATTTAAGTCGTTTATTGTATTTTACAGGAGATGAATGGTTGTGTCAAATGTCTCTGTTGTTTTGGCTTCTTGTCTTCTACGAGACGTCGACAAGCAGAATCATGTTCAGTCTTCTTGTGATTTTCTGATGCGGTATGAGTCAGGTTGTGACAATTTCTTAGATAGGATCGCTAAGACTAGCGACATGCGGTTTCGTTGCTATGATCCAGAAAAAATATGTATGTAAAATATAAAACTTTAGGAATATCACCTCCCTAGACGGTATGGAAATAATATCATAGTTCACGGATCAGCATATCGAAACTTCCGACGAACTAAAGAAAATCGCTAGAAGTTTAGATGTCATTCCTCAGTGACTGAATTTAAAAAAATGATCAGTGTGGAACCCCATTCACAGGAACTTTAAAGGTACCGCTGGAGACTTTATTGAAACAATTAACGGTCGCTCAAATAGGATTTTCACAAACCTGACGTCATATACGGTGACGTGACGTTAAGAGACGCTCTCGCGTAATGAAACTGGCAAGGCATAACCAAAATTTATGGTATCTGTAGAAATTATTTCTAAAGGTATCATGTTAATATTTTGCATTCTTAATAACGAATAGTTAGGGTTTATCACGAAATAAGTTTAATTAGGATATTCAATTACAATTTTGAATGACAGAATAATTCCGCGAATTCATCAAGAAACCCTTGTATAAGAGAAAATATTAGTAAGTTCTATCATCATTGTCTAAGTTGGAGATGAAATTTTCATATATTATATATGTATTTCTTATGAAAAAAGCTATTGCCCCAGCAGCGTGACCGTTTTCTGCTCTGACATTTCATTGAGTGTAATGATTGAGTCGTGTGCAAGAGAACCTAAGAACAAAAAAATTAGACACACACATAAACAGACATACATGCACGCATACATCCAAATTCGTACATTTATGAATACATTTTAACTACAAAACAATGCTACTTTATATCAGTGCGGTTTTTGGACCTGCTTTCAAGAGCCGTATGTTAAGAAAGTGAGTCCGACGGTATGATAGATTATTTGTACTGGGATCAAACATGTCCCATGGTCAAACGGATCCAGTGTTAAAAAGACCTGGTCCAAAAAGGCCTATTAGAGAAAACATTTATTCAGGTATTGGGCTCTCGCGACTGCTTATTACAATTTCCTACGTTTTCGTTTTAAAACTTGAAATTTACTGTTTTTGCGTTGGTCAATACGAGGCTATTTTAAAACATACATAGAGTTATAAAAGTGTTTCACACACACACACCCTAAAACAACGTGACATTTCTTTGTGATGATAATTATCTATTTTGAATATTGTCAAATTCAACAATATTTTATTCTTGTTTCTTGTATCAAAACTCTTTTAATGGTTTATTTGTAGCACTGAATACCTTCATGAAAATTGGGTCTTTTACTCATGAATTATTTGAAAAATTGTGCCTTTTGGTCTGGGCCCTTTTATACACTAGCGCTTCTTACCCTTTCATTTTTAGGTCATTTTCATCGATTGGTGCTATTTTACCGGTTGTACTGCTTACATTTTCCCTCTAAGTTTCCACCCTTATTTATGTCATATCTTATTTTAATTGACCATATCCATATGTTTTACCAATTCCTTCAAAGTGGAGCGGTGGTTCGAAAGACGCCGAGGCCGAATAACGAAAAGATCGACTTCGAGTCACGTGAGACAACCAGTCCGGGAAATCCCATCAAGAGCAAGGAAACCGAAACGCCATAGATATTTTTTCAATAATCTACAAAACATCCTCGAATGTGTGGAAACGTGGACTTGCGATAAGTGTTATTGATTCATTGTGCAACAATAAAGCGTAAACATCTTGTAAGTTATCTTCTATCGCTGACGATTTGAAGCGATAAGTGATAATAAATCTGATTTCTTTAGGACCGCCATGTTTTTCGAAATGGACGTCTTGAAAATTTTGTAACTGCTGGTTGTCGGATCGTCGAGACTGTGATTGCCATCGGTCAGCACTTTGCAATGCAGTGCAATTAAATCATTCTAGTTTAGCGATTTGATGCTGATCAGCTGCGGACGAAATAAGGTCATTTCGCACCAGAACTAGTTCGTACCTTAAATTGGTCAATAATTTTCCCACCCAGTGCAGACTTGGCGAAATACCAGAAATCTGTGTCAGACATTCTGTCTGACAGTACCAAATAATCTGTCAGAGTGAGACCAAATAGAATTTTGTCAGAACTCATTCACTATCATGACAAATCAAGAGGAGTGTCAGACATTTGGACTGACAGTAGCCAAAAAATCATCTGAGAGAGGGTACAAGCATGCTGTAAAAGTATGGTTTGTACCCCCAGATTTGAAAGTCAGTGGAAACCCTGAAAAGGAGTCTGGCCTGAGTTGGGAATTTTTTACGCGCAAAACGGCTTATTTGGGGTTGGAAAAATTAGCAAAACTCTCATTTTTAGCTCCACTGGCCTTCAGGCCAGGAGGCTATTGTCATGGCACTGTGTCCGTTGTGTGTGCGTCCGTCCGTCGGGTCGTCAACTTTTTCTTTAAAAATCTTCTCAGAAACTACCAGATGGATTTCAATCAAACTTCACAGGAATGATCCTTAGGTGGTCCTCTATCAGATTCCTAAAATTAATTCTGATTGAACCAGAAAGTCTGGAGTTATCTGCCCTTGAATTAAAAAATGGCTGTTATGAACTTGTTTTCACTCTAGCCACTACAAATATTTATCAATCAAGACAAAACTTGGTCAGAATGTTGATGCTGATAAGATCTTGCCTGAGTGCAATTTTCAGCTTGATCTGAATATTATGTCTTAAGTTATGTGCCCTTGAAATTGGTAAAATTACAATTTTTGATCTTATTTTTACTCAAACAACCATATATAACCACCAATCAACAGGAAACTTTCATGTAATCTTACTGGCCATGGGATCTTGCATGTGTGTAATTTTCAGCTTCATTCAGCTTAAATCATGATTTTTCTGCCAGCAGCCATTGAATTTGACAAAATTGCTGTTTTCGACTTTGATTTTACACTCTTTTCATCCAAAAATATTGAACAATCAGGTCAAAACTTTAACAAGATGTAGGTGAAGTTAAGATCTTACTTTCGTGTGATTCTTAGCTAGATAGGAATGTAAATTCCTAAGTTATATGCCTTTCAATTTGACAAAATTGCTAATTGTGACTTTTTTCCACTCTAACAGCCAATCTCACTCTAATAAAGACAAAGCTTGGTAACTAATTGATCGTATATGAATGTATTTTCAGCTTTCTAGTTACTTTGTAATTGTTTTAAGAGCAACAAGACTTAGTATTGAAAAATCTAGTCAAAACTTGGACTTGATATTACAAGAAATTCAGTTTTTATCAGCCATTTGTATTAATTTTGGAATATGGTATTTCCCAAATCTATTTTTAGCTCAAAATCTATTTTTAGAAATATGAAATATTTTGGAGTAATCAATGGTCTGTTAATCTAGATCTGTTTGGAAGATGGAAAATTTTAATTGCTAGTATCATCCTAAGCTGGAATGTTCTACCATTTCCCTTTTACCCTTTCTCAAATGGCAAACATATACGGTAGTTTTACTTTCTTTGCTTCAAGAACCAAACATTTTGAACAATCTAGTTTTGTAACTTTCTTTTTCTTTATGAAACACAAGCATTGAACAATCTAATCAAAACTTGAATTAAATATTACATGAAATTCAGGCCTGTGGAGCGACTCAAGACCTTCAGGTCTTCTAGTTCAATAACAAATTAAACATTTTAAATAGATTGGGAAAAATGGAAGAAATTTTGCTTTGGGAACACAGCCTTTTGCATTGGGAACACCTCCGTTTTCAGGAGGCACAGAAAGCATAGGAAAACCCCTGCAGAAATAATATGAAATTACCAACCTGAAGAGGTAGATCATTTATGTCCATTGTAAGTATTATATTTTGAATTTCTGTAAAATTTTCAGAAACTGTTAATTGTACAGAATTCAAAACATAACAATCAATAAATCATGTTTAGTATCAAAATGCAGCTTTTTCTCTACAGATCTCAAATCAATGATAATATTTTAGCTATTTTCAACATTTGTTACATTATTTAACATTTTAGTATTTCATCATATATCTTATTTAGTCTTTTACATTACATAACACATTATGGACAACATATGAAGCCAATTAGATTCTTATCAAGATGTTATTATAATTAAGCTTGTAGAGCTATGCAGTAAAATCCCTACTGTTTGCATTGCCCAATCATTATCATAAGTAGGTGATATATTCTTTTGATCTCAATCTTGGAAGAAAATGCTATTCTATCAGTGGTCATATTATTGACCAATCAGAACAAGTGACACTTTTTACTTGAGATGCATTTTGTAGAATCCATCTGATTGGTTGTTTGGTGAATTGAGAGGTCATGTGATTTCTCAATCTTGGTTGGAAATTTTAGAGTTAGAATCAGTTAGAAATTTACCTTTGGCGTTAAAACTACAAATTAGAAATCTTAGTGAATCAAAAATTAAAGAAACTTTGTGACAATTCTATAAGTGATATCTTTGTGATATTTGGACTTTCCATTACTTGGAACACCTTTAGAACAAACTTTGTGACAATTTTCTTTGTGGACATTACTTTGTTGAATCATTTGTTGATTATTAAATTTCAAAAATCTACAACTGTGTTCATATATGGCGACTCCAAACTCACATCTCAACATGACAGGCTGCTGCTACAGTCGACCCTGTGTTGTTGCGAGTGGAAGACAAAATCCACTTCGTAATAATTTGGTGGAGATATCCGCGGTACGAACCCCCTGGTACAATCACAACAGACAACCAGTGCGAGTGCTACAACAAATGCAGAGCTATTCCCCGTATCTCTGTAACAATGGTGGAGAATTTCAGAGACTGTGTCAGCGCCCTATTATGTGTAACAGATGTGGTGATTCCTTCCTGGATGAACACTTGTGTCCAGCCCGTACACGAAAGTGTTATGTATGCCGACGTTATGGACACTATGCGTCAATGTGTAGGACAATACTTTCGAAAACTACAGACCATCCAACCTTTCAACCACATCAAACCGAGACAACATCACATCAGACCAAACAACAACAATCAACAAACACAACATCTCAACAAACCCAGACGGATGCAATTCATGAACAAACTCATTCAATAAACGTGCTAACCTTGGAAAATACAGGACTATCAGATAAATGTACAGATTTAGAAAGAACTATCCAAGACTTAAACAAACAAGTAAGTGACTTACAATACAAATGCAACCAAACCTCATCAGTGCTAACTCTTTTCAAAGACAGATGTAAGAAACTTACCAAAGAAAAGGATGAGTTAGTGAGCAGGTGTGAGGATCTTAGTGAAAAACTGGACTTAGTGAACGAAACCAATGACGACCATGAAAAGATGATAAATGAACTAAACGAACAACTCGCTCTTCTATACAAGTACACAGTGGACTTAGACAACAATAGATTAAGTAATTTTATTGGATTGGTTGAAGTAATTCGAGAATGTAGAGAGGTTACAGAAAAATGCAATAAATTCTTTAACAATAGACATTGTCGTCAATGCCGTAGCACTGTACATTCTAAACAAGAACCATGTCCTGCAAAGGGATGGAAATGTTTTGCATGTGATCGTGCAAATCATTTCACCTATGCATGTGATGGTGGTTTGAGCAAATGCATGATAGACCCTGACGAAGAAACCAAACAGCTACTGTTACACTTAGAAAATGTGACTGGTCTAAAAACAGAACATAACTTCTACATACAGACTATTGCTCAAACTTAAATAAGCTTCGGATGTCCGAACCAAACGTACAGGGGTAGAATTATTATATTTTGAATTTCTGTAAAATTTTCAGAAACTGTTAATTGTACAGAATTCAAAACATAACAATCAATAAATCATGTTTAGTATCAAAATGCAGCTTTTTCTCTACAGATCTCAAATCAATGATAATATTTTAGCTATTTTCAACATTTGTTACATTATTTAACATTTTAGTATTTCATCATATATCTTATTTAGTCTTTTACATTACATAACACATTATGGACAACATATGAAGCCAATTAGATTCTTATCAAGATGTTATTATAATTAAGCTTGTAGAGCTATGCAGTAAAATCCCTACTGTTTGCATTGCCCAATCATTATCATAAGTAGGTGATATATTCTTTTGATCTCAATCTTGGAAGAAAATGCTATTCTATCAGTGGTCATATTATTGACCAATCAGAACAAGTGACACTTTTTACTTGAGATGCATTTTGTAGAATCCATCTGATTGGTTGTTTGGTGAATTGAGAGGTCATGTGATTTCTCAATCTTGGTTGGAAATTTTAGAGTTAGAATCAGTTAGAAATTTACCTTTGGCGTTAAAACTACAAATTAGAAATCTTAGTGAATCAAAAATTAAAGAAACTTTGTGACAATTCTATAAGTGATATCTTTGTGATATTTGGACTTTCCATTACTTGGAACACCTTTAGAACAAACTTTGTGACAATTTTCTTTGTGGACATTACTTTGTTGAATCATTTGTTGATTATTAAATTTCAAAAATCTACAACTGTGTTCATATATGGCGACTCCAAACTCACATCTCAACATGACAGGCTGCTGCTACAGTCGACCCTGTGTTGTTGCGAGTGGAAGACAAAATCCACTTCGTAATAATTGTTGAATATGAATAAGATTTTTGTAGGATTGTGGTCAATCCTAAAAGACAGTAGAGAAGACTATTATGGATAAGATTTTTGCTATTTGCTGTAGCAAATAAGCAAAGATCAAATCATAAAAATTAACTCATAATGTTTGGTATCAAATTATAGAACATGTTGTACATAATTTCAATAATGACTTATTTAACTATTTAGTGTATTTTGTGATTTTTGTCATTTTTAAAGGTTCTTAGACATTTCCACAATTTTGTCAAATATTGCAAAGATCTTTAATTATAACCAGGATTGATAATTTTTGGTCTTGACTAATTGACACTAAGACATCACATCCTTCAATTTGTATATTTAAGCTAGCAAAAGGAAGTATTAATCTTCTTTTCTATGTAACTAAACCTCTAAAGATTTTCTTAATTGTCAGTATAGGACCAACAAAATAAAAGGATAGTAACTTACGCAAAAAGACTGATCTTTCTGGCAGGGACTAAACCCTTCTTATACTGATTTATTAACTTGTTGATTGATTTTAGAAATTCAATCAAATAGTTAATAATTAGGCGCATTTGAATCTTGATTCTAAAACTTTGATTTTTGGGAAAGGTAAAATGTTCTATATTGCACTTTGTCTTTGTGTGATGATTTTATCTAAGCCATAATGTACATCAACATGTGGTACTGGTTAGACCAATATGAAAAGGTCATTAGTGAACCTATATGACTTAATCCCTTATGTTTATCTTGTCACAGTAATTTTTGTACATAGATACTAATTAATGTTTGATCTTTACCTTCTTGGTTTAGGAGGCGGGTTCTATGCCTGACCAATAAGAATTTTATCAAATCAAGCTCTTAGAAGCCAAAACTTTGACCAATCAGAATTGATTGTGCAGACTTGGATTAGACCAATCGCTGGAAGCTGCAGAGAACTATAAAACCCACGTTTTTGCTGTCTGAGGCATCTGAATGCTAGTTAGAATAAAAACGTGTTGTTTTAATAGGAGTTGTCTCTCTGCTTTCCAGGTAAGAATTATTATTTTACATTTTTGACTTTGTAACTTTGTTAAATGATTAATATTTAAATTTGTCTTTAAATCTATAATTTTTGGCTTAAACATGTATTTCTGTTTAAAAAGTAGGATTGAATGTATACAGTGGCTTGAAAAGTAGTTCTTAGAGAAATGTTTTCAAGTGAACTGTCATTCAAAATAGTACATTCTAGTTTGCAAGAATATTGAAATTTTGTCTAAAGATAATAACGTTGACATGGTTTAAACCCTCACTGCAAGCGAGTCGTTATAGCAAATTTTGGATAAGGCTCCATCTTTTGTAATGATATTTGCTCTACCATATTGTATTATCGTTTTTCATGAGTGATCTTCTACATTGTAATGTGATAATCTCTCATAATGATATTTAGTTTTATTCCCCATTTCATTGTTAAAAGAAGATAATAGATTTTTGCAACAATGTTTGTTTTAAGCATTTAGAAGATGTTTATTCTGTTATAGCAGTCTTTTATTTGGCAAATAATACTTATTCCCCATATAGAAAGAGCTTTATGCAGAAAACCCATGTTTTCTGTATACAGCTTTTCTCACAATGTTTGTCTTAGAGAAGTCAAAGCCTTAGTGTGCAATTCTAAGTGGAATATAGTAAATCAGGGTCATTTACGCACTCATTAAGACTTTAATTTGATATTCGAATCTTAGTTTGATTATTTATATTGAATTGTACCATCTGAATGCTAGTTAGAATAAAGACGTGTTGTTTTAATAGGAATTGTCTCTCTGCTTTCCAGGCCACACCCTTCGGTAAACGTCCATCCACTAGTGAACTGGTCATTACTACATTAGTCATTAAGTTATGAATTAGCTGTAAGAGTACAGCAAAAACCTTATTCATAATATAAGCACTCATCAAGCTTTATGAAGTATTAAAATCCAAGTCAATAAATGAGTTATTGTCATTTCATACCATAACCATTTCCAGGGCTTTTCTTCCAGAAATTGGGAAGGGGCCCTGGTCAGTCATTTTGGGAAATTTTAGCGCGATTTTTGTCAAATTGGGAAAAAGAAGAGACAGGAGAATAAATGTTCAAATGAAAATGAATTTTCTTAAACAAAACTTTATAACCAGAATTACTATATTATAGAACACACACTGCTTCTTTGTGATTAAGAATTGCCAGTAGGTAATTTATCATTATTCATTTTCAAATTTTGAAAATTTTAGTTTTGAAAATTGGGAAATTCTTACTTTGAAATTGGGAAAAAAGGAGCCATTTTCCAATTGGGAAGCCACCGAATTTCGGCCTCTATTATAGAAGGAAGAAAAGCCCTGATTTCGTACCAGTCATTTCGTACCATAATTGGCCATTTCGTACCATAATTTTTGTCATTTCGTACCATAACTTTGGTCATTTCGTACCATGACTTTACCGTTTTTTACCATATATTTTAAACCTTTTACCAATCCAGACAAAACCAGGACAGAATGTTGCTGATGTTAAGATCTTGCCTTGGTTTAATTTTTAGCTTAATCTGAATTTTTTGTCATGAGTTATCTGCCCTTGAAATTGACAAAATTGCTAATTTCGGCTTTATTTTCACTTTTAAAACCTTTAGTATTGACTAATCATTCAATACAAAACTTTCACAGTATCTTACAGACCATACGAGATTGTAATTTTCAGCTTAGTCATGCATTTGCTTGTTTGCTTAGCCTGAACCTTTGAAATTGCATTCAACATGACAAACAATCAGGCCTGTGGAGCGCTTCCAGACCGCCAGGGCTGTCTAGTTTAAAGTCTAGGACAAAATGGCCTATGCAAAATTCCACTTTTAGGACAGCTGTCTTGAAAAACTTGTGCCCATCAGGGCTTTTCCTCTTTTTTTAGCAAAGGCCTATAACAGGCTACTTCGCAATTTGAAAAAGGGTCATTTTTTTCCCAATGGCGGCAGAAAAAATTCACAAAATTATAACTTAAATTTGCATTTTTCAACTGTTTCTTCTTTCAAATTTATTCTGAGTTTATTTACTGCTGGTTTTATCACTGATATGACCTTTAAATACTTATTAATTTATAAAGTTTTTTAAATAAAGCATAATTTGTATTTAATTATTACTGTATTACTAAACAGAGCTTCAGATTGACGGTGCGCCCGCGCCAATCCCGCATATTTTCAAAATATGACGCACGAAATTATGTAGTGGTGCGCCAGCCGGGCGCACGAATTTCAGTAAAAGTATGATCATGAAATAGTAGATTTCAAACAATATTGACCTTCGCATAAAGCACCCGTAATCTGCTATACAGATACATCAAGCTAAGTGACCTATTTGATAAACTTATTTTTAGATTATTATAATGACCTTACTTGATCAACCAATCATATCCCAGATATTTCAAACAGTAAACAAGCAGTCGGCCAATCTCGGGCGATCTCCGTAGCCTTCACCTTCGATTCGTTAACCTTCAACACTTACTCCTTTATTTAATTCGAAAGATAGATTGGCTTTCTAAATGGTCGAGTAAGCACACCAGTTTTATTATGTAAATAACTGTTACAGAATCCTTTGTGTAATCGCGAGTCGGCATGACAGAAAGAGACAACGCGTCAGTGTTAAAACCACCTAATGTCAGGGTATTTACTTCGCAGATAGCGTTTTGTTTTCATAGCATCATCCCATTTTCCCGCCCTTAAAGGCACGCGCGACTTTTATAAACAAATCGTAGTAAAACGTAACCTTATTTGGCAGCGGAAAAATCACATGATTATATTGAAACTGGAATGACTACGTCATCAGTTGACTGTGTTTGCTGCGTCTTTGATCTCGCTTTACTCATTGAATATGAATAACACAGATTTACTCTAGTTTCTTTGTCTAGTATCATTTTCGGGATTGTTAATTACTTGCATCTGCGATCAACATTCAGAAAAATAAAAGTTAATTCCAGGGTTCAACATTAACCTGTGCCCGACAGACATTAACTGCCTGCTGCTTGGTCAGGGCTAGTTAAATCCCCAAGATGCAAGACCGACTGGTCAGCCTCATTTCAAATCTCAGTCACTATTACCATAATGAAAACACAGGATAGATGACACAACAAGAACATGGGCCCTTCAAATTTTCTTTCATTTGTGATTCAAAACTTGTCTTTTAACTTATGAAAGGATTGTTGTGGTTTACACCTTTTCCAAATTATCCAAATATTTGGTCAGGACCAGTGCATATTTGGTCAGGGCTAGCAGCATCTGGCAGCAACAAGCCTGACTCACAGTCTGGTAACCAAAAAAGTTAATGTTGGACCCTGAATTCTGCCGTTTTTTTTGAGAAACGAATGTTACTAGCGAGTGTGAATTTAGTACAAAGCAGACAGCATGCACATTTCGTTAATCAAAAAGATAAAATTCGAGTGTTACAATTCGCTACCATAAATGCTCTAGAAATAGGTTGACGGAATTCCCTATCGCAAGAAATATCTGTTTTGGTTGTAAAAATATCTCTTTTCTTGCTTACACCTGAAGATGCTGATAAAAATTTTTGTGAGTGAAATCACCTACGGGATCGTAATTTTGTACGTTATTTCTTTCAATTTGGCGTCAATGGAAACTCTGATTTCTGTTGTTTTTTTAGCTCCACTGGCCAAAGGCCAGCGGGCTATTGTCATGGCGTTGTGTCCGTCGTGCGTGCGTGCGTCCGTCCGTTAACTTTTTCTTTAAACATCTTCTCCTCTTATACCAGTGGGCCAATTTTGACCAAACTTGACAGGAATGTTCCTTGGGTGACCGTTTTCAAAACTTGTTCGCGAATTTTTGATTCGTCAAAAAATGTGGGCGTGGCAGGGCGGGGCTTATCAGACTTAGAGAAATCATAAGAAAATTCTTTAAAAATCAACCATTGGGCCAATTTGAACCAAACCTGGCAGGAATGTGCCTTGAGTCATTCTTTTCAAAATTTGTTCACAAATTTTTACATTTGTCAAAAAATGTGGCCGTGACAGGGAGAAAGGGGCTTATCAGACTTAAAGAAATCATAACACCCCAGTTACACATACGATGAGACTTAAATCGGTCCTTAATTGGTGAATTATTTCTCTCATGTGATCGGTTGTCATCGGTGTCACAATTTCAGACTCTATGTGTAACAGGGTATCGGCGATAAATGGCTTATTGATCGGTAAAATACAAAGTAGATCGGTTGTCCGTAGGCGACAAATAGCTGGCCAGTAGGAGCTTGGTCGGTGATGATCGCTTATTTGCTTAATTTACCATCGGCGGTCGTTGCTTTTACAACGGTTGTCAATCGGGCAGTCGGTGATTGATCGGTGATTGATCGGTGTTCGACCAGAGGTCTATCGCTTTCCATCGGATACAACCGGTGATCCGTATGTGTTCACCGGTCAAAGATCGGTGATGTCGGCGACGAATAGCTGGCAAATCTTTGTTCAGCAGACTGCCGTCGGTTTTTCCATTAAAATGATACATAAGCGATGAAAACCGATAAATTTTAGTTCAGTGTATGATATAATGAATGTTGGAAGGGCAATCCAGCAGTTTGGTCTATTGCTGCAACAGCAAGCTCTCTTAAACCTCGGACATGGCATTCACTTGGGCCCCGAGGCGGAAATGGTCGCCGCCACAGGAGACAAAGAAGATGTTGGACGACGCAATGGCTAACGAAAAAAAAAAAAAAAAGACTTTAGTTTGGGCAATACAGCACTATCCTAGCCGAACTCAGAGAGTGTGACATCAGTGCGTTCCAAAACTATCTGAGGTAGAATCCCCATAATGCGCCATTTTGAAATCTAAGACACCAAAAGGACATGTAATGATTTTTCAGTTAAAATTTTTATATTCGTTATGTTTGACAGCATGGTAGCTCCTATTCCAACTTTCGGGACTGAAATTTGGGGTACAACCTATAGCGAAGCTACGGAAAAGGCGCAATTAGAATTTTGCAGATATTTCATGGGTATTAATTATACCCCCGCAAACGAAATTTGGAGGGGGTATACTTGAATCAACCTGTCGGTCCAGTGTTTGGATGATTGGTTGGATGGTTGGTTGGTTGGTTGGTTGGTCTGTCTCCAAAATGTTGTCCGGACAACTCCTCCTACAATTGTTGACCGATTTAGTTCATACTTGGCACAAGTGTTCATTGTGACCTGTAGATGTGCAAGACGCAAATTTCTTGGAAATCGGACCGATACTTGTTTAGTTATGGCTCCCTAATTTGACCCAAAAATGCTTGTCCGGCCAACTGCTCCTACAGTTACTGTCCGATTTGCTTCATACTTGGCACAAGTGACCTGTAGATGTGCAAGACACAAATTTCACGAAATTCGGACCGATACTTTTTGAGTTATGGCCCCTGATTTGACCAAAAAATGCTTGTCCGGATAACTCCTCCTACACCTGTGGACCGATTTAGTTCATACTTGGCACAAGTGTTCATTGTGACCTGTAGATGTGCAAGACGCAAATTTCTTGGAAATCAGACCGACACTTTCTGAGTTATGGCCCCTGATTTGACAAAAATGCTTGTCCGGACAATTCCTCCTACTGTTAATGAACGATTTGCTTCATACTTGGCACAGGTATGCATTAGGACCTGTATATATGCAAGATGCAAAAATCATGGAAATCAGACCGATAATTTCTTAGTTATGGCCCCTGATTTGACCAAATTTCAATAAAATCGGATTGACAATTTCTGAGTATGGCTCCTAAATCAACAAAAACGCTTGTCCGAACAAAGGTGGTGGCGGGGGTATTTTTATCACCTTCAGTGATAGATTTCTAGTTCTACAAGTAATAATACATTGTAGTATGATTCTTGGCGATTGTGGGCGTCTTCCGATGTATGTTATATATTATATTACATGAAATGTATTAAACTTTGGTGTCATTTACTGCGTATGCCGAACAATAGAAATGCTTTAAAATGTTATAAAATGATTAAGTCATTTGATGAAACAAATGGATATACATGGGCAACCAAAGTAAAAAATATTTTGTTTAGGTATGGCTTTGGATACGTTTGGATCGCACAAGATGTAGGGGACGAATATCAATTCTTACGTATGTTTAAACAACGAGTGACGGACTGCGCGAGACAAGACTGGCACAACGACATTAACAATTCTACACGATGTGACATCTGCAAGCATTTTAAATCTGTTTTAGAGCCTAAAAAATAGTTAATGTTTGACATACCGTTTAAGCACAGAAAAGCATTAGCGCGTTTCCGTTGTTCAATCATAAATTAAACATTGAACTGGGAAGAAATTTTGGTTTAAATAGAGAGGATTGAATTAGCATGCATTTTTCCGTATCAAGCGACATTGTTAAAACAGAAGATGAATATCATGTATTCTTTGAGTGTGAACATTTTAAAGACACGAGGCTTAATCATTTATGTAGTTGGTATAATGGTCGTAGGGATCGAGCAGCTTTCAACAGCTTATTGGGAAGTACTAATTCTACAACTGTTAAAATTACAGTAATTTATATAATGAAACTGATAGGGAAGATTGATTGTCGTTAAGGGACAGTTGATTATAATGTATCTGTTTGTTGTACTGTTGTACAAAATGTTGTATTTTGGGCCGGTGGCCTTTTTCTACAATAAATTGTATTCATAAAGAATGGATGCTCGGCTGGAAAATACCTCATCTTTTCCCATCGCTAATAGATATTTGTTAATCGGTTGCTTATCACTGACCGATCGGTGATATCGGTTATAAATAGCTTGTCAATCGCTTATTCGTTTGAAATTTTCACCGATCGAGAATTTTAAACAGTTTAAAAATCTCGATCGGTTAGTTTTCACCGACGAAACTCATCTTTTCCATATAGTTTGTGGTGAGTGACAAATCGTCTGCCAATCGGAGAGGTCGGTTGTATATCGGTTTTGGTCGGTTCCGTCCTTACCTGGATAAAACAAACAACCGATCTATCACCGATTGTCATGTGTAACTGCCCCATAAGAAAATTCTTTAAAAATCAACCATTGGGCCAATTTGAACCAAACCTGGCAGGAATGTGCCTTGAGTCATTCTTTTCAAAATTTGTTCACAATTTTTACATTTGTCAAAAAATGTGGCCGTGGCAGGGAGAAAGGGGCTTATCAGACCTAAAGAAATCATAAGAAAATTCTTTAAAAATCAACCATTGGGCCAATTTGAGCCAAACCTGGCAGGAATGTGCCTTGAGTCATTCTTTTCAAAATTTGTTCACAAATTTTTACATTTGTCAAAAAATGTGGCCGTGGCGGGGAGAAAGGGGCTTATCAGACTTAAAGAAATCATAAGAAAATTCTTTAAAAATCAACCATAGGGCCAATTTGAACCAGACTGTGCAGGAATGTTCTTTGAGTCTCTCTTTTCAAAATTTATTCACAATTTTTTACATTCGTCAAAAAATGTGGCCGTGGCAGGGAGGAAGGGGCTTATCAGACTTAAAGAAATCATAAGAAAATTCTTAAAAAATCAACCAGTGTGCCCAATTGAATCAAACTTTGCAGGAATGTGCCTTTAGTTGTTCTTTTTAAAATTTGTTCACAAATTTTTATATTTGTCAAAAAAATGTGGCCGTGGCAGGGAGAAAGGGGCTTATATCAGACTTACAGAGAAATCATAAGAAAATTCTTTAAGAATCAACCATAAGACCAATTTGAACCAGACTTTGCAAGAATGTTCTTTGAGTCATGGGATAATTCTTCCACTTTAACCAGTGGAGCGATTCAGGCCCTCCTGGGCCTCTTGTTTAAAAAATTGTTTTTTTTTTTTTTTTTTTTTTTTTTTTTTTTTTTTTCCAATCAAAAAGTAGACGGCGCAAACCGGCAGCATTGACGGCGATATTGCCAGCCGCCGGCTGATTTTGAGAACTCTAAATGAAGTGAAATATTCTACCGTCTGTCCGTCCGTTCACAATTTCTTCAAACATCTTCTCCTCCTGAACCATTGGGCCTATTTTGACCAAACTTGGCTGGAATGTTCCTTGGGTGCCCCTTTTCAAAACTTGTTCGTTAATTTTCGATTTTCCAAAAAATGTGGGCGTGGCAGGGCGGGGCTTAAAAATCCTAAGAAAATTATTTAAAAATCAACCATTGGGTCAATTTGAACCAAACTTGGCAGGAATGTTCCTTGAGTGACCCTCTTCAAAATTTGTTTTCAAATTTTAAGATTAGTAAAAAAATGTGGGCGTGGCAGGGTGGAGCTTATCAGACCTACTAAGGGAGATAACCAATCAGTGAAGCTGTAAGACTTTCAGTGTTAAAGTTGCCTCCCTTGGTCCATTTTGATAAACTTGGATTTTATCTGATCAATGATCTAGACTTTCCCCAGCTTAAGTAAACAAATGAGGATTTAATCTAGCTTTTATCAGTGTTCTGTTATCTTTTCTTTGGATTTATAATCAGACTTGCTTCTATTTTGCAACTTATATTCTCTTTAGCTCTTTACTAAATTATTATAGAATTAATTATTTTGCAATGAAGAAATAGCCCTATGTTGTTGATTCTTGGGGTTTATGTAGGGGTTAAGAGTTCTTTCTCTAACATTTTGATCTTTAACTTGGAAAACCTTTTCATCTCAAAACATTAGCTATGTATTGTGCAAGATACAGTAACAGTATTTTTTCATAGGGCCCCCATGTTGTTGATTCTTGGGGTTAATATGGGGTGAACCCTGTTGAAAATTGGAACCTTCTCATTGATATCATGGGAAAAGGGGCCTAAAAGACAAAACCCTTCTTAGCATTGTACAGGCTACGATATTGGCCAAATGTTCATAAAACTTGGTCAGAATGTTTGTCTAGTCACAGAGATAGACCCTACAGAAAATTGGAATATTCCATTGGATACCACAGGAAAAGGGGCCATAATGATAAAATCCGTGTTGGCAATTTAAAGGCCATAATGTTGGCTTGATCTTCGTGAAACTTGATCAGAATATTTGTCTATTCACAAGGATGAAGCTTATCAACAATCGGAATTTTCCATTTTGATATCATGGGAAAAGGGGCCTTTATGACAAAATCCTTTTTAATACTCTAGATGCAACAGTTTTGGCTTAATCTTCATGAAACTAAAAAGAATGTTTGTTTTAGTCTCAAGGATAAACCCTATAAAAAATTGGAATGTTCCAGTCAATATCATGAGTAAAGGGGTCTTAATGACAAAATCCTTGTTAGACAACAATTTTGGTCTAATCTTCAAGAAACTTGTGTTTGGCTAGTCACAATGATGAACTCTGAGGAAAATAGGAATGTTCCATGGGATGCCACGGAAAAGGGGCCTTAATGACAAAATCCTTGTTAGCGCTATAGAGACAATAATTTTGGCTCAATATTTATGAAATTTAGTCAGATTATTTGTCTAGTCTCAAGGATGAAGCCTATTGACAATGGGAATGTTCTGTTGGATATCCTGGGAAAAGTGGCCTTAAAGACAAAATCCTTGTTAGCAATGTAGATGATACAATTTTTGTCCAATCTTCATGAAACATGTTCAGAAGGTATGTCTAGCCACAAGGATGAAGACTATTGAGAATTAGAATGTTCTTTTGGATATCATGAGACAAGGTGCAATCATTTCTCAGCTTGTGAATCTCAGTTTAGGTGAGCGATTAAGGACCATCATGGTCCTCTTGTTTTATCGTGTGGTTATGAAAAAGAAAATGGTGGCAATTTAACAATAAGGTAAACATATTTTCACCTTTAATCTCATTATTTACTTTTACTAATACATCTTTATCTACATATTTTCTAAGACTTAGCAAGAATTTTCAAGATAAACCAGCCTCAAATAGCCTATTGCCGTTTGGATAGGTTTGACACGTGTCTACAATAACCAGTAGCACGGGACGACCAACATAGGTGCGATATACACTGCATTTAAGATACGTGTGAAATATTGTGTTACTTGTGTCTACTGTTTGACACCAGACCCATTAAACAGAAGTGTCAGATTACGTTCCTTTAAAATTAGTGTATTCTGATTTTTTTATACGCCGCCGGAGGCGGACGTATATTGGCGTCATCTTCTCCGTCTGTCCGTCCGTCCGTCCATCCGTCCGTCCGTCCGTACGTACGTCCACTTTTCTTGTCAACGCAACTCCTCCTAAGTTTCTGGCTGGATCTTCTTGAAACTTGGTCAATGTTATCACCTCAATTGGTAGATGCGCATGAAGGAAGGATTTTATGGTTCGTTGATTTTTGCCTGAGTTATGCCCCTTAAAAACTTAGTCTCTGGGGCTTATTGAAATTGCAGCCTTGTCAACGCAACTCCTCCTAAGTTTCTGGCTGGATCTTCTTGAAACTTGGTCAATGTTATCACCTCAATTGGTAGATGTGCATGAAGGAAGGATTTTATGGTTCGTCGATTTTTGCCTGAGTTACGCCCCTTAAAAACTTAGTCTCTGGAGCTTATTGAAATTGCAGGCTTGTCAACGCAACTCCTCCTAAGTTTCTGGCTGGATCTTCTTGAAACTTGGTCAATGTTATCACCTCAATTGGTAGATGTGCATGAAGGAAGGATTTTATGGTTCGTCGATTTTTGCCTGAGTTACGCCCCTTAAAAACTTAGTCTCTGGGGCTTATTGAAATTGCAGGCTTGTCAACACAACTCCTCGTAAGTTTCTGACTGGATCTTAATGAAACTTGGTCAATGTTATCACCTCAATTGGTAGATGTGCATGAAGGAAGGATTTTATGGTTCGTTGATTTTTGCCTGAGTTATGCCCCTTAAAAACTTAGTCTCTGGGGCTTATTGAAATTGCAGGCTTGTCAACACAACTCCTAAGTTTCTGGCTGGATCTTAATGAAACTTGGTGGATGTTATCACCTCAATTGGTAGATGTGCATGAAGGAAGGATTTCATGGTTCATTGATTTTTGCCAGAATTATGCCCCCTTCAATCTTAGTCTCTGGGGCTTAATGATATTTCAGCCTCGTGAATGCAATTCCTTCCAGGTTTTTCACTGGATATTTATAAAAACCTTTTTGTGAACACAATTTTTTAAAGGTTTTTCAGTGAATATTTATAAATCCTTGTCAATGTCATTTTTTTGTCTCAAGTTTTATAAGTGGCGGCGTATATTGTGACGATGGCACTCTTGTTTTACTTTGATCCGATAATGGGGAAAAAAATGAACACTTGCATCATTATATCTTATCGAAAGTGGAGAGAGAAGGAGAAACTACTATTTATGTTTTTGTTTGGTTTCCTCTTTTTCTGTAAGGTTTAATCTTTAAAACCCATAATAACATAATGTATTTTTAAGCCCTGTAAGAAAAAAATTTGGAAAACATTGTGGAAAACGAAGAAAATGCTTGTGACAAGCAATTCTTTCATTTCCACAATATTTTCTACTCGGAACTATCAAAAACTGTAAAATTACATTCACTTGAAAATATCGTCTGCAAAATCTTTGAATGTGGACAATTCTAAAATTTTGCTGTCTTTTAATGGGTTAATGGCGACTAACTCCTACATGAAATTCTCAGGTAGCCTATTTTTCTGTCCGTCAATCGTCTGATTCTTTGCCGTAATTAATGTATTTGAAGACAGATCAACAGACCACTTTGTGATTATGATAATTAATTAAATAGGAAGGAACAGATAGAAGATATAAATATATTTTTTTGTTTTAATAGATATATGTCCAATGCTTAAAATTGAACAATATACATATAACAAATTTATTATTGATAATGATATATAAATTATCAATTAGATCACCTGTAAACAATTAGGCAATTCACATTACATACGTTCGACTTTGATATGACACAATCGATCTAAGCCAATAATTAGCAAACAATCAACAAACTAATGATAACAAATATCACTTGCATGTATAAATGATTAGTTTATACACATTATAGACGCGCGACTTTAATTTGACACAATCAAAAGATCAATAGACTGCTGTTTCACAAAATCTTTAATTAACGCAATTTTTTATTAACAAACAACTTATAATACAAACAACTTATAATAAGAAATAAACGATGAAAGTTACTTCATGAAACAATATTCAATAAATAATTAAAGAAATTTTTATTTAAAAAAATGCAGTTTCCAAATAAAATTTGACAATTTAAACATTATATGCATTTTTTACAAAATATATTCAGGAAATATAATCGAAATAATAACAATAATTATTATAAAGTACATTGATCTCAATATTTGTATATTTAAAAAAAGTTGGGCCGTTTTGACCAAGAAGAAAAACTGCTTTGGGCCGTTTTGACCAAAAACCGGTCCGTTTTGACCAAAAACCGGGGCGTTTTGGTATTGGGCCGTTTTGCCCTTGGGCCGTTTTGATTGTAAACCGTTGAATTGAACATTAAAACATCATCAATATTTTTCTTCCTGTATTTAATTCTTCTACTATCCTTCTACTATCTATTTTTGCCGACCTGCTGTCTTTTTTCAACCAGAAATAATCTATTTCTTTGACAGAAAACATAGTAAACAGACCGAATGGTAAATATTCATGAGAGAAAATCTGATTTTGCTTTCTAAATGTTGTTAAAGAATAAGTTCTAATACTTTGTTTTGACACACACAAAGGGAATCCATTCTCTACATTCGTACCCAAAATAGTTCAACCCCAAAATTACTTCAATATCTTTAACTCCTCATTTCTTGAACAACTTGAACAAAATAATACATAATACAATTAGGAAAGTAATATGAATGTGTGATAGAAATATTATTGAAGGCTTGCGGCATATTAAACATTGTGAGGATGAAATATTTTTTATAGATCTATAGTCTACAACTCATATTCCCCCATATTTTTCAAGATCCACCAGGATTTTTGATAGATGCGGACAGATCGCCCACTTTATTCAAATCCCAGAATAAACACTGTTCTTGAAAAAGCCATTGTTTTTGTTTATATTTTTTCTCTAGTATCAGATCATTCTGTTCCTTGATGAATCATAGTGTAGCTCTTTCAGAAAACATGTTTGAAAGTCTAGAATTTAGTCATTTACATTATTAACCCTCTAAAATTCTGAATGACCCCCAGAAATGAAGACAAAATGACCCCCAAAAAAATGATCCTGGGAGAAACACTGGAATGGCATTTTCAGTATATAATCAGTAATATCTTCTGATTTGGAAAAATGTTACTTTGTTTCGGGCTAGTAATTCTTCTTTCGGGCTAGTGAAAATTCCAAGATTACTAGCCCGAATGTCTAGTAACTTTTTTCTAAAATTCAATGACTGGCAGCCCTTCCCTTTTTACTCAAGGGACATTTCCCAATTGGCCCATTTTTTTCCCAATATGATTATCTACTGTTTCCAAAGATCCCATTTCACCTAGTTGCAATAATGTAACCAAAACCTTTATGAATTTTGATATGGGTTTCGGTTACAATTCCTTCCTATTCGTTGCAATGGAGCAGGTGCTGGAATGATTCATTCCAGCAAGTTAAGCATGGTCAAACTTCAAAATAAAGCTATGGAATGTAGTAAGAATGTTACCTGACAACAGGTTACCGGTAACTATTTTTCTCTCAATCCAGCGTAGTTTTATGTTGAAATCACTTTCAAATAAAGTTCAATTCAATTTTAAAGTGGAGTACCCACCCATTTCATTCTACTGAGACTTGAATTTTCCGTTGGAAGAAATAATTGATAACAATTCTTGATGATACTTTTTAACTGAATTTGTACCATGGAATATGTTTTTATGGGATACACATCTGATTAGATATGTTAGTATTCAAAAATTTATGCAAGAAAATGTGTTTTCCTCTCTTTTGTCTTGCTCCACAAGAAGGAATAGGGTGGACTCGTAGCCACAAACCAATACCCATCATCAAGTTTGTGGCTACAATATCGCAGCTACATTTCACCCTTCCCAATCACAAATCCTTTTTATTATGGTTGGAGATATAATTAACTGCCTATCTAATACACATCCCAAACAGCTATAATTTTTCAAGATTTTACACAATTTTATACTCTTCTTCAGGAAGCAAGGATGTCAGATTCATCTGCTACAACCCCCAAAAAGGTAAGACAAGCAACATTACATTTTTTGTTGGGTAGTTTTAGTGTTGGCATTTATACTAAAGTTTATATTTACATGATCTCAAGATTTTAATGGTGCATAAAATATTGACAAGAAAGGAGATGTAGTTGTATCATGATGAACTTATTACATAGGATGGTGGTCGGAACACCCACCACTGGGAGGGGGTTTTTTAGGTCACCTGACCGAAGGTCATGGTGACCTATTGCGACCGTGTTTCGTCCGTCGTCGTGCGTCGTCCGCCGTGCGTCGTGCGTTAACTTTTAACATTTTCGACTTCTTCTTGAGAACCATTGGACGGATTGCAACCAAACTTGGCAGGGAGCATCCCCATGGGAAGCCGCTTCAGATTTGTACGAATCATGGAGTTATCTCCCTTTGGGGCCCCCCATAAGGGGCCAAAAAGGGGTTAAATAGGGTACATCTTAAAAAATCTTCTTCTCATGAACCGGTTGTTGGATTTGATTCACATTTGATATTTAGAGTCTTTAGGGCAAGGACAACAAAGTTTGTACAAGAGAAAAAAATCCGTCCAGAAATGGCCGTGCTGGGGATGGGGGATGGGAAGGGGGGTCGCGTTATTAGTTAACTTAACATTTTCGACTTCTTATTAAGAACCATTGGATAGATTTCAACCAAACTTGGCAGGAAGCATCCTAATAGGAAGCCTCTTCAGATTTTGTACAAATCATGGAGTTATCTCCTTTTTGGGGTCCCATAAAGGGCAAAAAAGGGGGTAAATTGGGTACATCTTAAAAAATATTCTACTCATGAACCGGCTGTTGCATTGGATACATATTTGGAAGTTAAAGTCTTTAGGGCAAGGACTACAAAGTTTTGTACAAGAGAAAAAAATCTGTCAATAAATGGTCGTGCTGCGGATGGGGGATGGGAGTGGTTCGCGTTATTTCTTAACTGAACATTTTCTACTTCTTTTTGAGAACCATTGGACAGATTTCTACCAGACTTGGCAGGAAGCATCCCAATGGGAAGCCGCTTCAGATTTTTACAAATCATGGAGTTTTCTCCCTTTGGGGCCCCAAAAGGGGCCAAAAGGGGGTAAATAGGGTACATGTTAAGAAATGTTCTATTGTTGGATTGAATTCACATTTGGTATTTGAGTCTTTAAATAAGTTTATACAAGAAAAAAATAGACTGTCAAGAAATGGTGGTGCTGGGGGGGGGGGGGGTGCTTTTAGTTAACTTTTAACATTTTCCTTAAATGTTTCTGCTCATTTGATTCAGGTGACCGATAAGGCCCTCTGGGCCTCTTGTTTTGGTGCAGAGGTAATGTCCTTGATCAGTAACACAAGGGTTACTGATTTGATCCTCAGCCACTCCAGTTTTTCGAAAGAGACAATAAACCAAGGTCCTGGCTCCATATGGCCTAAACCCAGTACCACACAATGACGAAAATTTGACTTCTTATAAGAAAATGACTTAACAAAATATTGTGGAAAATGAAGAAATTGTTTGTGACAAGCAATTTCTTCGTTACCCACTATATTTTCTACCATAAAATATAAAAAAAAAATGTAAAATTCATTCACTTGATATTGTTGTTTGCAACATAGATCTTTGTATTTGGATCAGTCTCAATTTTTGCCATTTGGTAATGGGTTTAATATTTAGTGGGATGACGTAAAACTATTCAATCCGATCTTATGATTGGACAAAACTACCAAGATTTCACGACCTTTCTGTCAAACTTTTGTAAGCTTGAATAGGTACATACATGTAAAAAGTTTGTTTAGATTAGTTTCTCCCTTTTCCAGGTTCATCCAGATAATGAAGACCTTGATAGTTTGTCAAAAACAGACCTGATCGCAAGGTAAAATCAGAGCTATAGATAAGACTGGTCAGAACTTAAGATAAGCGGGGGTAATCATAAATGGCTTTTCAAAACGGAATGTTTCATCATTTATTTGTTATTAAATCCTATGCTGTTCGTACTCATTAGAATCATCACATAGAGAAATTCAAATGAGAACCACACTATAGGGTTTGGATTTGAAATAATAAATGAAGAATGCCTTTTACCCACCTCTTATCTGTTGCCTTGTAGAATATCTCATATTTCTATGTCCCTGTATCGAAAGATCAGGGGCACATTGTTTAACTCCTGTCAGTCGGTCCGTCTGTCCATCCATCTGTCATTCCGAAAACTTAACATTAGCATTTTCCGGGGCATTAGTGTTTCACAAACACATAGTGTCTTCTTTGAAGTGTTACTTGAGTTACATAATAGATTAATCAATGAGAGAATTAAAACAGAATAAAGTGCAATGTTTTGAATTGGTAGACACCAGAAAATATGCTTTTTATCCATGTAAAATCAATAAATACACTTTATTAAAATATTTTTATGCCCCCATATCAAAAGATCCGGGGGCATATTGTTTTACTGGTGTCCAAAAATATAACATTTTAGGAGTATTCATGTTTCACAAACACATTGTTTGAAAACAATTTTAATCAATAAACTAAGAGAAAAAAAAGTAAAAAAAATGATAACAAAGAATTAAGATGCATTTCATATTTACCAGGTAATTATTTTTATTTCAGAATAAAAGAACAGGAGCAGTACATCAAACAGCTAGAAAGCAAAAAACCAAAGTTAGAAATAGGTGGGTAATAATGGCAGTAGAATAGGCTAGAGTTCCAGATAAGAGGGGGTGGTGACTTTTCAAAAAAAAATATTTCATTGAAATTTCATCAAACCCTATGTTGTTGGTACTCATTAGAATCGCCTCATTGAGACGATTCAAATGAGTACCAACAACATAGGGTTTGGATTTGAAATATCAAAGTTAGGATTCCTTCACCCACACTTATCTGTAGCCCTGATAGGCTTTGGTTCATTCACAAATGCAGAGCCAGAATTGCAGAAAAGAGTGGGTAATGACTTTTCAAAAATGCATGATCTCAAGTCTGAGACTTGTTAACATTTGGTGAGACTATGATTTTTAACCCAAAGAATATGTTGGATCCCAAAGAAATTTGGCTGGTTTTGTCAGAATAAAATGATGTATGAAAAACAAGATGAAAAGTGTGACCAAATCTTTAAAACATTAAAAACAATTGCTTTGGAAAGTGAGAAAAATGTAATTTGGACTCGACTGTGATATCAAAATTGGAGTCATGTAGACTCTTCTTAGTAAGTTGTCTAATTCTGGATACTCTTTTAAAACAGAGCATATTATCTCTTCATTCTATTACGATAAAAAGATACTCTGTTCCCACGGGGGTATTTCACATCTAAATTCGGGGCCTTGCGAGATTTGGGTATCCAATTTTGTTGGCTGTAAACAGCAAAGCATTTGAAAAATCTGGTACAAATTTTCATCTGCTGACGCTTCAAAATACGGGCTTCAGCCGAAGATAGAAGTGATGTAATGTATATGAGATAAAACTGAACAATTTTGATTCGATAATTCAAATGATGTTGCTTCAAATTACCGGCTTCAGCCAAAAATAGAAGCGATGTAATGTATATGAGATAAAACTGAATTATTTAGATTCGATAATTCAAATGATGTGCTAGAATTAGATTATGACGACCAAATAGGCTGCTGGTGTATCAAAAACGGCAGAGGTCATATTTGATGGTTTAATCAATAGACCTCAGCTTTGGAGAGTAATTCTGGATGAAACAGTACTCCAATGTCTGATTAACCCTTTACCATGTACAGTGAAAGGCTTTGGAAAACATGGAAAGTTAAGAAATTGCTTGTGACAACAATGTATTCTTGCTGGAAAGACAAAAAAAATCTGTTTGTCTGAAAACGTCGTCTGCACAAGCTTTAAAATTAGGACAGGTCCAAATGTTGTCATGTTTGACAATGTTTGGTAATGGGTTAAGAATTCTTTACCAACCACAATCCCATAAATCTATTCCAGACGATGACCCCGAAGCAGGGGACCGTCTCAAAACTCAACAAAAAGAGGCAGCGAGAAAGGAGAACACTCTCGTACACAGACTGACGATTAAAGAGCAGGAATTACAAGATTATGTGGTAAGTAATGAACTTCATGGTCACTTCTAGTTTAATTCTTTCCCGAACTGCAGAAATAGGATTATTCCAATTTGAAAAGTGCTGTAGAGAACAAATGGATGTTGATAAAGATATACAGTCGAAACTCGTTATGTCGACTTTTGTGGGCCACTGAAAATACCTCGACTTATCCGGGGTTCGACACAAACACCAGCCATCAAAAACTGAAAGTTTTTTCACGGAAGTCTTCGGCAGAATTCGGGGTAATACAACAATCTGAATAACTCTTGGGAGGAGGGGTCGTATATACCCGTGTACATGTAATTATTATATGATGATGAAGTATTTCAAATGAAATAAAAACGGGAGCTGATAACTAGTATTACTGCCGTTGACAAAATTAGAGTAACAAGCGTCGTCTGCACATAGTCTTTCTTTTGCGTGTATTTTTCACGGGTTGTGCAATCTTACGGTGAACCGACAGCAGAATGCTATCATCCGGTTTTCACCCAGTTTTCACACCTTTCGATCAAGATTTTAATCCCTATTGTTCGAGATCGTGTTAATGAGGGTTTGACAGCCTAGACAAAGTGACTATGCTAATCAATTAATGACCTGAACAGGTAATTTTAAGGTGAAATTGGTCTACCGAATGGCAAAAAAACTCGACTTATCCGAAGTTGACAATTTTCCCAACTCGACATAAACATCGAAATTTATATGAAATAAAGAAGGGACAAAGTCGGGACTTTGAAAAGACTTCGACTTATCCGGAAAATCGACTCATCCGATGTCGACACAACGAGTTTCGACTGTAGTTTAGGTAAAAATAAGGACATAAAATATGGAAACAGTAGATGAAAATGGTGGTTATCAGCATTTTGCCTCGATGTTTTCCAAAACCATTTCAATCTTGGACATTGAAACCAGGTCTTCTTGGGAAAGAGTTAATTCTGTTTTCTAGTCCTTGCTTGACCTATACCAAAACATGTCTCTCATCAATGGATGAATTGTCTGCAAATCATGTTGGTAGGATGGGCAGCTGATAACTTTGATGGTATGTTATAGTTAGTCTGAATAATATAGAAAATATTAAAATATCTGGAAAAAGCCCCCAAAATGAAGCTATAATCTTTTTGTTATTTACATTATTTTCAAGCCTTGTATCGAAAGATTGGGGGCATGTTGTTTTACTCATGTCTGTCTATCCATTTGTCCTTCTGTCTGTCCAAAAACTTAACATTGGCCATTTCAGAGGCATTTGTGTTTCACAATCACATATTGTCATCTGCAGCAGTAAAAAAACCCTGTTGTTTGGAAAGGGTGAAATTTATTATGAAAATAAAAATTTGATGTATCAGGGTTCTCCCCCAGAATAATTTGAAGCCGTAGTGGCAAATTATTAGTATTGGTAAACTTTGAAATGCAAATAATTGTGAAAATAAAACATAAAGGGAAAAGAAGAAATTGCTCAATTTGAGCAATTTCTTCTTTTCCCATTATGTTTTTATACAGAATTATTACACTTATGCATTATTTATCAGTTTTTGACATGAAATACCTCTCAATATCTCCATCTTTTGACAATTTAGAAGAAATCAAGCTGTAGTGGTTATTTTGAAGCTGTAGGGGCATTAAACTGATTTACATGAAGTTGTAGATGGGCCGATACAGCTTATTGGGCTGGGGAGAACACTGTGTATTATATTTCTTGTCGCTGAGCTGTGTATTTCATATTGCAGAACCAGGTGACGGAGTTTAAACAAGCCCAGACACAAGGTACCGCACAGCTACGATCCATGCTACTAGACCCAGCCGTCAACATCTTGTTCCAGAGAATGTCAAAAGAAACGGACGAAGCCCAGGAAAAATTGAAACAAACTCAAAGTGAACTAAGTGCCTGGAAGTTCACCCCTGACAGGTGCATATCTATCGTAACTAGGGTAACTTTTGTCACTTAGCAACAAGGCAAGCGGGTTCAATGCGACTCTGCGACGAGTTTACGTGGACCGAGCCTTCATCGCGGTCTCTACAGGGAAGCAGATGTCACGGCCAGCTCAGAATGTCTGAACAACTGACTTTAATCAAGATTTGAACTTGATGAAATGTCAACCAATTCTTCGCTGGCAGAACTTTGCTTTCTTGAACTGTGCTGCTGTATGGGTAATCTGGTAGGAGGATGCAATGTTGGTTTATAAACGCGGTGGTAACATTTGATTGTTGTGATGATATGTTTCTCATCCTTGATTTTAGATAGAAATTAATAAACAGGTATCTCTAGACTTAACATTGACATCAACTAGGTTTTTATCGCACACAAAAATACATTTATATAAACTTGTTGAATAACTGTATATTTCTGAATGTGATTGAAAACAATTATAGACAGAGATTTTGGATACAAAAGGAACAACCTCCGAGACAATTTTATCTATGGATGCATATCTGTAACATAAACTCACTGCCTCGCATAGGCTATATGAACAGATTGTACAGAAACACTCATTATGATATAAACATTTGACATTGACATTATCATGCTAAAGCGTCCTTGTGGATTCCCTTCACATAAATGGTAAAGTAATCAACCTATCCCTTACCCTCACACCATTTGATTGACACATATTTCATACATGTATAGTTTATCAAACATCAAAAGAAAGCAGTCCAAAATTGGTAGTAAGAAATTTTAACATCTTTCGAAATAGATGGTAATCTCAAAAAGAGTGTATTTCTTCTCTGTTAAACAAGATTATCTTTGATAAGAATTTCTTACAGGAAAATTGAAAAATTAGATTTGATTCACAATATGTTGTTTAGGACTGCTTCAAAGCATGTTTGAAATTTGTGTCACTTTATCTTTTAATTATGTTTTGATGGTAAACAGTAATAATTTGGTAACTTGGCTTACATACAAACCAAGTTATTTAAAAATAGTTGGACAATCAGGTTAAAGTGAATATTGATTATTAAAAGTATTGTAATGAAATATTTAAGGTTGGGAAGAACCATAAAAATGTAAAACGAATAACCAACATCCAAATCTTTGATGAAGCTTTCGTGAAATTTGGCAATTTCAAATGAATTTTCGTTCTACAAATTCACAGTTTTATATGCTTACATTGATGGATCAAATTTATCCGTTAAAGATTGGGCATAGATACAGATGACCAAAACCATTTCCTAAATTTGTAGTAAAGATATGTATCTGTAATCCAGATTTTCCAACTATTTATAAAAAAGATAAATGTTAATTCTTTGTATGAAATGCATGATCTGGCTTTAGAGGAATTAAGTCTTGCTAAGCAGTTTGGTAATTCATTACTCTCAATGCTCTGAAATATCTTGACCATGGAACTCAAGCCGATAGGGAAATGTGTGAAGTAGACTTTCAGCACAGTATTATTTTGTGACACATCACAGTAGCTGTGAAGTTTAGGCAGATGAAAATCAACTCAACACCATAAATTGTGATGGAAGAATTAGAAGAATGTATAATTGATGTGAAAACTTGCTTAACGAGCCAATATATACAGGAAACCACCAAGTGAAACCGAATTTTATAGAAACCAAGATGTGTATCAAGTTGCTTTAATCATGCAGCTGACCAGAACTGAACAAGTTTGTCTTGAATACATAAGTGGGGTATTTAATGTAACACATGATAATGATACCTAAACAGGCAAGTATTTTATTTGCAATGAAAAGTTGATATCTCTTCTATTCTATATTGTATGTACTTGCAAGTTTCTGTTTGTTTACAAACTTGTTACAGGCAAACACCAATAATCTACTTATATTTATTTAAGCTCATCTGAGTATACCATGCTCAGATGTGTGTTTTTGTGATCTTTGATTGTCCATCATGAGATTATCTGGTATGGATTGTGCATCATATACATTTAGTGTAGCCTTCTCTACATGTCACAATGTTGCTCAATTTTGATCAACTTGCTGTAAATGTAGTTTCTTTATTACCACTTTAAATGGCTTATCCTTGTGAAATGTTTGTCTGGATATATTGAAAATGGCTTTTGGATTTTGTAACAGGAAAACAGGCCCTGGTTTCTCGAAAAAACAAAAGTATTTACTCATGAGTTCATGCTCAACTTCAATGCAATACCGATCAACGTTAATTGGTATTCAATTGAAGTTCATGTGGATTTCGTGTGATTTGAGCATGGTGCTCATATTTGAGTCTGAGAGCGTACTTAAGTTTTTCGAGAAACTGGGGCCAGGACTTCATGGCAATTTTTAGCAAGCTGGGACTATATGTCAGGAGAGGTAATGTCACAGCCCTTGTGTCGGCCTTACATTGGGTCCCGTTGCATCTTCTAAAACTTTATCCTGGTCTATATCTCGGGCACTACTAGAGATACAGCCTTGATATTTCACACATGGATACTTCCTGCCAAGACCTTTCATTTAGGACCATGACCTAGTGACCTTTACCTTGGAGTTTGACCTTTAAAAATCTGTAACCTGGCCTATATCTCATTTAATATTATTGATGGAGCCTTGATATTTCACACATGGATACCTCCTGCCAAGACCTTTCATTTGTGACCATGACCCTTCACCTTGTAACCATGACCTTGGAGTTTGACCTACTTTGAAAACTCTAACCTGGCACATATATAATAGGCACTATTAGGGATAGAGCCTTTATATTTCACACATATATGCTTTTTGCCAAGACCTTTCATTTGGGATCATGATTTTTAGCTCGACTTTTCGAAGAAAATGAGAGCTTATACTGTCACCCGGGCGTCGGCGTCTGCATTGCAACAAAGGTTAAAGTTGTTCTAAACATCAATGACTTCCATACTATCAAAGGGATTCAACCCAAACTTGGAATACTTATTCACCATCACACCCCCTACCTTACTACCAGTGCCCATGACCCTGGCTCCACTAAATTTGGAGTTATGCCCCCTTTATACTAAGCAACTTAGTCTTCGGACAGCTCTTGTTTGACATCTTGAACTGGACCTTGGAGTTGACCTGTTTTGTGATAAGCTCCTGTATAGGCAAGCTACGATGTCTGCAGACAACTGTTGTTGGTCATTTAGATAAAAAGAACATGTATTTTGGGTTAAAAATATGAAAAATCTTTTCTTTCTCATTTTAGCGAGCTTGGACTTTATGTCCGGGGAGCTAATGTCACAGCCCTAGTGTCAGCGTCGCGTCTTCAAAAACTTAAACCTTGTCTATGTGACGTCTCAGTCATTATTAGAGATAAAACCTTGATATTTTACTCATGGATACTTCCCACCGAGACCTTTCATTTGAGATCTTGACCTTGTGACATTGACCTTGGAGTTTGGCCTACTTTTAAACAACTTTAACATGGCCTAGATATATCTGATGCACTATTAGTGATACAGCCTTGATATTTCACACATGGATACCTCCTACCAAGAACTTTCATATGAGACCATGATCCTTGACCTTGGAGTTAGACCTGTTTTTAGCTCCACTGTCCGTCAGGCCAGCAGGCTATTGTCATGGCGGTGTGTCCGTCGTGCGTCCGTCCGTCCGTAAACTTTTTCTTTAAAAATCTTCTCAGAAACTACTGGATGGATTTCAACCAAACTTCACAGAAATGATCCTTGGGTGACCCTCTCTCAGATTCCTTCAAAGAATTTGGATTGACTTAGAATAACCTGAGTAATATGCCCTTGAATGTCCAAAATAGCTGGTTTTGACTTTATTTTTACTCTAAAATCTACAAATATTGCTCAAGCAAGACAAAACTTGTACAGAATGTTGGTAACCATAAGATCTTGCTTTCTTGTAATTTTCAGCTTGATCTTAATTTTACATCATGAGTTATGTGCCCTTGAAATTGACAAAATTGTCATTTTCGGCTCTATTTTGACATTGTTTTAACTCTAGCAACTACAAATATTGACCAATCAATACAAAACTTGTACCAAATGTTGGTGACCATAAGATCTTGCTTTGGTATAATTTTCAGCTTGATCTGAATTCTACATCAAGAGTTATGTGCCCTTGAAATTGACAAAATTGCCATTTTCGGCTCTATTTTGACATTGTTTTCACTCTAGCAACTACAAATATTGACCAAGCAAGATAAAACTTGTACCGAATGTTTGTGACCATAAGATCGTGCTTTGGTATAATTTTCCGCTTGATCTGAATTTTACATGAGTTATGTGCCCTTGAAATTGACAAATTGTCATATTCGGCTCTATTTTGACATTGTTTTCACTCTAGCAACTACAAATATTGACCAAGCAAGATAAAACTTGTACCGAATGTTTGTTACCATAAGATCTTGCTTTGATATAATTTTCAGCTTGATCTGAATTTTATGTCATGAGTTATAAGCCCTTGAAATTGACAAAATTGCCATTTTCGGCTCTATTTGGCATTGTTTTCACTCTAGCAACTACAAATATTGACCAATCAAGACAAAACTAAGACAGAATGTTGGTGATTATGAGATCTTGCCTTGGTATAATTTTCAGCTTGATTTGAATTTTTACGTCATGACTTAATTGCTATTTTTATGCTCCCCGAAGGGAGAGCATATAGTCGCCGCTTCGTCTGTCCGTCCGTCCGTCCGTCCGAAGCGATTTCTCTATAACCCTTGGGCCAAATCAAATGAAACTTACCATGTGAACTCCCTATGACATAATGCCGATGTACTTTTCCCAGTTTTTGGATTTGAGGCCTCGTCATGGGAAAAGGGGACTTAAGGTCAAATACACTTTTTCTCTAATTTCTCATAGTCTAATGGTCAGAATTTGATGAAATTTCATATTTGAGTAGCAAATCAGATGCCCTTGACAATAAACTACTTTAAATTTGCATATAAAAAGTATGTCATGGAAAAAGGGGGCTTAATGTTTGTTAGCTTAATCTTAGCTCTGCATGGCATACATTTATTGTGACAATGCCTTAATTGGGGAGCATTGTCCGTCTCTGACGGCTCTTGTTGGCTTTATTTTCATTTTTACTAGCATTAGTATTAACTAATCAATACAGAACTTTCACAGAATCATACTGACCATATGATCATACTTGCTTGTAATTTTCAGCTTGGTCATGCATTTGCTTGTTTGCGCAGCCTGAACCTTTGAAATTGCATTCAACAAGACAAAAATCAGGCCTGTGGAGCGCGTCCAGACCGCCAGGGCTGTCTAGTTGTGACAAGCTCCCGTATAGGCGAGCTACACATTCTGGGACCTAATGTCAAATACTTTAGCCAGGTCTATATCTCAGGCACTGTTAGATATACAGCCTTGATATTTCACATATGGATATTTCCCGCCAAGACCATAGCACAGTTGGTAGCCCATCATATTCTCAATCTCAAGGTCCCAGGTTCAGTCACCACCATTGCCAATATCCTTTATGACAAAATTGTCACCCATCAATGGTTTGATAATTGTTGACGTATGTAGGCAATTAGCTGAATACTCGGTAATGGTGTTGTAGTACTGGTATGAGAAAGGACAATAATCCATGGTTAGGTGCTCCAGCCGACTCAATATGACCATAATAGTTGAAAGAGGAGTTAAACCCCAATCAATCAACCTTTCATGTGGGACCATGACTTGGGATATAGTGACTTTTACAGTGGAGTTTCACCTACTTTTAAAAAATTCTTAACGTTCATTTGGGACCATTGATTTTGAGTTTGACCTACTTTAAACAAACTTAAACCTGTCATATATATATCTTGGGCACTATTAGAGAAAAAGCCGTTATATTTCACACATGTATACGTCCTTCAAAGACCTTTCATTTGGGACCATAACCCTTGACCTTGGAGTTGAGCCGTTTTTAGTTCACCTGAGCAAAATAGTGCTCATGGTGAGGTTACAGGTATTGTGATATCGCTGTCCGGCCTCCGATGTGCGTCAACCTTTGCTTTGTGTCCACAGATTTTATCCTATCAACATGAAATTTGGTCAGAATAATTGTCT
Organism: Fragum sueziense; assembly: GCA_963680895.1. Lineage (NCBI taxonomy): Eukaryota > Metazoa > Mollusca > Bivalvia > Cardiida > Cardiidae > Fragum > Fragum sueziense. Next base: position 27,498,738 of record OY804595.1, on the reverse strand, counting down.
CGACAAAATCTGGGACAAGTTTGAAATCGGGTCACCTGAGGTCAAAAACTAGGTCACTAGGTCAAATTTTAGAAAAACCTTGTGTGCACTCTAGAAGCCTCATTTTCTGCCCTATTAACCTGAAAATTGGTCAGAATGATAACCTTGAAAAAAATCTGGGACAATGATAAAGTTGGGTCATCTGGGGTCATAAACTAGGTCACCAGGTCAAATCTTAGAAAACCTTGTGTGCACTCTATAGGCCACATTTTTTGCCCAATAAACCTGAAATCCGCTCAGAATGATTGTCTTGATGAAATCTTGGACAAGTTTGAAATTGGGTCATAAACTAGGTCACGGGGTCAAGTCTTAGAAAAACCTTGTGTGCATTCTGGAGGCTTCATTTTCTGCTCTATCAACCTGAAAATTGGTTAGAATGTTCTTGATAAGATCTCAGATAAAATCAAATTGGATCATCTGGGGTCATAATCTAGGTCACAGGGTCAAATCTTAGAAAAGCCTTGTGTGCACTCTGGAGGCCTCATTTTCTGCCATATTAACCTGAAAATTGGTCAGAATGATTATCTTGATAAAATCTGGGACAAGTTCATAATTGGATCATCTGGGGTCATAAATTAGGTTGCCGGGTCAAATCTTAGAAAAACCTTGTGTTCACTCTAGAGGCCATTTTTTTTGCCCAATAAACCTGAAATTTGCTCAGAATGATTGTCTTGATGAAATTTTTGACAAGTTTGAAATTGGGTCATCTGGGATCATGAACTAGGTCATGTGGTCAAGCCTTAGACAAACCTTGTCTGCACTCTAGAGGCCACATTTTTTGTCCCTATCATCACGAAAATTTGTCAGAATAATTATCTTGGTAAAATCTCTGAAAATTTTGAAATTGGCTCATCTGGAGTCGTAAACTAGGTCACTGGGTCAAGTCTTAGAAAATCTTGTGTGCACTCTTAGAAGCCCCTTTATTTGCCCAATCAACCTGAAATTGTTTAAGAATGATTGTCTTGATAAAAGCTCGGACAAGTTTAAAATTGGGTCATCTAGAGTCAAAAAGTAGGTCACTAGGTCACATTTAATAAAAACCTTGTGTGCACTCTGGAGGCACATATTATGCCCAATCAACCTGAAAAGTGGTCAGAATAATTATCTTAGATAAAATCTGAGACAAGTTTCAAATTGTGTCATCTAGGGTCCTAAACTAGGTCATGGGGTCCAGTCTTGGATTTTTTTTTGTCCAATCAACCTGAAAATTTGTCAGAATGGTTATCTTTATCATACCTCAAACAAGTTTGGAACTGGGCCATGTTCGGTCATAAACTAGGTCACATGATCAAATCTTAAAAAAAAAGCTTGTGCACTATTCAGGCCACAAATCTTAGTAAAACTTTAATCATTTTGGAGGCTCAGACACACCATATACAGAAAGCTATTATCTCAGGTTAGCGCTCTAGGGCCAATGGCCCTCTTGTTGTGACAAGCTTCCATGTAGGCAAGCTACGTTGTCCATGGACAACTCTTGTGTATGAGACTGTCAGAAAAGTTCTAGTACTACTATCTTGAACCATTTTAAGGGAAAATTTAGAATGTTTACAACTTTTTGAAGGGAAAAAGATTTTTGATAACTTCAGGCCTTAAAACCAATGACATAAACTGGTGGTCTGGGCTGAATTCAGATTAAACAATTTTCCTTCAGGCCTTAAAACCAATGACAGATAAACTGGTGGTCTGGGCTGAATTCAGATTAAACAATTTTCAGAGCCCTTGCATGAAAATTTTCTCCTAGTGTAGAATATTTGTCAAGTTAAGCTATATTTTGTCTAGGTGACATATCAAATGCTCTGTCATGGCTACAAAGAACACTGTTTCTGACATTAGCCTCCCACTAATTGATGGACTTTCATGAAACAAAGTGGAGCTCTTATGCTGGCCAAGCCAATATCCTCTGAGATTTCGCAAACATCATTTTGTCTGTCTCCAATAATCTTTCATCAAGAATCTTTTACAAATTATTTACATCAGATAAGCATCTAAGCAGCTGGAGACTCAAATTGGATGATGTACATATTTCTTAGACAAGCTTAGATCTTATGAATTAGGTCCACCCAATGTCTTAATTAACCGATTCCAACATGTTGATGCTTTTTGACTCTCAACAGGATGAACAGGATGAAGACTTAGAAGACATTGTGGAAATTAAAGAAATTGCTTGTTGTAGACAATTGCTTTAATTCCCATGATATTTTCTACCCAGAGAAACCAATAAATCGTCGTTGTAAATGCAAAACCTCGTATCTCGTTTTCGGAAAATTTTAAAGGGGAGGGAATAAAGTGTAACAACTTTTCCCAAACTGAAATGTTTTACTTGAAATTTGGAAATGTTGTTCATAAATAATGTATCATTGATACTGATCGGTAAAAATATCGCAAAACCTGCAAGAATTGTCTAAATTGGACACACAATTTTGTACTTTGAAAATCGCTAGAACCGACATACGAGGTTTTGCATTTACACCGACGAAATGTAGAATTTTATTTATTGGAGTGGAAAATGTCATTTGCAACATCTTTGAATTTGGGCATACCTAAAATTTTGCGGTCTGGTAATGGGTTTAATCACAATATCAAGCAAATTTTTTTGAAGGCTGCTTTCTGTAGATACATTTATTCAAAAGTATTTGAATATTTTTCTCAAAGAAACATAGCTTTCAAAAATGTTAGCAGGACGGGGCTTATCATAAGAAATTTCTTTGAAACTCTACCTTTGGGTCAATTTGAACCAAACTTGGCAGACTTGATTGTTGAGTGACTCTTTAAGAAATTTATAGATTCATAGAAAAATATGGGTGTGGCAGGGCGGCGCTTATCAGACTGAGAAATCATAAGAAAAGTCTTAAAAAATCAACCATGGTGCCAATTTGAACCAAATGTAGTAGGAATGTACATGGAATTACTCTTTTCAACTCTTGTTCTCTAATTCTAAAGTTTGTCAAAAAAAATTAGGTCTTGGCAGAGCAGGGCTTATCTAACTTACACAAATTGTTAGATAATCCATCAAAAAACTTTTTTTAATCATTTGGCCAATTCTTACCAAACTTTGTATGAATGTTCCTTTTGTGACCTGTTAAAAAAATTTTTGGCAAATTTCTGATTCATTTAAAATGTGGACGTAGTAGGATGGGACTCATCCGACTTGGTGAAATTACAAAAATAAATCATTAAAATCAATCAATCATCAGGCCAATTTAAACCAATGTTGGTGAAATCATAAAGTGATTCTAAAAGAATCAACCATAGTGCAATTTATACCCATCTTTAAAGGATAGATTTGAACAAATTTGTTTCTAAATTGTTTGGGAACAGAAAGACCTTAGTTTTATGCCTTTTAATTTGACAAAATTGCCATTGTCACTCTTGGTCATCTTAGTTCAGGTTAGCGATTTAGGACAATCAGGGTCCTTTTGTCTTTTAGTTCATCTGGATAAAGTTCAGGAGAACGGTTGTCATGACATTGGTCCTATCTGACCATTTGTATATAGGAATCTCCCTGTCTGTCCATCCTCATAAAGCGCAATCTCCTCAAACGAATCAACAGATTTCTATGAAAATTTACCTGAAAGATCACCATAAAGATTAGCATTAAGATATTTGTTCGCTCTTCAAGGTCATCTGAGGGATATTATTTGACTGTTATTCAAACAAGGTACTCGCTGAGGATTTCTCTTTAAGCACAATTTCACTCAAATATCCTGTTGGATTCTGATGAAAATTAAATTATATGAGTAATCATATATAAGCAATAAAAGCTATAAATGTTATCAGTTAGGAATTGGTTTAATACTGAACTGAATATGGATGGAATTAGAATCTTTTGATTTTTCGATAAAATCTGAATGTGAAGCAAAAAGCAGTCAATTGTTTTGTATTTTGTACATTCTGTTACAAATTACCATCCTGGGACCAAAAACAAATCTTGACTTCATAGTGAGTTGGAAATTTATTAGCCTAGTATTCTCTATACAAATGGTCTCCCTTTCTTGCCTGTTGTCTCATTTTGTTCCACATTGGACTTCTGAGAATCTGTTGCCTCTGACTAGAATTTCAGTTTTGTCTGATGCAAGAAATTCCAGAAACATACAGTTAGGTCAACTAGCTGTCAAATTATAACTAAAAATTATTGAAAGCACAATCAATTTCTATTTAATCATTCTTCTGCTGTGGCCATGGTGCAGTTGGTAGCGCATCAGACTAACTCGAGGCCTTGAGTTGGATCCCTGGTTGCTAATACCCTTTCAGACAAAATTGTCTCCCACCAATGGTTTGATAATCGTTAACTGATGTGTGGGAGCAGCTTGAGGCTAAATAAGGAAGTTGTGGTATTACTGATTTGAGAAATGACATTAATTCATTGTTTGGTGCTCCAGCCGCGACAATATGACCTTAGCAGTTGAAAGAGGCATTAAACCCTAATCAATCACTCATCAATCAATCTACAAAATGCACACCATTATGCAGAATAGAGATCTGTCTCTTTCTTGAATTTTTGTTTTTCATTTCGTGCAAGTTCTCATTATCTTTGTATCATCTTTACTGGACTTAGTCTGCATCCCAAATGTCCTTAGCTATATATGTACCTTAAAATCTCATTTCATTCCAAACATACAGAGATTTATCTGGTGGCCAGTGGAGCGTTTTAGGCCTTTAGGGGCTTCTTGTTTCTATTTTTAGGTGATGCAGATTGAAGGCTGTCAGATGCTATGCTGCTTTGGTTTCTTATCAACTTGGGAAGATTTAAAGAATATTTAAACTTTAATCAATTAGATTATTACCTCTAAAATATTGCATATCGCATATCCTTGAAAAGTCAGATTTCATGTATTTCATACAAACATTTTTATCCAAAAAGAAATGGCTATGAAAACTTTGACATACCTTTGGCAAACTTTTTGGAGGGTACAATTTCTTTGGTGTTTGCATTGCTTTAGCATGTCAGGGTCATGGGCATGTTTAACCCTTTCCTAAACGAGACCTGATAATAAAAGACTAGACAAAAAGAAGAAAATGCTGATTATCACCATTCTCTCCTTTCACCTCAATATTTTCTTTGCTACATTTTACATGAATCTTGTATTTGATTAAAGCAGTTTTGCTGTGCAGCTTTCATATTGAATTACAGTAAAATTTTGGCATTTGGGAGAGGGTTAACCTTCTTTGCAACCTGTGCAATCTCAGACTTAAAGATTGAACTTTGATTACTGAACCATTCTCAAATTATGCTGAGAACAAAAAATGTGAGAGTCATTAAATATAACACTTTGATATTACCGTACATCTGATAAAGACATAAAAAGTTTATGTAAAATTGATGTTCATAGCCTTCATAGCCGTTTAGTTTATGGAAATTTGACCATGTATTCTGTTTTGAGATGACAACATATTCAAACAGAACAAATTATTCACAAACATTCACTTGCTCGATTTTGTCTCGTGTTTGGTATATATCATGTTTATATCAAACTTTTTTGGATGCTGACCCTTTATTTAAGACAAAAACCTGAAAAAAACAGCTTTTAAAAAATATTTAAGAATCTAAGTGAGAGAGCAACTGGAGACTTGGATTGGATATTGTGCTATTACTGGTGAGAGAAATACCAGGAATCCTCTGTTGGGTGCTCCAACACCCTCTATATGACTAGAGCAGTTGAAAGGGGCATTAAACCTCGCTCAATGAATTCAATGTTCTTCAGCAGGCTTTTTTAAATTGGAGCAGTCTGAATTTTTAATGGCACTTAGGAAAGAGTTACTTGAGCACACAAAAATATCCAGATTTCTCAGGTGTCTCCGCACAGAACATACTTGATATGTTTTCTATATAATTTGGTGATATAATTTCAGTCAAACTGGTAAACGTTTAATGGCCAGATGTCAGATGTTGTTACAAGAAAATGAAGAACTCGGTAAAACAATATCATCCGGAAGAACTGCTAAACTAGAAGGAGAAATAGCTCTACAGAAAACGCTAGTGACAGAAATGAAAAATAATCAATCAGGTAACAAATTGAATGATCAGGGGCATACTGTTTTACCATTGTCTGTCTGTCAAACTGAAGCTAAACATTTGCATTTTCTCCAAAAGTATGAGAGTAATAATAAGACAATGTTCACATTTTGAATACATGTTACCAGTCCTCAATGTCATTCATTATCCCTTGATTTAAAATTTAATGTGAAAACTAAACACAAAAACTTAATATTGTCATTTCTCCACAAGCATCAGACACAGTCCAAATTTGGTATGCATGGACATCTCAACAACAGCTTAATTTAATAAATTTATTGCACATATCGAAAGTTCTGAATGTAACCCTGAGTTACAGATAAGTAGAACTGAAGATGTTCTAACTTTGTTATTTCATATCCAAACCCCATGTTGTGGGTACACATTTGAATCATTTTTATGCTCCCCGAAGGGAGAGCATATAGTCGCCGCTTTGTCTGTCCGTCCGTCCGTCCGAAGCAATATCTCCATAACCCTTGGGCCAAATCAAATGAAACTTACCATGTGAACTCCCTATGACAAAATGCCGATGTATTTTTCCCCGTTTTTATGCTCCCCGAAAAAATTTCGGGGGAGCATATAGTCGCCATGCTGTCCGTCCGTCCGTCCACAGCCATATCTCAGCAACCCTTGGACCAAATTCAACCAAACTTCACATGTGAACTCCCAGGGATAATCCCTAGGGACCCTTTTCTCCGTTTATTGATTTGAGGCTGTGTCATGGAAAAAGGGGCCTTAATGTAAAAATTAGATTTTTTCCAATTTCTCTTCATCCAATGGGCAGAATTTAATGAAATTTTGTACTTTTGTGATAAATGAGATGTTCTAGACCATATTCTATAAATAATGTGTGTACAAAAAATCTGTCATGGGAAAAGGGGGCTTAATGTATGATCATTTGTCCGTCCATCCGTCCACAGCCATATCTCAGCAACCCTTGGACCAAATTCAACAAAACTTCACATGTGAACTTCGAGGGATAATCCCTTGAGACCTTTTCCTCGGTTTGTTGATTTGAGGCTGTGTCATGGAAAAAGGGGCCTTAATGTAAAAATTAGATTTTCTCCAATTTCTCTTCATCCAATGGGTAGAACTTAATGAAATTTTGTACTTTTGTGATAAATGAGATGTTCTAGACCATATTATATAAATGATATGTGTACAAAAAAGCTGTCATGGGAAAAGGGGGGTTAATGTATGATAGTTTTTATTTTGTGACAAACACTTATTCGGGGAGCATTATCCGTCTATGACGGCTCTTGTTGGATTTGAGGCCTTTTCATGGGAAAAGGGGACTTAAGGTTAAATACAGTTTTTCTCTAATTTCTCCTAGTCTTAATGGTCAGAATTTGATGAAATTTCATATTTGAGTAGCAAATCAGATGCCCTTGACAATAAAGTGCTCTCCATGGCATACATTTATTGTGACAATGCCTTATTCGGGGAGCATTGTCCGTCTCTGACGGCCCTTGTGATGAGACAATTAAAATGTGTACCTAAAACAGGGTTTGCTGAACAATAAATGAAATTTTGAAAAGCTATCACCTCCCTCTTATCTGTAGCTCTGCAGTAAGGGCAGAAACGGGTACAAACTTTCTACCCGTCTAACAATTACTTGCGTATACTCGGGTACCCGCACAAATGGATACTTCGTGAATTTAGAAAGCTAAATCCAATTGTAGTAAAGGAGCAATCCACCAAAAGAGAGCATGCAGACAAGTTTACTCGGCCATCTCAACTCACCTGACTGTTAAGATATGTTGAATCTTTCATACAAGATTAAAGCCAAAATTAACAATTGGGTACGGGGTAAAAGATTTGTACCTGAGTACTAGCAATTTTGTAACCTGCCCGCTGGTACTTGTTTCAGCCCTATCTACAGTAGTATGTGTATATTACAGAGTTGGATGAGTTTCTGGGTGATCTCGAGGAGGATGTCGAGGGCATGCAGACCATGATCTACGTTCTACAACAACAACTTCGGGAGAGTAAAGAACAGATCACTGCACTAGAAGATGAAAACACACAGCTACGCGGCGGTGTACCCGCTAGCAAGACGTTAAAACAGAGAGATAAAGTTAAAAGTGAGACTTCTACTAGACACGGTGAATATGAATCATACAAAACACAGACAGACTATGCTCCGATGGAGACAGGGTACTATCAGAATGAACGGACAGACAGTGACTTGGAGGCGGAGTATAATTATGAAGGTTTGTATGAAAACGATGACAAATATCAGGAAGAGCTGGAAGCTCAGCAGAAAGCTCTCGCTGAAGCTAAACAGTATGAGTATGAAGAGAACGGGTACAGGGGTTATGAAGACTATGATTCACACAGCCAACAAGGGGAAGCCATGGATACAAGTGAAGTAGATAACTCAACAAATATAAATCCTGATTATAAAGTGACTACAAACACCGCGGAACCTGACAGGGTACAGACTTCAGACTGCGTACACAGTACTAGTGGTAATAGTAAACAATCAAACGGGCAGCTACAGACTTCAAACAACATTACCGATACTCAACACACGGATGTGATGGATAAACTACAGTCAAATACGACAGAAATATCAAACAGTCCAATAGGAAACGGTCAACATTTAGAAGACAGTTCAACAAAAGAGTGCAGGCAATCAGACGATTATAAAGTGCAAACAGACGATGACAAACACAGGACTACTGCAAGAGAATCCAATAGAGATAATAATATTACATCAAATCAAGATCAATTAGAACAGACTTCAGATGTTAGGGATTACAGAACTACTGAAACTAGAGAAAAGACTCCAGAAAAACAGAGAATTCCAAGTCCTAGAGTAGACAAAGTTAGTCCTGGTAGAACTAATTCTAATTCGACCATCGTATCTTCAACAAATGAAGAGGAATCAAAAACAGAAAGTTCAAATTCTGTGACAGACAACAACAAAGGTAGTCCAAGACAAGTTAGCCAAGCTGATGTAAAAGATAATAGTTCACCATTGAAAGACAAGGCTGGTAGCAACAATAGGGAGAAAAGTGGTGTTAGGGAACGAGAGCCTGTTTTACAACAGTTCTTCAACGGTATCACATCCACAGGAATAACTTCTACAGTGGATGATATTGAGGATTTGTAAGGTATCATGTAGGTAAAATGTCATTGTCGCTTGCTTTTCAACGAAAACCTCCTAACTGCAGCTTGTTTTAAACTGCAGTAACGAGGTTTTCGTTGAAAAGCAGCCTCATGCTGAAGTAAGTCTTTCTTAAACAGCAAAATTTTGGAGTCTCCAATTCAAAGGAGTTGCAGACAACAACAAAAATCTGTCAAGGGTAGAAAATGTACATGTAGCACAGAAAATTTTGAGAAAAAAGACGAATTTGCTAATTATCAGCAATTTCTGATTTCCTTCAATGTTTTTTTCAAATTAATCAACTGGGGGATGTCAAAACCAGGTCGCATATCAGCATATGGTTTGAGTGATGTCATGATTCATTCAGTTTCAAACAGATAGTAATAGAAACAATTTAAACAAATTAAATGGCAAAGTTGACTAATACTGATTTTGATTAAGTCAAATGCGCTGAAGTACTTTTCTTTTGGATGTCAATTTATTGCACTATTTACCCTTTTAGTGCTGTTCATGTCAAATTTCTTTGCAATGTAGACTAAGGTCAACCTGTTGCAAATTTCTTCAAATGTAAATTGGCAATTTGTCTAAAGCAAAATTAAGTTCAACATGACAAATGTTAAGAATAATAAGTAGAGTTGTTTTTCAACACTAAGGTCAAATGTAAAAGGAAGTAAATGTCATTATGGGATATATTGCTCTAGTAACTCATCTGTGCATGAAGTGCTCAAGATGATTTATGGTCACTTTCCGTCTGTTATCCATATGTTTGTCAGTCTGTCCATGCGTCCATTATTTGGTGCTAACTAGATTGCATCCACAAATATTAGCCAATTTTGACCAAACTCTTGTCAAAACAAGTATTGTCATAACAAGTTCTATGATGAACTCAATATTGAGCCTGATGGGACTAGAATGTGCTGACTTATATACCCTTTAATAGAAAAAATAAGGCTGTAATTGAATTAAACAATCTGTTATCTATAAATTTTGAACCAGTCATGACCAAACTAGGACAGAATGTGTGTGTTTGTAAGATACCAAAAAAGCTTAGTAAGAAACACATAACCTGAATTACATGCCCTTGAATTTGACTATATTTCCATTTCAGAATTGGTTAACATCTGGCATCTGAAAAAAATCGACCAATTAAAATGAAACTGACAATATTTGGGACCATAAGATCTGATATGAATGTGATACTTAGTCTGTTTAGTATTTCGCACGCAGAGTTATGTTCCCTTGAATTTTTATGTGTAATTTTTTGTCATGGTCCATTACTAGAATCCTTTAAACTTTAAAACTGCTTGTAATCAACACCCTCTTAAGAGAGCGATACAGGGCCATCGTGACCCTCTTGTTTTCCTTAAGCCATTGTGTATATAACTGATTTATTGAAAGGGTATGAATGAATTTATACAATTACACATATCTTAATTTGGAGAAAATAAGTATAGATCATAATTATAATTTCTAAAAGAACCGTTTAGTCATTGTTAAAGTCCCGTTGCCAGGCATCTACATTTGAGTTTTAGTTTTGCTAATTTGTTTATTTCCAGAAATTGCGAAATTTTAAACTAATTCTGTATGAGTTGTGACGAAAATAATTGATGTCAAAGGTAGAAAACGTTTGTGTTATAGGATGGATAATATTGACAAAAAAGTGTAAAATTGCTGATCATCAGCGATTTCTTTTCTCTCTATGTTTCTCCATCTAACTCTACAAGGGATGTCAAAACCCGGTTGTTGTCTTTATTTTCAAAGAAATTAATCTGTAAAATATGTTTTGTTTTATCATAAAGAAAAAGACAAATTTAAACGCTAAATTCATAATGGTTGGAAAGCTTAGCATTAATTCTTTTTCATGTACATTCGTATTTCAAACTGATATAAGTCATGAACTTACCTTTTACTTTAGCAATACCTGCCTTTTCACCTCCTTTCATTGAAAAGGGTTGTGAAAACTTTGAGAGACAAAAGGAGAAGTAGCTGATAATCAATAATTTTACGCCCCGTATCGAAAGGTCGGAGACATATTTTTTAACTCGTGTCCATCTGTCTGTCCGTCCGTCCATCTGTCTGTCTGGAAACGTACATTTGAACAATAGCCATTTCCGGGACATTCATGTTTCACTAACAGTCTAACACATCTTGTTTTCTTTTGCTCAACTGTCAGTGCTAGCCGTCTAAAGATTGCCAGTAAGACAAGGATCATAATATTTACAACCATACTCTGTATCTTTCCCAAACAACAATTTTTAACCCTTTCCCAAATGGCAAAATTTTAGGATGATCCACTTCAAAAACTGCCACAATGACAAAAATATGTTATTACAGATAGGATTAGTGTAAAATATGGCACAGAAAATATTGAGACAAAAGGAGAAACTGCTGGTTATCAGCAGTTTCTTCTTTTGTTTCAATATTTTCCCAAGCCTTTTCTATTAGGGACGTCAAAACCAGGGCCCGGTTTCTCGAAAAAACTTACGTACGTTCTCATGCTCAAATCAGAGCATCGTGCTCATATCGCACGAAATCCAATGTGAACTTCAATCGAATACCCTTCAACGTTGGAGAGTATTCCTTTGAAGTTGTAGTAAATTTGAGCATGGACTCATGAGTTTGTACTTAAGTTTTTTCGAGAAACCGGGGCCAGGTCTTGTTTAGGAAAGGGTTAAGGAATGACCAAATTTGAAGTTATGCTGGAAGTTAAGATGGATTTATGTTAAATAGAGTAATAAATCTGTGTGATTTAGCAAGGGAAACGTTTCGGGAAAAGAAGAAAACGCTGATTATCAGCATGTTCTTATTTTCTCAAAATGCATGTTAATGAGCGTCAAACCCAGGTCTCGTGGAAAAGGGCTATTGTAGAATATGATTATTTGTGATTGTTTTCCACCAATGATTGCCATTACTCTGCAAGTCAAATGCTTTGGTTCCTTTTGTTGAATAGAATGCTATGATGCTAAATAAGTTATACGTTTAAATACATGCCATTTTTGCTGTTGATTGATAAATATGTGCTTTTATGAAAGAGCGTTTTTAGAGAAATAAATCTATGAAAATTCTTCTTTTGTTTCATTGGTCTTAATCAATACCTATTTAATTTGTGCTTAGCCTCTGTAACAGCAGGACAAATCGATGGCCCTAAGCGAAACGGTTGTAACTGCCTATATAAATATAGGCTATTACAACTGTTTCGCGCTGAGCCATCGAAATGCTCTTCTTCAGAGGCTCGTATTTTAGGATGCACGAGAAGTACAGTGTAGATGAAATGAATCACACCGCCATTTGTCGGAAAGTCTAAGAGTGAAGAGCTGAGGCTCGGATTGGATATTTTGGAAGTACTGGAGAGGTCAATGCCAGGAATCCACGGCTATGTGCTCTAGCCGCGCGATTTGATTAATCAATTAAGCATCTATAGGAAAAGTAGTACAAGTCATATCATAATCAGACGGCAATACACATACACTTGTACTATTGAGATAAAATGGTCCAATGGTTATCACCAACCAGGCTAGTATGCGGAGGCTGCTGCAGCCATGGAGCCGTTTGTTGCGCATCGGGCACTCTCACATGAGGTCCCGAGTTCGATCACCGGTCGCGTCAAATATCCTTTCAGGCAAAACAGTCTCCCACCAATTTTTTGAAAATAGATCAACAACTGGAGGCTCGGTAAGGATGCGGTAGTACCAGAACTGGTATGAGAAATGACAGGAATTCATGGTTAGGCTCTCCAGGCACGCGGTATGGCCATATCGGTTAAAAGAGGCGCAAAACTCCAATAAACCAATCTAATAATCGGAAATCTTGTAATGTAATTTAGAATCATGGGATAATCTCTTTAGACTTGTTGGCAATACGGCCCCTGAAGTCATCCATGAAACGGCGGGGAACCACGTGACTCGACAATTTCCGGAAGTCGTCAATATTATTGATAGGAGCAGATGTTGGAAAACGCCAGGAATAAGATGGATGTGGTAGTTCTTTTAAAAATCAGCTGATAACTGATATTGACCAACTAAAGTTTTGGTTGGTCGTTAACTAAACTGACGTCCAAAAGAAACGCCCCAATGAAATTTGTCGTTATTTTCCTTATGCCTGCTACAATGTTAGTAAAATGTATACTGTATATCATCATTTTGACCGACAATTACGGCAAATGACAAAAATGTGCGTTTTTATTCGTCAATATGTCCATTTCCGGTGACTGGTCACTTTTTCTACGTGCGCTTCCTGTATGTTTATCACGTGATGAAATGGGTCATACTTTACACAGTGGCATGTGTTAGTGGATAGGCAACCACGAGTTTAAAGATTTTCTGATGAAACATCCAAATTGAAGGATACCAAGACTAAATTCTGAAAAGGGAGCGCGTAATATGGCATTTTTTAATGCGACGGATGCACAAACAAGTCGCAAGATGGTTTAACATATTGTGTTTCTCGATTCGATGTCTTGATCGATGCGTCAGAGTTCCGCAAACATCTATCGATCGGTCACGCTCAAGTAGACCTCATTTAACGCCTATTAAGCACGACAACTCTCTACGTTAACGTCATGCACCTTTCAGGTTTGTGACGTTGGGATCGATGTTCTGTCGAGTAGTCTGTTACTGTGGTGGTCAAATAAGTTTTTTTGGGGGTAACTGTTGTTGTTGTCATTTACGTTTGAAATAGACACACTGCTTGGAAATTAGAGCTCGTAGATAATCCGTTTTCGAACACGGGGAAGTGAAAAACAAGCCGCATGACGTTTTAACGTCTTTCATTGCGCGATCTGGCATCTTGGTCGACGAGTTAGAGTTAGAGAAACATTTGTCAATCGTCCAAAGTCAGGTAGACCTCGCGTAACGCTTGATATACAAGAAAACGTCTTACGTTAACGTCATTTGCGTTTCAGGTTTGAAACGTTGAAATGAACGTCGCGTTTAGTATTCAATAATTGTGGTCACCAAATAAGCCGTTTTACGGTATCTTTTGTCGTCGCAAGTAACGTTTGAACCACGTGCTACAGATTTTAAAATAAAAATTCTGATACCGCTCTGTTTAAATGTGCCGTTTTTCTAAACTGTAACAATTTGATTATTTCTTTATCATCATTTTTCAACAACAGATAATCAAATTTACAGATGGAAATAAGTTTTTGTAATTTCAAATCAGGTTTACTGAAAAATCGGACATTTATTAGGCTTGGGGCGTTTCTTTTGGACGTCAGTATACTTACTTCGTCGGTGTTAATGCAAAACTTCGTATCTACAGCTTTAACTGGAGATAGGAGGTTTTGCAATAGCACCGACGATTTATCAGTTGATTTTCAAAAGGTCCCTTTCTTTCACCATCAAATTCCTGGCGCATTCCCGCCTTCTCTGCTTCAAACCTCTTCCAAATCGGTCATACTTTAATACAATTATAGAAAGATATATAACATATTGTGTCGTAAATCCTGCAAATTGTTTTAGTAGCTGGTGGCTCGGATAGGATGATAGATGATCAGAACAATGCTTTTTGGCGCCCCAAAAGATAAAGTCTATTTTTAGCCGTTTCGGAAAAGATGAAGTAGGCCTACTGAAAACCTGTAGCGCGTTTCCGTTGTTCCAATCATTGAATTGGGAAGACTGATAGACTGTACATGCATTATTAGCTCACCTGAGCACGAAGTGCTCAAGGTGAGCTATTGTGGTCGCTTTTTGTCCGTCGGCGTCTGTCCGTCCGTCCGTCCGTCTGTCCACAATTTGTTGTTACCCCTCTAGCACCCACAAATATTGACCAATCTTAATCAAACTTGGTCAAAACATGTATGACCATAAGTTCTCGGATGAGTTCGATTTTGAGTCAGATCGGATAAGGAAGTCCAGAGTTATGTGCCCTTGAACGTCAAAATGACTAGTTTTGACTTTGTTACCACTCTAGCATCTACAAATATTGACCAATCTTTACCAAACTTTGTCAAAACATGTATGACGATAAGTTCTTGGATGAGTTCGATTTTGGGTCAGATCGGATTAGGAAGCCCGGAGTTATGCGCCCTTGAATATCAAAAATCGCTAGTTTTTTACCTTGTTACCACTCTAGCATCTACAAATATTGACCAATCTTGACCAAACTTGGTCAAAACATGTATGACAATAAGCTCTTGGACGAGTTTGATTTTGGATCAGATCAGGAAGTCCGGAGTTATGCGCCCTTGAATATCAAAAATCGCTAGTTTTTGACTTTGTTACCACTCTAGCATCTACAAATATTGACCAATCTTGATCAAACTTGGTCAAAACATGTATGACAATAAGCTCTTGGACGAGTTTGATTTTGGATCAGATCAGATCAGGAAGTCCGGAGTTATGCGCCCTTGAATATCAAAAATAGCTTAGTTTCAACTTTGTTACCACTCTAGCATCTACAAATATTGACCAATCAAGACAAAACTTGGCTAGAATGTTGGTAACCATACAATAATGAATGAGTTCGATTTTCAGTGTCATTGAAGCAGGAAATTTTGAGTTATGTGCCCTTGAATTTGACAAATTTGCCATTTTCGACTTTGTTTACACTTTAGCATCTACATTTATTGACCGATAAAGACAAAACTTAGCAACAATGATGGTAACCATAAGATGCTGAATGAGATAAATTTTCAGCTTGATCGGACCAAAAAAAACCAGAGTTATTGGCCCTTGAATTTCACAAAATTGCTTTTTTCCACTTTATTTTCACTCTAAAAAACACAAATATTGACCAATCAAGACACAACTTGGTCACAATTTAGGTGACCATGAGATCTTATATGTTTTCATTTTTCATATTGATCAGACTAGAAAAAACAGAGTTTTGTGTCCTTGATGGTGACAAAATTACCGATTTCGTTGTTAATTTCACTCAAACAGTAATTAATAAATATTGACCAATCAAAAAACAACTTGGACATAAGGTTGATGAGAATATCTTTATCAGAACAGAGTTATGTGCCCTGGATTATGACAAAATAGATGTTTTTTATCGACTTGGTTTTCACTTTAACAGCCACAAATATTGATTATTAAAGATTAAGAATGCTGTTTTCAGCTGGATCATAATCTCGCATCTTAAATTTCGTGTTCTTGTCTTAGAGATACCTAGGTCATGTAAAAGGTGGGTCTTGTTCTGCATGGAGCAAGTTTCAAACTTCTATCAGGTGAGCGATCCAGGGCCATCTTGGCCCTCTTGTTTTTGAGTTTGTTTACACTTTAGCATCTACAATTGTTGACCAATCAAGACGAAATTTGGACACAATGTTGCTGAAGATAAGGTCTTGCACCAGTTTGAATTTCAGCTTAATCAGAGTAGAGTTTGCTGAGCCCTTCAAATTGACAAATTTGCCGTTTTCGACTGTCTTAACTCTAACAACCACAAATAGCCACAAAATGAGACAAAATTTGGACACAATATTGTTGACCATAGGTTTGTTTTCAGTCTTAAAGCCACAAATAATTGATTTGAACAAAACTGTGGCTCATGTCATCTTGGTTCAGGTGAGCGATATAGGACCATCATGGTCCTCTTGTTAGATGAATATCATACGTTTTACGAGAGTGGTGTGTTAAAAAGGCTTTTATCATTTGAGACCCGAAATGGTAAAAGGGACCTTTCAGGAAGTGTGAAAAAGGATCTACCCTTGTCAGTCTGCGGATTCCGGGCAGACTTGCTATGATCTAAAAACTTCACGCAAAGTAAAGGTAATTTTCTGGATCTATATTTTGATTTCTACCTTTCTTTAGGTCTACGTACATGTTCCAAGTGCGACCTCTGGTTGACCTCTTCCGAGTCTGATATTTTTAGCTCACCTGAGCACAAGGTGCTCAATTGAGCTATTGTGATCACCTTTTGTCCGGCGTATGTGCGTCGTCCGTCGTCCGTCAACAATTTCTTTAAATGACACCTCCTACTAAACTACTTGGCCAATGTCAACCAAACTTGGCAGGAATGTTCCTTAGGTGACCCCCTTTCAGAATTGCTAAAAGAATTGAAATCCATTAAAAAAAACTCAGGTTGCCATGGCAACAGAAAATGAGAAATTTGACTGAATCCCAATACTATCTTTGAACGACATCTCCTCCTAAACTACCAGGCCAATTTCAACCAAACTTGGCAGGAATGATCTTTAGATGACTACCTTTCAGAATTGCTAAAAGAATTGAAATCCATGAAAAACTGGTTGCCATGGCAACAGAAAAGGAGAAATTTGACTGAATCTCAATACTATCTTTGAACGACATCTTCTCCTAAACTACCTGGCCAATTTCAACCAAACTTGGCAAAAATATTCCTTAGGATGTCCTCTTTAAGAATTGCTTAAAGAATTGAAATTGACTAAAAACTCTGGTTGCCGTGGCACCATAAAAGGAGAAATTTGACTAATTCTCAATAATTTCTTTGAACAACATCTCCTCCTAAACTACTTGGCCAATTTCCATCAAATTTGGCAGAAATTTTTCTTAAGAGGTACCTTTTGAAAATTGCTAAAAGAATTGAAACCCTTTAAAAGCTCTGGTAGCCATAGCAACAGAAAAGGAGATTTTCCACCAAATCTCAATGACATTGTTGAATGATATCTCCTCCTAAACTAACAGGCTAATTTCCACCAAACTAGGCAGAAATATTCCTTAGGAGGTCACATTTATAAATTGCTAACAGAATTGCAATTTATTAAAAAAAAAAAAAAAAAAAAAAAAAAAAAAAAAAAAAAAAAAAAAAAAAAAAAAACTCTGGTTGCCATGGCTACAGAAAAAGAGAAATTACGCGAAATCTGTCTGAAGCAATTTCTCAATAACTGCAGAGCCAAATTTGACAAAACTTAATATTTGCATTGCTTATGATATTGGTAAGAGGTACTTTTCTTTGCTTTTCAATATGAAACCTTGTCACAGAAAAAGGGGACTTCTTGTAAAAATCTGCTTATCAGGGGCATAGCATCTACATTTATGCATGGATTTAAAAAAAAAGTATCGGTAAATGTGTTTTATCATGAGTAGATGCTCTATTTATACCCCCCATCTACAAAGTAGAGGAGGGTATATTGGTTTCACCATGTCTGTCTGTCTGTCCATCCGTCCGTCCGTAGACTTTTTCGTTTCCGTGCTCTAACTCGAGAACCGGTTGACCTAGGATCATCAAACTTTACACAATTGTTGCCCATGACCCAAGGAGGTGCCCTATTGTTTTTGGGTCACCAAGGTCAAAGGTCAGGGTCACAATCGGACTTTATTTAAAATCCGTTTCCGTGCTCTAAGTCATGAACCGATTGACCTAGGATCATGAAACTGTACACAGTTGTTGCCCCTGACCCATGAAGGTGCCCTATTGTTTTTGGGTCACAAAGGTCAAAGGTGAAGGTCACAGTCGGACTTTGCTTAAAATCCGTTTCCGCGCTCTAACTCGAGAACCGGTTGACCTAGAGTCATGAAACTTTACACAGTTGTTGCTCATGACCCAAGGAGGTGCCCTATTGTTTTGGGGTCACCAAGGTCAAAGGTCAAGGTCACAATCAGACTTTGTTCATAATCTGTTTCCGTGCTCTAAGTCAAGAACTGGTTGACCTAGGATCATGAAACTTTACACAGTTGTTGCCCATGACCCAAGGAGGTGCCCCATTGTTTTTGTGTCACCGAGGTCAAAGGTCAAGGTCACAATCGGACTTTGTTTAAAATCCGTTTCCGTGCTCTAAGTCATGAACCGATTGACCTAGGATCATGAAACTGTACACAGTTGTTGCCCCTGACCCAAGGAGGTGCCCTATTGTTTTTGGATCACCAAGGTCAAAGGTGAAGGTCACAGTGGGACATTGTTTAAAATCTGTTTCCGTGCTCTAAGTCAACAACCGGTTGACCTATATCACTTTTAAGTGACAAGGCGCTAGTGGGGGGTATTTGTCCGCTTTGCGATATATAACCCAGCAAGCAATTTGTATGGGTCCCATATGGGTCCCTTATGGGCACCTTTATGGGTCCCATAAGGGTAACCCATATGGGACCCATTTAGGATGTGCAACCGGGGGCCATATGGGTCCTATCTGGGCAGCCCATATACATGCAATCTGGGACCCATATGGGTCCCAAATGGGCAGACCCATATAGACAGCCCTGATCTAACCCATTTCTATTGGCTTTCGTTTGGTGTTGATCGAAGATGAAAACCTTCCAGAGCTTCTCGCTCAGAAGGGGTAATTATTCCCCACCATAGAGGATTAAGGTCTCGCCAGGTATGTCTGACAACCTTGACACATTTTCTAAGGTTTGATACCTAGGAATTTGGTCTTACCTGTAACGTTTTCGAGGCTTTCTATAACTATCTATATGTTTTTTGATATATTTTTATGTCTAGATTTATTTCTATCTTTTTTGAAAATGTGTACACAATTTAATTTCTTTTAACAGAATCATATAGGATTATCAAGCCAAATGCTTTCTTTACATAAACGCTTTGTAAAAACATGATTTATTGTCAAGATTTTAAATTATTTCCCTTTAATATACATAAAACCCCTTGTAACACACTAATTGATAAGATCATGTTAGTGATTTGAACAGAGTAATTACAGTTTAAACACCGTTAAAACGACAAAATAATTCGGATGATCCAACATGAAGCCCATGTTTAAAAACGATATTGACAAAGAATGTACTTCTGTACAATATAGCGCAGAAAAAACGTACGCAAAAGAAGAAAATGCCGATTATCAACTTTTGCTATTTAATATCTCTAGGCCTATGTTTTTTTGGCAATTTAGGCCTACCTTTCTATTAGAGAAGTCAATACCAGGTTTTGTTCGAGAAAGGATTAGACATGTCTTATTGATGTTGCCTTAGGCTACTTGTCTTGCTAAATCTAATGTTGTTGTTTTTTTCAATTTGTATTGTTTTGATGGATATAAATAAGATCGTCATTCAAATTGAAAACTTATAATGCTATAGGCTACATGATTCAGATTATGGATATTTTAGATATGCTCATGTATACATAATTATTCTGTTGTACTTGAATGGGCGCAAGCCGATTATTGTAACTGGGACCCCCATAGTCAAAACAACATGGGCTTTCCTACATAGGTCCTATATGGGCATACCAATATGGGCTTGCCCATACACAGCCCATATGCTGGGAATATGGGACCAATCTAGGTCCCTTATGATCAAACCCACATGGGCTTACCTACATAGGTCCTATTTGGGTCCAATATGGGCCTACCCACATGGGCTTACCCATACACATCCCATATAGGACCCATATAAGCATGTTTGCTGTTTGTTCTAGTTGAAATATATATTTAGGTAGGTTCAAGGTCATAGATCATATTTAGGTAGGTTCAAGGTCATAGATCTAGGTCAATTTGTAAATTTCTGTTTGTCAGACTGTATGTTTTATTTTAATTCCATCTGTCCAAAGCAATTTCTCCATAACCACATAGCCGAATTGGATGAAACTTCATATTTGACTCACATATGATATTGCACTTAGGTAGTTTTCTGGGTTTTCTATGGTTTGAAATCGCATAGCGGCGTTCATATGATCTTTGACCCTTTATTGCATTACCTGTAAGAAATCTGCTCTGTTATAAAACCCCATCTCAGGTGAGCGACCTAGGGCCAACGGCCCTCTTGTTTCAAATATGCATTTTTATGCCCCCTGTATCGAGAGATCGGGGGCATATTGTTTTACTCGTGTCCGTCCGTCCGTCTGACTGTCCGTCCGTCTGTCCGAAAACTTAACCAAACTTAACCTTTGCCTTTTCTCCAAAAGTGTTTGACATACAAAGCTCAAATTTCAATTTTGGTATGCAACTTCTTTTCAATGATATCTATCTGTTTCATGTAATTTGACATTCCTCAAGGTCATCCGTTAACCCTTATCAACCCTTTACTCTACGAAAACTAAACATTTTAGAAAAATGGCCATTTCGGGGGCATTTGTGTTTCACAAACACATCTTGTTGTACCGGTATTTGGTTTTATTGAATTCCCGGAAGGTCCCTTTTAACGCTATGTTATTGATATAATTGCCGTAGATATCGAGAAGCTATATAATCGAAAACCCGAATTTTAAAACTATTAGAAATACAACAATTTGTATAATGAACAGAACAACATTTTATTTGACGTACGTACAGAGTACATCGATGTTTTCCAACGAAAAACTTCGTAACTGCAGCTTGTTTTAAGCTGCAGTTATGAGGTCTTAGTTGAAAAGTGACAGCATAGTAACAAAACAACAATCTCATAATTTTAATTCTGGTTTCAATCTCACACGCACCCTCACTCTCCATCACTCACACATTCTGCTTATAAAACTTAGATGTTTGAAGCAGAAAAAGGCGGATGATAAATTATGTCAATTAAAGCGTTAACTCTTTCTCTTGGAATGTTTTGGTTCCACGACCTATGCAATATCATATTGATATACAAAGTATACAAAAGTAGACGAAATGGGAATTATGCCCAAAATAGTAGACGAATTGGGAGTAGACGAGTTGGGAGTAGACCAAATGGGATTAAACCCTATTAAAAGACTACGGGTAACATAGAGTAAAGAAGAAAACGCCGATCTGGACGACATTTTCTTACCATTTACCTAATGCTTTCAAAACAACATAGAACCTATTGCTTGCTATTTGTAGAATTCCCAACTGCAAAGTCTGCAACATATTATTAAATGAAAGTAAAATATCCCATCGAAAGCATCTTTGAAAACCTGTGGTAACTTCATCACATTGTTTATAGATGATGCATTGAATTAGAAAATAAGTGCATATCAATTAGAATACACAGATGTTCAGATACTGTATTGGTGCTGTGGCTAAGTTTTAACCCTTTCCCAAACGACAAAATCTTGGATTCTTCCCATTTGGAAAGTGTTGCAGACGACAATATTAAATTTGTAAAATTTTACAAATATTTCTATTTTGGGTTGGAAAATACTGTGGTTTCCCAAGCATTTTCTTGTAAGGGAGTCAAAAGACGTCACTGTGCAGTGATATGGCACATATACATGTATTATAGCAATGCCGTTTGGGATAACTAGTGTCGTTAGAACTATCTTCTTCATGAATATCTAATGAACACCCCTGAAGACAAAATATCGCCACTAATAAAAGATCTGACTCGTGTACATTGTAGAATGGCAAGTAATGTGGGAAAAGGAGGAAAAAAACAGCATTTTCTTATTTTCCTTAAATGCTTTCGCAACCTTTCGACTCTATCAGGGACGTCAAAACTAGTCGTTGTTTCGGAACGGGTTATCTTTCCATGACCGTGTCGCCAAAAAACTGCTTCAGGCTAGTATTGTCATCTGGAATATCTTCATCCATAGGCCTTAATTTCAAATTGTCCATTTTTGGAATATCATAACCAGAAGCACCGTCAGTATCAGTTATAGACTCACAACCTTGCTCTTGTACTGCTTCTGTCAGACTTTCATCAGCTTCAGTAGGACTAACTTCTACAGGAGGCTCAGGTGGGTCGATAGAAGTATCGTCATCCTGAAAACGATTGTAAATAAATGATAAATCATAGGCTAGAATTAATTCTAAATAGACATGCTTGCAAATGAGTCTGGATCTAGACAAATAGACACGTATGACATTTGCAAATCATTTGATACCAACATGGATCCAGAGAATCAAACAGGACATTCTGGGGGAAATCTATGATGTTCTCTGGGTATTTCTTTTATATCAGTAGGAATTCTGGGTGAGCATCATGGATTCTGACCCAAATGTACTCGAGAACTAACTGACCTCGATTCATAGTGGTGTGAAATGTCATCAGGGCGTTTGTACAGATAACGCCTCAAGTATTCGTAATGTAGGAATAACATAGATCTAATTAATAATGATCTAAATGATACTCCTCCGATTTTTTAAAAATGACTAACGGCAAAGACGTTATGCATATGCTCCGTCTTTCCAATTAAATGCTTGTTTTTATTTATGTTTCATGAGAAACGACCAACATGAAAATTATGACTTCTTACTTAGCATCATTATAATTTTCAATTCTTAAAAATCAACCAGTACTGATTACAACCTCTTTATACTTCAATAGGGCTCAAGCCAGCATTCGCCCATAAATGTTCACAAATACCTGAGCCGTTTCCTGTGGAAAGTTGTTCTGAATATTGGCATCGCCGCGAATTCGAAAGGAAAAAAAGTTCTGTGCTATAACTGCAAAGAAAATGATTAAGAACATCACACAATGTACATTATTTATTCTTACGAAAATGGCATACCCTTTCGCTGATAATTCTGTCTTTGTGAAAAGAGCAAACCAAATTTCATGACGGCGAAACTATTTTTCCATCTGGACAATAATTATTTTTGTGTTCTAGAACTGTATACTAGTACCTCATGATAAATGATCTGGCAGAGCAGCCCAAGCTAATCGAATGCGATGCTCTGCCAGGTCATTTATCGCGAGATATACATTTACATAGTACAAATCACAATTACGTAATGTAGCTATGGACTTTTGGATAATTTATCATTGATAACAAATACTCGAGTATATCAATATCGAAAAGGGAAACTCAATTACTTTTGCAAGTTAAGGCTTTGGTGTTTCCGAAACTGATTTTTCCCCTCCGGTTTGACCTTGACAATTGACATTGAGCTTGATAAATGACTTTGATAACAAAAAAATTCGCATGAGAGTAGAGTGGATAAAATGTTTGTATTTTAATTCTTTTCTAAATAAGACCTGCTATTGACACCTCATGTAAGAACGGTTTGGTTAATTGGGATTTTACGCCGTTTTCAACTACTAAGGTCATATCGCGGCGGCTGGAGCACCTAACCATGGATTCCTGTCGTCTCTCATATCAGTACTACCACAACACCCTTACCGAGCCTCCAGCTGCTCCCCCACATAGGCTCACGATATCAAACCATTGATGGGTGACATTTTTGTCAGCAAGGGTATTTGCCGCGGCCAGGTATCGAACCCGGTAAGAATGGTTTGGTAATATATTGAGACAAAAGAAGGAGTGCTGATATTAACAAGCATTTCCTCTTTACCTGCTCTTTCCTGATTGTCTCTTGCAATAAAAGGTTCCGCCTCATTTGCGTCATTAACTCTATTTGGTGGACCTGAAGTAGAGACACAGGTTGAAAAAGTCGTTGTTTAATTTCATTTTTGGGCATTGTTCTTGGCATTGTAAAGTAAGTTCCATAGACAATCATTTGGCTAATTCGGAGTTGTAGATTTATTAAGTTACACAATATTGGGGAAATTGGAGTAATTGTCCTTTTCTTCTTTTGTTTTCAAAAGCATTTTTCTATTTGTTAAATGTCAACCTATCTATAATTGTCTCTGTCGAGTGGACATTGTCGCCATCTCATTTTGGCCTCCTAGTTCAGATCAGTATCTTTTTGGCATACACGCCTTTGTTATAATTACGATTAAGGGCTATTGGGTCTTGATAGAAAGTTAAGAACTCGGTAACCGCCCTTTTGGTCCTTTCTTTTTTCTCCAAGATGATGCGATGCACCACAAAACGCATGCATGATCGACAGTTGCATCCACATGGTTCTGATACATACATTCCAGCCTGGGTCCATTTAACCTATTACCAGACGGCAAAAAAATTAAAGATATTGCAGACAACGATATCAAGTGAATGAATTTTAAATGGGTTTGGGGTGAGTAGAAAATGAAGAAATTGCTCGTCACAAGCAATTTCTTCATTTTCCACAACGTTTTCCAAAGTCTTTGCCTTCCAGGGGTCAAAAGAGTCAATGTGTGGGAATAGATTGATGCTTGGTCACAGGCAACCATGTAATTAAATGACACCAAAGAATTATTACCTATGAATTTTCGTTCTCCCAAACTGCAGTCCATATAAATCGGTCAAAGTGCAATGCTTTTGCAGACGACATATTACAAATTACTGAAGATATAAACAAATAGTAAAAGGAGAAAATGTCATCAACATTTTCTTTTTTATGAATGTTGTGGAAGTTTTTTTCGTCTACAAAATCCAGTATCGTTTGGGCGATAAGAATGGCAAAATGTTATTTAAGCGTATTCATACCATTCGCTATATCTTCATCGTGTACATCGGCACGCCTGGCATTGTCTCGTCTTTCGAGCATAATATCACCAGCATTATCATTATCTGTTGAAACAAAGAAAACAGTTCATGTTGTCAATCGTTCTCCTGATTTTGAGAAGATACAGAGATAACTAGATAAAGAATCAAAGGGGTAGAAATAAAAAAAGACGGGCGGAAGGACATCTACGAGCTCGTAAACTTTGGGGGGTCTCACCCTATTAGAAATTCCCATAGGGTTGTGCCCACGCTCGGAATTTCATGAAATTTGGTATGAAGTTAGTATTTTTTATTACCACATTATTCCCGAAATGTTTTTTAAAAATCTTTTCTGGAAAATATATTTTTAAGAATTTTAAGATTTTTGCTTAAAAATGGGGGTATCCTTACTTAACGAGGCCATATACACCCAGCTTTGTCGTATTCGAGCCAAATTGTCCCCAAAAATAATGTCTAATAATTTCTCATCGTGTATAAACCAGAATAGTATATATTACTCAACAAAAAACAATTTTCTAGAAGATTTTGTATGACCTCATCGCCAATTTTTTTTAGTTTTTAAGTATTTCGACCAAATTCAGGTCTTAATTTCACCTAGTTCCAGTTCTTGTCAACCTATAAAATTTACATAAAAATTGCCCTTATATATGCCCATGCTTGTGGTAAAATATGAAGAAAAAATAAAACCGGTAACACTGTTGTTTTTGAATTTAAGTGTAAAGGGTCCAGATTTCTAAGAATTAAGATTTTACTTAATCATTTTCAAATACATTTGTAAATAGCTCATTATGCTTTCTTGTGTCTTTATTTCACATAACCAACTTACACATGGCTTCAATTTTAACTTTTTTCACACAAAAACATGATTTTAAAGAATAATGGGCACATTGTCGTACCCCACCCACCAATAATATAATGGAAGAAAAAATCCCAAACAGCAGAGTAAATTATAAAAATGTGGGGATGAAAAATAAAGGAGATGCATAATGTTACATATTTAATCTATTATGTCACCCTTTTTAACTTTCCTTTGTGGCTTATCAGCACTTAGACTACTTTCTTCTTCTTCCGGTTACAGTGCTGGGCCCTTATAAGAGCATTATCGCACAGTTATTAGAAATATAAACATTTTTTTCTTTACTACACTGCGCAATATATTAAAGAGAACACAAAAACAGTTTTTTATTGTACAATAATTGTGCCCTTGAATGCAAAATTGCTAATATTTCTATTGTAATGATGAACTAGCCACTGCTTTGTTGACATATTAACTTTTTGATAATCTCAGATTTGAGAAGAACATGCATCATTTTCGCATGTTTGTATCAACAATATAGATACAAAAATGTTGTACGATGACTCCTCTTGCTATTCTGATTTAAGATTGGGGACTGATATCAATACTATGTAGGCAATACTGAGCTTTTGCTAGACGGGTACCATTAAAATCCGGGAGCATTCTAAGGTGCCGTTGTTCACAATTCTCATTATTTGACAATGTTACCGGATTCAAATTTTAACCAAATTCTGCATACGACTAGGAGACATATATGGCTAACCTTTTTATCAATTTCATAGGTTGACAAAGACGGGAACATACAAGTAAAATTATTTGAATTGAAGGTTTTGAAAATTTCTCGGCTGTTTTTCTGACAATTCCTGACCAAATAAATTTCTGAGAATTTTTTTTTGCATGTTGGCATCAACATTGTTGGTACCAAAATGTTCTTCAATGACCCCTCTTGCTATTTCAATTCAAAATTTGGGACTGATATCAAAACTAGGTAAGCAAAATTGGGCTTTTGCTAGACGGGTACCATTGAAATCCAGGAGCATGTTAAGATGCCGTTGTTCACAATTTTTATAATTTGACAATGTTACCGGTTTCAAATTTTCACCAAATTTTGCATGCAAACAGGGATCATATATGGCCAAATTTCTTATTAATTCCATTGGTTGACAAAGACGGGAACATACAAAAGAGTTTGATTGAATGTTAGGTTTCATATAATTTTCTGGGTAGTTTTTCTGTCAATTTCTGACTAAATAGATTACTGAGAAATTATGTGGCATGTTGCTATTAAAAATATTGGTCTGAAAATGTTCTACATGTTCTACAATAACTCTTCTTGCTATTCTTATTTAAAATTCGGGACTGATATCAAAACTAGGTAAGCAACATTGGGCTTTTGCTAGACGGAAACCATTGAAATCCGGGAACATCTTTAAGTGTCGTTGTTCACAATTCTCATTATTTGACAACGTTACCGGTTTCAAATTTTCACCATATTTTTCATGCAAACAGGGGACATATATGGCTAATTTTGTTATCGATTTCATAGGTTGACAAAGACGGGAACATACAAAAAAAAATTGATATAATTTTAGGTTTTGAAAATTTCTCGACTACTTTTCTGACAATTTCTGACTAAATAAATTTCTAAGAATTTTTTGTTCATGTTGATATCAACAGTATTGGTACCAAAATATTCTACAGTGACTCCTCTTGCTATTCCGATTTAAAATTTGGGGCTGATATCAAAACTAGGTAAGCAAAATTGTGCTTTTGCTAGACAGGTGTCATTGAAATCCGGGATCATCTTAAGGTGCCGTTGTTCACAATTCTCATTAATTGACAATGTTACCGGTTTCAAATTTTCACCAAATTTTGCATACCAACAGGGAACATATATGGCCAACTTTCCTATCAATTTCATAGGTTGACAAAGACTGGAACATACAAAAATATTTGATAGAATTTTATGTTTTGAAAATTTTTCGACTACTTTTCTGACAATTTCTGACTGAATTAATTTCTAAGAATTTTTTGCGCATGTTGGGACCAACAGTATTGGTATCAAAAGTTTCTACAATGACCCCTCTTGCTATTTGTATTAAAACTTGGGGATTTATACCAAAACTAGATAGCCAACATTGAGTTTTTGTAAGACGGGTATCAATGAAAACAGGGAACACTTTAAGGTGCCGCGTAAAGACCTATATGCACTCTTTGAGTAAAACAAATATATTTTTGTAGTTCATAGGTCAGGGGCATTCTATGAGTAAAGTTACAAGAAAATCTGTGGGTGGGCGCAAATGAGACCCCCCCTTTGGAAATATGATTTTCTACGAAAGAATTAATCTTGACTCATTTTTAAAACTTATGATATTATAAATTATGGTAATATATCTTCATTCGCCACCAGAAAGTTGAATTCATTGGAATGAAAAATAAAAGCCTAAAGTTAGTCCTTCCATAAATCATAAAAAATCATAACAATGTTTATTGCCCCTTTACTCCTATACATGATCTCCAACGGGTCATAGAAAGGGCTTATTGACACTCATCCTTTAGAGAAAATCCAATTAGTCCCTCCAATATTCAGACAATAGTCCAGACAGGGGCCTTTTCTTTCCCTCTGTGAATAATGACGTAGACCTATGTTGTCCGTATAGTGTTACAGAATATATCATGACATAAAATTAGTAACTATCAATCCTCTTGAATCTTGAATCTTGAATCCCAAAAGGAAACAATCATGACCGCCACCCAAAGGATACAGCTGAATCTTTTCAGGGGTGGGGAACAAGCTTGTTTTCACGACTGCTCTAATTGAGCTTTTATTTCAGGTTAGGAATAATGAACCCACATCGCCAGTGACAATGCAGTTCAAAACTAAAGTCATTCCCGATTAAAATGATTTAAATGTCCTTTTGCATTGGTTACCCTGGTTGTTCTTCTAACAAATAGTCGACGATATATGAAACACCTATCACATATCAGTAGACAAACAGAATATACTACCGATTGTCCGCGGCAAACAGAATATACTACCGATTGTCCGCGGCAAACAGAATATACTACCGATTGTCCGCGGCAAACAGAATATACAACCGGTTGTCCGCGGCAAACAGAATATACTACCGGTTGTCCGCGGCAAACAGAATATACTACCGGTTGTCCGCGGCAAACAGAATATACTACCGGTTGTCCGCGGCAAACAGAATATACTTCCGATTGTCCGTGGCAAACAGAATATACTACCGGTTGTCCGCGGCAAACAGAATATACTACCGGTTGTCCGCGGCAAACAGAATATACAACCGGTTGTTGGCGGCAAACAGAATATACTACCGGTTGTCCGCGGCAAACAGAATATACTACCGATTGTCCGCGGCAAACAGAATATACTACCGATTGTCCGGGGCAAACAGAATATACAACCGATTGTCCGCGGCAAACAGAATATACTACCGATTGTTCGCGGCAAACAGAATACTAGTAGTACTTATACTATTGATTGTCCGCGGCAAACAGAATATACTACCGGTTGTCCGCGACAAACAGAATATACTACCGATTGTCCGCGGCAAACAGAATATACTACCGATTGTCCGCAGCAAACAGAATATACTACCGGTTGTCCGCGGCAAACAGAATATACTACCGATTGTCCGCGGCAAACAGAATATACTACAGGTTGTCCGCGGCAAACAGAATATACAACCGATTGTCCGCGGCAAACAGAATATACTACCGATTGTTCGCGGCAAACAGAATATACAACCGATTGTCCGCGGCAAACAGAACATACTACCGATTGTTCGTGGCAAACAGAATATACTATTGATTGTCCGCGGCAAACAGAATATACTACCGGTTGTCCGCGGCAAACAGAATATACTACTGATTGTCCGCGGCAAACAGAATATACTACTGATTGTCCGCGGCAAACAGAATATACTACCGGTTGTCCGCGGCCAACAGAATATACTACCGGTTGTCCGTGGCAAACAGAATATACTACCGATTGTCCGCGGCAAACAGAATATACTACCGATTGTCCGCGGCAAACAGAATATACTACCGATTGTCCGCGGCAAACAGAATATACTACCGATTGTCCGCGGCAAACAGAATATACAACCGATTGTCCGCGGCAAACAGAATATACTACCGATTGTTCGCGGCAAACAGAATACTAGTAGTATACTATTGATTGTCCGCGGCAAACAGAATATACTACCGGTTGTCCGCGGCAAACAGAATATACTACCGATTGTCCGTGGCAAACTGAATATACTACCGGTTGTCCGCGGCAAACAGAATATACTACCGGTTGTCCGCGGCAAACAGAATATACAACCGGTTGTTGGCGGCAAACAGAATATACTACCGGTTGTCCGCGGCAAACAGAATATTACACTACCGATTGTCCGCGGCAAACAGAATATACTACCAATTGTCCGCGGCAAACAGAATATACTACCGATTGATCGCGGCAAACAGAATATACAACCGATTGTCCGCGGCAAACAGAACATACTACAGATTGTTCGCGGCAAACAGAATATACTATTGATTGTCCGCGGCAAACAGAATATACTACCGGTTGTCCGCGGCAAACAGAATATACTACCGATAGTCCGCGGCAAACAGAATATACTACCGGTTGTCCGCGGCAAACAGAATATACTACTGATTGTCCGCGGCAAACAGAATATACTACCGGTTGTCCGCGGCAAACAGAATATACTACCGGTTGTCCGCGGCAAACAGAACATACTACTGATTGTCCGCGGCAAACGGAATATACTACCGGTTGTCCGAGTATACGATGCTGCCAAGAATACCAAAATCTCCATAAATGGAATAGCGGCCGACGGGGCGTTTTTATTTTACCGATTGACAAACATATCTCCCAACACACAATGGCTACCAATGAGCTACCAAAAATAAGAAACCGCCGACACCATTAGAGCCGCCGAAATTTATGTAATGTCGGCGTATTTTGGCGTAAAGTACCGGCAAATAACTTACAATAAACGCTATATTTAGACTGTAATTTTGGAGTATTCAACTTAACTTACATAATAATTAATTATATCGTTTATAATCAGTTCCGCGATAATCACTCATTGAAATCATTGAGTAATTTTGCCTTTTTTGGCCCAAAAAGAATCTAAACTCTAGCGATTTCTTTGGGGGGGGGCGTCGCTTCCGCCCCCTCTAAATCCGCGTGTGAACACAGTCTATTTTAGCACAAAGTTCATCGCCACTGATGCGTACCTTGGTTCTGGTCTCTTTGACGCACCCCAGTGTGTCTTTTGGGATTCTTTTTACAACCTGAAATGGATGTAGATATAAATGTTGTTGTTGTTGTTTTTTCAAATTCAAATGTTTATTCAATCTCAGAATCATAGAATGATTAACATGAGAGAATACAAATACACATATTTTAACAAAGATGATGGCAAATAACATACGTACATCTAGACTCGGTTCCAGACTGATAATTTTCCCTCTTTTTCTTTCTCCGGTCTAAATATCAGTCTGGGACCGAACAAAATTAAAACAAGAGGACCATGATGGTCCTAAATCGCTCACCTGAACCAAGATGACAAGAGTGATAATGGCAATTTTGTCAAATTCAAAGGCATGAAACTTATAAGGACTTTCTGTTTGGAAACAATTAAGTAATAATTTTGTTCCAATCGATCCTGTAAAGTTGGGTATGAATTAGCATAATGGTTGAGTTTTTTTCAATAATTATTTCATTATTTCGCAATATACAACATATGGCTAATTTTCAAAGCATACTGATCTGTTAATATTGATTATTTATGATATTATAAGCAAGATTTGGTATATGATTTGAAAGAATATAGTAAATGAGGACAAACCATCTGAGCTAGGCTAATCCCTTCTTATTTGTTTACATAAGATAAAAATGGGGTCAGCCAGAGCAACAGATAACAGAAATAGATAAGAGAAATAGTAAAAGCTTTCCAAATTTATTACTTATATCAAAACCCGATGTAGAATGTATTAATTATTTCAAGCAGATGATTGAAATGATCACCAACAACATAGGGTTTCATGAATATTGAAACAAAATTTTGCTTTTTGAAAAGCAATTATCTCCTCTTATCTTCAGCTTCTTGTATTCTGGAAGCCATTCATGAAATAAGGTCTTACACAAAATTTCAAGGTTCTAGGCCAAACAGTTTAGAAGAAAACTAAGTATCTCCATTTCAACCCACAGTACAGTATAATTTTCAATGCACAGAATATCCCTAACCCTGCCATACCAAAATACTTTTTAAGGAAATAAAAATTACAAGATACAATTTTGAAACGAGTCACTCAAGGAACTTTCAAGCCAGGTTTCTTTCAAATTGGCCCAATGGTTGATTTTTAAAGAATTTTCTTATGATTTCTCTATTCCGATAAGCCTCTTCCTCCCCGACACACCCACATTTTTTGACAAATGTAAAAATTTGTGAACAAACTTTGAGAAGAGTGACTCAAGGAACATTCCTGCCATGTTTGATTAAAATTGACCAAATGGTTGATTTTTAAAGAATTTTCTTATAATTTCTCAAAGTCTGATAAGCCCCTTCCTCCCTGCCACGGCCACATTTTTAGATATGTAAAAATTTGTGAACAAATTTTGAAAAGAGTGACTCAAGGAACATTCCTGCGAAGTCAGGTTCAATTGGGCCCTATGGTTGATTTTTAAAGAATTTTCTTATGATGTCTCTAGTCTGATAAGCCCTTTTCTCCCTGCCACAGCCATAATTTTTGACAAATGTAAAAATTTGTGAATAAATTGGAAAAGAGTGACTCAAGGCACATTCCTACCAAGTCTGCTTCAATTTGGCCCAAAGGTTGATTTTTAAAGAATTTTCTTCTGATTTCTCTAAGTCAAATAAGCCCCTTTCTCCCTGCCACTGCCACATTTTTTGACAAATGTAAAAATTTGTGAACAAATTTTGAAAAGAGTGACTTATGGAACATTCCTGCAAAGTCTAGTTCAATTGGGCCCTATGGTTGATTTTTAAAGAATTTTCTTATGATTTCTCTAAGTCTGATAAGCCCCTTTCTCCCTGCCACGGCCATTTTTTTTGACAAATGTAAAAAAAAATGTGAATAAATTCGAAAATAGTGACTCAAGGCACATTCCTACCAAGTCTACTTCAATTGGGCCCTATGGTTGATTTTTAAAGAATTTATTTCTGATTTCTCCACGTCCGATAAGCCCCTTTCTCCCTGCCACTGCCACATTTTTTGACAAATGTAAAAATTTGTGAACAAATTTTGTAAAGAGTGACTTAAGGATCATTCCTGCAAAGTCTGGTTCAATTGGGCCCTATGGTTGATTTTTAAAGAATTTTCTTATGATTTCTATAAGTCGATAAGCCCCTTTCTCCCTGCCATGGCCACATTTTTTGACAAATCTAAAAATTTGTGAATAAATTTTGAGAAGAGTGGCTCAAGGCACATTCCTGCCAAGTTTGGTTCAAATTGGCCCAATGGTTGATTTTTAAAGAATTTTCTTATGATTTCTATAAGTCTGATAAGCCCCGCCCTGCCACGCCCACATTTTTAAGACGAATCAAAACACCGCGAACAAGTTTTGAGAAGGGTCACCCAAGGAACATTCCTGCCAAGTTTGGTAAAAATTGGCCCAATGGTATAGGAGGAGAAGATGTTTAAAGAAATTGTGAACGGACAGACGGACGGACAGACGGACGGACGACGGACAAAAAGCGACTACAATAGCTCACCTTGAGCACTTCGTGCTCAGGTGAGCTAAAAAAACACGCCCTCTACATTTTTGCACAATTTCTGGTAGTATTTTCACGAACGGTAACTCGTTCAGATAATTATCTAGTGCTATATTTAGTAACAGAAATCCCCAAGGACTAGACTGGTACCCGTATTTCTTCATGGAAATCGGGTACCAGTCTTTTTGAAGATAACTCATTCTAAAGGCTAACAAATATTGCACAATATTCAACAATCATTGGATTTTATATCTTTTGGTAAACTGTTATTGCTAAGGGTTAAACGGTTGGCTATAAATCCTATGGTGTTGGTCACTTAACCCTTTTAAAAACGGCAAAAAATTGACCGTTTTATTTTCAATGCTGCTGAAAGGGATGTTGAACAGAAAAGGATTTGTGAACCAAGCAGCATAGAAAAAACTGAGGCAAAAGGAGAAAATACTGTTTATCACGTTGAAACCAGGTCTTTTTTGAGAAAAGGTTTGCCCTTTGCCGAAAAAGACCGTAATTGGAAACGCTTGATCTAAAAGATGGAGAAAACAAGAAGAAAATTCTTATTACCATCAGTTTTATCCTTTCGTCTCAATATTGTCTTACTGTGAACAAATGCAATCTTTGTCAACAACAATTTTGTGGTTTGCAGCGTTTTCAAATTGGAGCAGTCGATCTTAAGCTTTGAAGCTTTTAGAAAGGGTTGACTAATAACCACAAAACAAAATTTCAATCTTGTCTAAATTCAAAGATATTGCAGACGATATTTTCAAGTAAATGATAATACAGGGTGTCCCAAAATATGTGTCCCCATTTTTAACATCTATAAAATTGGCAAATGTTGTCACTGAGTAAAATTAGTTACATAGGTATGAAGGGGACATGATGAAGTTTTGTTTGATATATAGAACATCTATATTTACTTTGAAATTTTATTCCACATAACGTTTTAAAAATATGTCATTTTAACTGTTTTGCCAAATGACGTCAACGACGTCATCGTTTTCATTTGACATTTGACAAAGTTTCTTTTTCCAAGCTAAGATGATCAAATTGATCCTTTCAATTTTGTCTTCAATGGCCATTGTGGCTTAAATAGATGCAGTGAAAGTCTGAACATCATTAAATTTTGAAGGGGTGAAAATAATCATAAGAACTAGAGTTCGAAATTAGGAAAGATGTTGTTTCAATGAATTTAGATGCTAGCGCAAATGGTGCTGTAAAGGGGGATCGTTTTTGAAGAGACAAACTTTTTCTTAAATGATGTTGTTGAATATATTAGGAAAGTAACTATGGATGTTTTATACATCAAACAAAACTTTATCATGTCCCCTTCTTACCTATGTAACAGATTTTATCTGATAACGAAAGGTTGTCAATTTTATAGATCTTTAAACTTTGTCTCCGTTTAAAGCACCATTTGAACCATCATCCAAATTTTCAATGAAACAACATCTTTCCTCATTTCGAACTCTAGTTCTTGTGATTGTTTTCATCCCTTCAAAATTTAATGATGTTAAGACTTTCACTGCATCTATTTAAGCCACAATGGCCATGGAAGACAAAATTGAAAGGATCAATTTGATCATCTTAGCTTGGAAAAAGAAACTTTGTCAAATGAAAACGATGACGTCGTTGACGTCATTTGGCAAAACAGTTAAAAATGACATATTTTTTAAAACGTTATGTGGAATAAAATTTCAAAGTAAATATAGATGTTCTATATATCAAACAAAACTTCATCATGTCCTCTTCATACCTATGTAACTAATTTTACTCACTGACAACATTTGTGAATTTCATAGATGTTTAAAATGGGGATACATATTTTGGGACACCCTGTATGTAACATTTCTTTCTTTTTTTTAGAAAGCATTGCGAGAAATGAAGAAATTTCTTCATTGTCCACAATGTTTTCAAAAAGCTCTATCAGAGACATAGATAAACAATGTTAGATAGATTAAACGACCCATTGATGAGTTAATTTTTACATTAAAAAATATAATTGTTACAGAATAAATATGCAGTTTGGGAATGGCTAATCTATCCGCATCAGTGGCGGATCCAGGATTTCTTTGAGGGATGTTCGAATAAACAAATAGGGGGTTCGTTTTTCTATTATTACTCCATTTTGACTGAATTTCTGCATGAAAATGAAATATTCATGCCCATGAGGGGATGTCGTTTGACCCCCTCCCCCAAGACCCCCCCCCCCCCCCCCCTGGATCCGCCACTGCGCATTGGATTTGCGATGGCTCACATAAAGACCATTGTCTGCACATTTGAATATTTTTAAGCATTTTTTCAACATTTTTTTTCCAGAATGCATTGTTAAGAATCTATTCATCCGTGCAAAACCAAATTTTACCTGACAATGAATATGTGATTTTGACAACCAAAACAAAAGAAGCACATTAGAAACGTTCTGGGAAAATAATGAGAAAATGCTAGAATTTGCAGAAATTTAATCATCTATCAACATTTCAAATATAATTTAGTCCATTAAAGTAGACTGGTATCCATTCGTGTAAATAACTAAATCCGTAGTAGATTTCAGGTGCGGGAACCAGACTATCCGTCATAGCTGATGCTGCAGCCTCTATCCCGTTAACGAGCTTCGTTTTAAAACGATAGGCTTTAAATAGATTATACGGCTAAAAATAGATCAATCGGTTTATCGGCTTATCATTGGAAAATACCAAGCTTGTTCCCAGGCGTCAATATCGACACGATCAAAAACGGGTGCAGCAATATCTAACGGGTATTGGTCTTTTATGCATTATCTTATTGACCAAATTGTATAATGACGACTGCGCTCAGGTTAACGTACATCGTATATAGAGATAAACAATAATGATCAAATTTTCGACGCTATAAAAAGTTTAAGACAAAATTGAAGATGGTTATTTAATTATAGTGTCAAATAGAGATAGGTATCGTGGGAGACGAAACAATTTAAGTTTGTAAGTGGGAAAGTGTTAATCTATTTTTCTTAGTTTCAAGTTATCTATTGAAGCTAAATAATAATGAATATACTGATTTTTGTCAAAATATCGTTATCTTTTGATTTTAGTAGCGTAGACATTTTGAATACACAAGGGTGTTTTCTGAATTCTTCTGGTACATATCTTTTGCGAAGTTCTAAATATTTCGGGCAATGGAACAACATATGCAATTCGTCACCTAGTTCTCTACAATAAGTGCGTATATATACGTACGAAAGTTGGTATACCTCTCCATCTTCCAGTTTCAATTGGTAACCGATGATTTCGAGTAATGAAGGATATGTATGCAAGCGATTTTTTGGTAAAATATTAATGCTATAGCTTTGAGTGAATGTTTATTAAATGATGCTATACAACAATGATTTAGACTTTTCAGAATGCCAATTTTGAATAAATATATCTTGAGGTTTTTGTTTAAACGCTAGTTTAAGCCATTTTGTCGAATGTAAGCTCTCACTTAGCCATATGCCCCCAAACCATTTACTATTCCTTTGATCAATCAATTGTGCCCAATGCGAAATAAAATTCTCCATCTACCATATATGCAGGAGTAGACTTTTTCATTTTAAGAATGAATTTCAAATACAGTCCGAAGGTGGTTGGACTTCGGAATTGGTTCGACGTAAGGAGGAAGTTCGTGCAAGAGAAAACGACGTATAGAGGTTGAAATATATAGAAATAAAGAGCAAAAGAATCGGGACTTGAAAATTACTTCGACGTAGGGAGAACTTCGGCTAAGGGAGGTTCGACATAAAGAGTTTTGACTGTGTATATTATTTGTACCTTGTCTAAAGTATCTAAATTACCATATCCCCAGACTTCACAGCCATATGTAAGAATAGGGCGGATTGTTTTATTAAATAAATCTATTAGCAGGTCGAGTGGGAGTGACAATATTTTTGATTTTTTTCATTAGAGAATACATAGCTTTGGTTGCTTGACTACCAGTATTTTCTTTGGTCTTATTAAAATTACCTGTATGTGAGAAAACAATTCCTAAATATTTATATTCATTTGTATACTCGACAACACCATTCCCTAGTTTAAAAGTTACGGTATGACTACGTGTCCCTTTTCCAAACACCATGACTTTGTTTTTTGAGATATTAATTGTCCATTTCCATGTATTACAATAATAATAAAAAGTGTTTAACATATGTTGGAAATCATCTGCATTGTTGCTGAATAAAACTGTATCATCCGCGTATAATAAAAGAAATATTTGTAAAAAAAAAAAGTGTTTGTATCAATTGCCGTTTCATTAAATACGCGTATGACAGTAACTGTTGCAAAAATTGACAATCTCGACAGTGTGAAAGATAATTCTTTATTCGAAATGTGCATGCAGACCAGGACGAAACCCTTTTGCAATCTATAAAGATTTTTAATGTAACACGTGTAATAATTTATATTTACAATACTCTGGAAATAAGGTCTCTTGTCGTCCGTCGGAGGTAAAAAGCTGTAGTCACGAGTTGAGACCTTCAATGGTCTAGATAAATCGGTGTC
Organism: Fragum sueziense; assembly: GCA_963680895.1. Lineage (NCBI taxonomy): Eukaryota > Metazoa > Mollusca > Bivalvia > Cardiida > Cardiidae > Fragum > Fragum sueziense. Next base: position 27,460,427 of record OY804595.1, on the reverse strand, counting down.
TTTGTGAAGACTTATCTCGATTCATGATTTACTTCTATGGCTTTTACATTACCTGTAGCAAATCTCGTCGAGCAGCATGGGCTTGGATCATACTGCGATTCGATGCAAAGACATTTTAACATATACATTGACGAATGTATCTAATGGTTTAATCACCCTTTTCCAAAATACTTGATGATGTATATGGGAAAATGTTTTAATGTAATATTAGCAATTTCTCTGCCCATTTCCTCTTTTTTTAACATTTGAAATGTGCATGCATACATAGGGCCAGTCTTTATACCAACGGTTGATTACCCATCGTTTAGATTCGTAATTCATTAATGGACGGTAATTATCACTTAAACATGAGAAACACGATATCAATATAATTAAATGATTTTCACTTTTATGTAATTTTCTACATCCGGAATGTTTCCCCTATCTTACTACGTGTTCATTTTTCGCATGCGGGATCTGGTTGACCAGCGCTGAGTCGGACAAGTTTGTAAGAAATTTGATTTTTGGAGTTCGGATAAGGTCCCTTTCAGTGTGACGGGTCACATATAAGATTTAAGCTATACTTACGACAGTAAACAGCAGTGCCGATTAGAATTCCGAGCAGAGTCACACCAATAATCACACCAATAATCACACCAATAATAACCATTGTTGGGTTCTCTGTAAAATGGTAACCAAAATGGCAATTAGCTTTTAACCTTAAATTACCCTTTATTGGACAGCTCCACTGGATATTGGTTACAAGAAAACTTTGCAAAAAGAAGACATTGCTTATATGGAATGACCACGATTTGATATTTTCTAAGGCTTTCTGCGCTATACAATGGCGAAATTCTTCGTTAGTCAGCATTACTGTTGTTTAAGAAAAACATCCATTGGAAATACATTTCAGCATAGTTAAAGTTGAAATTTATTGCATACGATAAAACAAAATGATAAAAAATCTTAAATAATGTTATGTTGTGGTATGTTATGGGGTGTAGTATGTTTTGGTACAGTGTCGGTATGTTGTTTTTCCATATTTTGTAGATTATTATGGTATGGTATAAACGATTCATAATCTTTTACTAATGGGGCGCAAGACCGAAATTCCGATATAGGTTAATGGTAAACCAGGAAGGTAAATGTGACCATCAATGTGTTTAAGTTGTTTCTATAAATAGTTTTTCAATATACCTGTCTTACCCAAAATAAACCAAAACATTTGTATAAACGATTCAAAATCTTTTACTTATGAGAGAATAGACCGATAACGGAAAAGAGGGGAGGTAGGATGTATATTTGACTATTTATAGTATCATCTTACACACACTGATACATGCTCAACCCTTAAATAAACCAAAATATTTGTATCGATTCTCGTTTAACTTTGAATTTATAATAACTATTTTTCTTATCTATGTTATGATGCGGTATGTTGAGATATACCATGTTTTATCTTATGTGTATCATTTAATGGTGTAGTACGTTGTGGTATGCCATTGTATGGCATGTTATGTTATGGCATATTATCATATGGTATTGTCCACCAAAAATTAACCCGGGACAACTTAATTTTCGTGTGCAAATTCCGTTAGTTGAGCGTCTAAACAAAACATGACCGAAGTGGGGTCATTACATATTTGCTGGACAATATGCAATGTTATGGTGTGGTATTTTGTAAATTTTGCAATGTGGTATTGTCCAGCAAGATTAACCCGAGACATCTGCATATGTAATGACCCCGCATCGGGACTGTTTTGTTAAGACGCTCAACTAACGGACTTTGCACACGGAAATTAAGTTGTCCCGGGTTGATCTTGCTGGACAATAATGGTGCTATTTGTGACACGGTATGGTGTGTTATGGTGTGTAATCTTATTTTGTGGTACCGGTATGTCACTAAATGGTGTTGTTTACATGTTGTGTTATGTTATGGTATGCTATGTTATGTTATGGTGTGGTATGGTATGGAGTAATAATAATAATAATAATACTAATAATAATAATCATACTATAATTTGAGCAACGTTTGTCTGTTTGTCTGTTTGTTCCCCTACTCCTCCCAGGTCCTTGGGCCGATCTTCACCAAACTTGGAGGGAAGGTGGAGGGCGGCCCCGGATATTAGCTTGAGGGGTTCATTTTTTGAAAGGTCAATGTCATCGAGGTCAAAGGTCAAATTTATCGTTTTTACGGGTTACGGGACGGGATTGCTTACGGGTTACGGGACGGGATTAGGTGGAGTGCAGCCCCGGATAGGTCAAGGTCATCGAGGTCAAAGGTCAGCCCCGGATAGGTCAAGGTCATCGAGGTCAAAGGTCAAATTTCGAGACGGGTAAAATTGCTAGTAATGATAATAATGATAATAATAATAATAATAATAATAATAATAATAATAATAATAATAATAATAATAATAATAATAATAATAATAATAATAATAATAATAATAATAATAACGATTTTTCTTTAAAGAGGCTACACATTTGGTTTCCAAATCTTCCATGTGGGCCTCTATCAAACAGGTATTTACAATGACCTAAAATAATACATACTACACATAAACAGACAAGGAAATGTACACAATGATCATTAATGTTTTATTTTCAGACAAAATTTAGACCTGCCATTTAAGTAAGCTTTTGTCCATGTCTGCTGCTGATCCTTTATCATACAACTAACAATGTAAACTTCATTTCTACAAACAGGTAGTGTAGACTTAGATTAGACTACATGTACATGTAGTCTTATCTTTGTTTATATACAACCAGCCAAATTCTCAAATACATAGGATCAGTATGGTAAGGGTAATTACTAGGCTTAGCGGTATTGTTATATTGAATGTAGAACACAAAACAAACAGACATTTCCTTTTAGGCAAAGGAAAAGTCAAATATTTTATAGCAAACAAATCTAAATCTTAATAGATAGGTTAAACAAATAAAGAAACAATGTGGTAAATAACATATCTTACCAAGTGCTGATGTGACTTGTTAAATTTTACAGCTATATTTTAATTAGAGGCTAGACCTCCAGGGTACTTGTAATGCAGATTGCTGTACAGTATCAGCATTTCTTACAGAGACTGGTATTTCATTCCAAATTTTTGGACCTGAGTAATCAAACGTCCTGTGAAAACTTTCCTTGTTTGACTTTGGTATTAGTAGGCAGTTGCTTTCTGAAGACCTTAGTCTAAAGTTATGTGCACTAGTTGTCTTGATACATTTTTCTTGAATGTACTTTGGGGCCAAATTTGGTTTTGAGGCTTTGAACATCAGAATAGCTTTCTTGTAAATAACGCGGTCACTGAATTTCATCCAACCTAGTTTTTTGAAGAGCAATTCTGATGGGGTGTCTAAGGATTCACCAAGGATAATGCGAGCTGCACGCTTTCGAAATTTCAAAACATCCTCAAGAAGATCTTTACTACAATTACCCCATATTGAGCAGCAGTAATCTAAGTGTGGTAGTATATAAGTATTGAAGTATAATTTACGAACGACTTAGAAACTTTTTAATCCTTAATAGGAGATATTTAGTAATGAATTACATTTTCAAAGGGTTGAATTAACTTGGGATTTCCAGTTAAACATATTAATATGTTATCAACATGGACCCCATGTAGTTTTTGGGTATCAGTATACTCAATTTTCTGACCTTGTAGTTCAATATTAAGATCATCATTATCTTTTATCTTCTTCAAAGTATTTTGTGAGAATGATATGAACATAGCTTTTGTCTTTTGTATATTGGGCACCATAGTATTTGATTCATACCATGATTGTATTGAGTGCATGTCATTACATAAGATACTATGCACATCAGTTATGCTATTTCCTACTGCAGTAATAGACGTGTCATCTGCTAACATGTCAGTGGTAACAGATTTCACATGTAGGGGAAGATCATTTATATAAATCACAAAAAGAAGGGGTCAAGTACAGAACCTTGCGGTACTCCTGCTGAAATATCATGAGTATCAGACAATTTTCCTGAAATACTAACTTTTTGCGATCTGTCTGTTAGATATGATTGGAACCATGACATGGCTTGAACAGATAAATTGTAACATTCAAGTTTCTGAAGAAGTAACCTGTGATTCACAAGATCAAAAGCTTTGGTAAAATCAAGGAATATGGTTCCAACAGATTTGTTATCATTGATTACAGATAACCAGTTGTCAACAATAGCTGTTAGCGCAGTTTCACAAGAGTGGCTTGTTCGAAACCCAGACTGGTTGGCATATAATAGATTGTTTACAAAATACTGTTTAAGATAATGAGAAACATGCTTTTCAACTATGGTATGGTTTGTTATGGTATGCTATGTTATGGTATGGTATGATATGTTATGGTATGTAAGATTTCCATCAAAAGAACAAGAAATGGTTCTCACCATCGGACTGAGACGTGTCATCATCATCGAAGTGTGTTTTGGTCTTGTTCGCAAAACTGTGAAAATACAAAATTTATATTTGTCAAAACTACAACTGAATTATATAGGCCTAATGCCGTCAAATAGATATAAGTCAAATAGATATATAATTTATCGTCATATTATAACTACATAACTATCATAACCTCCGATATATTGATTCTTGAACATATTGCCGTCGGCACTCCATTCCAAATTTGTCAAGTCTAAGGCTTTTGTGAAAGAGTTAACAAAACAAAACGGGTGAGTTGCATAAAAAAGAGTCAGGACTGTTTTGAACGTCTGTCAAGCAACTGGTATGTTATGCTAGAACGTCATTCTTTAAAAACCTTTCCATTACAATCAAATTTTGACTGCTGTAGTTTGAAGGCTCCTACTGCAAACAATAAAGTAGAAGTTGATAATGTCAGAATTTCAGAATAATAGAACACATAGAATATTGAGGAAAGAGAAGAAAATGCCGGTTACCAGCATTTTCGTCTTTCGTCTAATGTTTCAAAATGTTGATGCAAGAGCCCGATTTAGAGAAAGGGTTAACATTGCATTACCAAAAACAAGAGGTTATAAAAATATTGACACTTCTTGGCATTCAGTCTGCATACAGATATCTAAAGATAAATATCTACTAGTTTTACATGAAAGTGCTTTAAACATGTAAAACTAGTAGACATCTATCTATATAGATATATTTGATGACTACATGCCTAGAAGTGTCAATATTTTATATAGTACTGTCCTCGTTTCGGTTATAGAAGGAAACTTACGTAGAGCATATATAGTTATTGCTTTTATCTCTTTCGACGCCACACTTCCTCCCACAGGATCCGTCTATAAATAAATGTTGATTTGTGATGTACAGATATGGAAATTCAAAACAAAAACAAATACAACAAATGAATTTTAATCAATACGAGAATCTTAACTAATAAGGCCTACCAGAGGACATCCATTTTGTCTGCTCCAAAATAGTGTCGGTTCAAATATATCAAAGACTTTATAAATACAAATGGTGTTTGAACCTTTCTCAAACGCTAAAGATTCGGGTTGTTCCAATTTGAAAGTGTCTGCAGGAAAGGTAAGGGCTGTGTACAGTTCTGGTTTTCATAATGTTCGTGTTTTAGCTCAATTATTTGCGAAGCTTTTTGTTATTCGAAACTATTCAAAATGACAAACCACGTTGATGTTAAACTCAAAACTGTAGATGAAATTCATCTTCGATGTCGTTTAAATTACACATATTACAGATTCTTCATTTCGTGGAATGTGTCTATGCCTTTAATTTTCAACATTAGGCCAATCTGATATAAATCCTATGCTTACTTACAGTAACATCTTACAGGCATCAGTAAGGGGTATCTATGACCTTTACTTCTGACCAATCAATGCTTTCAAGATTTTGTCCTTCACGAGGACAAAGCACTTCGGTGCAGACCCATGACTGCGTTTGCACGTACTTGTCATGGAAAATTATACTTAACTAGTTATTTGATTAGTTTGATCAAATATTGCCTTTTCGGGTTCTCCAAGTTCATAAAAGATGGCCCTTTACTGGTGCCAGTCAGATGTTACTCTCGGGTAACAAAGGATTTTTATCAGATTGACTGTTAAGCATACTCGTATGTGAGTAAAGTCTAATTTCAGCGAGAGTATTTCTTAAATTTGGAATGTACACGTGCTGAAGATATGAGAAAATTACGAAATTTGGTTTCGATGCTATGTTTACCTCAAGAGAAATGACATGGCAGAGCAGCCCATGCTAATCGAATGGAATGCTCTGCCAGGTCAATTCTCGTCCGCTATACAATGATAGTGATGTTTTTATTTATTTATCTTTGTGTCAATCATTGATAAAAAGGTTATATGTGTTTCTTTGTGTCAATATTTTCTTTTTTTTTTGTTTATGCAAATCGTTGGAGTTATACATTCTAACAGTCATAAGTAAGTATACTACACGCCCGTAGGAAGCAATTTCATATGGGGGGGGGCTAAAGCCCTTGTCCTGAATATTGGGGGGGCTAATTTGGATTCTCAGTGTAAAATTAAGAAAATTTGGCATTTTTGGCCAACATTGGGGGGGGGAGGGGGGCTTAGCCCCCTAGCCCCTCCCCCTGTTCCTACGGGCCTGTACTAAGTTCACATGTACCTGGCAGAAGATCAGGTAGTGTTGTATTCAAACACACAAAGTTGTTCGTACAATGACACATATCATTGACGTAGCAATACATCTTTCCGTTCATGTCACTATATCCATGGGCTGCATCACATGAGTATCGATCCGGACCGAGCGGCCAATTGGTGTCTATTAGTATCATCTTCGTGAGTTCGGCTTTGAGGGCATACGAGGCCCGTGAGAATTTACAACCTATGGAATATATAAGCATAGGCCTATACTATCAGTGTATAAAATATGATCATGGTCCGGAAAACTGCTCTTATGGTAATTGAGACCAATATACGCACAGTCTGATCAAGATCTATATAATTATAAATACTATTTCTAAATATGATAAAATAATTTTAAACTAAGGGCGTGTTCGTATTTGGCGGGTCTCTGCGAATGTTAACGACCGAAAAATACGTGAATTGACGTTTGGAGTAGTAACAATTGACCTGTAGGGTCATGATATTTATAAAGTGTCAAATGCCATTTGACTAAGTTGTATTTTGGCAATACATAAAGTAATGTCAATATTCATTTTGCAAAAAGTCCATCTAATGCAGATAATCAACGATCATTACAAATTATGCCAGCTGAATGGTTTATTTACACCGAATTAAATTGAAATTATATGTATTTCGTTGATTCTTGTCACGGGGAAATTCCGCGTATGTTTCCGGTAAATAAGAAATTTTACTGCCAACAAAATATGAGAATACCTTCCAACAGTCCTATGTCAGATACAAAATCCGAGCTAAACGGCTGATATGTTGTGTTGTTACAAATAACACATTGGAGTTTAGCTTTCTCTTCCTTGATGTCAAGTCGAATCTGGTTAGCGGTTCCTACAAATAAGAAATAATTTGTAGATGCATATGTCAACTGAACTCAGTCCATTGTAATCAAATCTGTATATTTTTACATACCCGCTTTTTCGTTTCTAGTAATGATTATGGAAAGCTGGCGCTCGTTAGAAAGAGGAAAACTTGGGAACCATTGCTCAAATTACTTTCTTTTATCATAAAGGAATGTGATGCGCTACGCACACCGATTGCCCCCACATTGCTTCGATGTTTGAAATATCTAGCATTGTGTCCCTTTAGGTTAAATGACACTGCAATACCACAGCTTCCCATTATTCTGGGGAGAATGCTGAATATGACGATCATAATATAATGTGACGAGAACATTATCTGTCGCGAATATGTCAGAATTTATGCACTCTTGGACATTGTTTGTTTTTCATGCTATATGGACCCCTGTTGGAACATTATTATATATAAAAAAAATCAATGCTTACAATGTGAAAAATGCTGCTGAACAAAATTACTTGCTCATATTTACTAACGAGACATGTGCAAGCCAATCAAATTCAGACATAATACATTTCAATCCTGGTCTTGGCGACCAAAAAGCTTATGCAATCTCGAGAAAAACACCATTTGCTCTTTTTTCCCAAGTGCTTGTACTTTAAAGCAACAAGATTTTGTGTTTTTTTCTTTTACTGAGATTTTCTTTCTTATCTGCATAAATCTTACATAAAATGTAGGCCTATTCTTAAAAAAGTTAATAAAAGAAGCCGTGTAAGAATCGATGATACGCACCAGCATCACATTCATTGCTTTCAAAGCATCCTTCGACCAGGAAGCCTGTGGTGGTGTCGTTTCCACAGGCATAGTGTGTGCCCGTCTTACATCGCTCTGCTGTGTGGCCCATGAGGCAAATCTCTCGTCCTGTTCTGGCAGTGTGAGACTGGGGACATTCAGTCAGGGGTATTATACACGACGTGAATGTCTTGGATGTGAGGTTCAGGACCGGTCGACTAGGGTAGAAGAATCCCCTTGCTGCTGATTCAGTAGGTGTGAGGGTCAATAATAAAAGGAATAGGCCTACAACATTACATACATAGCACTGGGTTGGTTTTCTGTGAGTTTCTGGAAAATAAGATTATCAATATAATTACTATGTTTTCTTTTCAATCATACAGTATTTCCAGTAATGGAAGAAATTTATTTACACCAGACAAATTCTTGCGAAATGTCGTATCTTATATCTGAGAAAAATATAAAAAATGCACGTGTATCTTCTTCGAGTACGACGTTCTGGGCAGCGTATGTTACAACATACGTGTTGCATATATATAGGCTAGTAAATATACACTTGGACCTGGACAAAATTAGAACAGAAATAAAACCTATGCTATTGTTCTCGGGAAGTACCCACCTTTTCACAGAAAAAAATATACTTCGATCCCTCCGTTGCGATTTGAGTAATTTTGGGTCAAAAATGGGGTTTTTGGAAAAAAATGTGAAAAATTGGAATTTTCAATTTTTTCATGAATTGTTGATTCTTATGCAGTTTTTAGATGAGAAAATAGTAGAGAATATGAATTAAATGGAAACAAAAGGAAGATTCAGCGAAAAATCGTAAAAACTGATTTTTTATGATTTTTAGTCAAAAAGGGGGGGGGGGGGCAAATAGTCGGACGGGGGGGGGGGTATTCATATAACATGGCACTGAATTCTTTAGATGGATAATTCCTATTTTAGATTATTATAATACAAGAGCTGTCACTGTAAGATGACAATGCCCCCGACACCGCTTTGATTTTAAATTTTGGCCAATCTATGTTCAAGGTCAAGGTCATCCAGGGGTCAATGTCACCAAAGTATGTGCCTACAGAAAGGTAATGTACCAAGGAATGTTGTGGTAAAGTATGAAGCGAATATGTCAAGTAATAAGGAAGTTATGGCCAATGTTAAAGTTTTTGGACGGAATGACGGACAGACGGACGGACAGACAGACGGACGGACGGACAAGTCAAATTTATGATGCCTCCCTATCGGGGGCATAAAAAGAACTGAATTAGAGGTATGAAATAAAGTAAAAGAATCCCTCTGATGCGATTTCTGTAATTTTGAGGCAAAAAATTGGTATTTTGGTGAAAAATGGAAAAAAAAAATAGAATTTTCTATTTTTTCAGAAATTGTTGGATTTCTATGCAGTTTCTAAGGAAGGAAATTTTAGCATATATGGATTAGATGGATACAAAAGTAACATTCAGCAAAAAATCATAAAAACTTTTTTTTTGCGATTTTGTTTTATCGAGAGGATGGGGGATAGCTAGACTGGTCGTGGTATAGGCTTATGTACATGTAGATATGAACTTGATTTTTTCATTGGGTAGTATTCCTATGTTAGATTATCATAATGAAATGAATCGGATTTGGAGCAAGAAAAAAAGTAAAAGAATCCATCTGGTGCGATTCATCTAATCTTGGAGCAAAAAAATGTATTTTGGTGAAAAATGGGAAATTTGGAGTTTTCTAAAAAAAAATCAATATTTTCAATCTTTATTCAACATTTTCATATAGTTTTATACATGCGAGAAAATGTTAACAAATAAATAAGATGGAAACAAAAGTAAAATTCAATAAAACAAAAATCATAAAAACTAAATTTTCATGATTTTGTTATTCCACTGGCGTGTGGGGAAGGGGACAGATATGCTGGTAGGGGTATTGATATGAACATGCTACATGTAAAACTGTTTCTATAGGGGTTTCTACCCTTTTTATTGCTCCCTACATGAAATCAGTCTGCTGACAAAGAGACAATGTTGTTTTAAAAATATACAAGTTGGGAGCTTAGAATAGAATTTTGTGTTATTTGCATTACTTTGCTCACATATTTACGTTAGACGATTTTAGTGAGTCTTGTAAGGGTCCCGGTTTTAAGATTCTAGAATAGCTTTCCCTCTGGCATATTATCAAAGGTATTTGGAAAACGAAATCGTAAGTGATCAACCATTGTTTTTTTGTAACTTTAGTTTTACTGCAGACAACAGTGCTTCTTGTAAAAATCTTGATTTGAATAAGCTATGGAATAAGATCTGCTTTCCCTGGTGAGATGTCCTCGGGTTCTAACAGGATGGGGATAAAGACGCTGTAAAGAAGATGCATCATGACTGATTTACATGTATTTTATCTTTTTTTTTTACTTTAAGACTTAAGCCTATACTTTATCCTCATGGTTCTTTATGGTCACATAATCTCATTGGTTGTGGCACTATATTATCTTTGTCCATTTTTTAACAAGACTGTCTATATGTCGAACCACGAAAGGTGTCGATTCTTCCAATCCCATTCAGTCTTTGAATTGTATGAGCATTACTCTCAGGTGCGTAGAAAGCAATTTCATATTGTGGAGTGGGAGCTGAAGCACCTATCCGGGCCAGTGTCTGAATATTGGGGGAGGGTGCTAAATTGAATTTTCTCTAGATGTTCAGTGTTAAATAAGGAAAATTAGGCACTTTGGCCAACTTGTTGCTTATCCCCAATCTTATATAGCCACCTGTTCCTACGGGCCTGAATATCTAAGCCATGTCCATTGAAATGGATGTTCCTTGATGGTTTTTACATGACGCGGGGTGGTATACATTCTACCAGATGTTTACATGTCCCAATGACATGTTCAACCAAACTCGACAGCTTCTGTGGAGAAATAGTGCATTAATTAACA